>OV884015.1:92922063-93522063 GCA_930367205.1 Acanthosoma haemorrhoidale | reverse complement strand
ACGGGGGCCTTTATCTTCTACCATATTGTTTCCAGCCAGCTCTCCAGATTTACCTTTTACCGGAGATGGTGTTCCTCTGCGCTGGAGAGTAAAGAGCCAAGTTTAAAGCGAGTTTCTCTCGGGGTTAGGAAGTTATACTTAATGAAATTTTGTTTAAAACACCCTAGAAACTTAACAGCTCAGTAATTTTGAATGTTCTTATCAGGATATCAACATTAGTAGCGGTCACTTATTTTAACGTTAATTTAAAACTGCGGAAAACATTTTTGCTGGCCTGTATTAAGAAACCAAAAAGTAATATTTTAGCTAATGTCTACATATTCAGCTTTGTCAGATGTTGACGGGAAGTATATATCATTCGATTTTGAAGACAGTTATAATTATATTTCTTCTAATCCCGAAGAAATCAGATTTTCCATCAATAGTTCGCTCCATAACCTTTTGTACGTCAAAGAATACTGCAATCAAATGTTCTTGATCAATCTTTGAACTGTACCTCTGAAATCCACTCTGTTGTTATAACTGCTGTTTACTGGTTACTGTTGTAATAAGTGATGTTTACTATTTTTTTTATCGCGTTTGACGAATACCTCGGGGAGCAAATAGTTTCATAGCTGTAGGTGTTGATTATTTTGTGGAGTCATGATAGTAATGATTTTTTTCTCTGCCCAAAGGCACATACTCGACTCCCCATGTTTCGTTACACAACATTTATGCTTGTCAACAAGCGTGTATGGTATTTTTTTTAAAGAAAAGTAAGGGCATATTTTCTAGGCATGAATGTAGGATACTGCCATTCTCTTGTAAGCTGTATAATATCAATCTTTTTTTTTTTAATATATATTTATTTCCAGCTCGGCTTCACATGAATAAAACCGATTATATCATAATTTCACTTTAGGCTACGGAAGATTGAAATAGTAACATCCGGTTTCAGGTATGATTTTTTATTATTACTGGTAGCCTAGAGTATTCCTTGGTAATTTATTATTGAGCAAACAAATCTTCCATGTCCAAAGGCGATCTAGATGCCCTCCCATGTGTCTCACAGCTCATTCCATCATTCCAGGCGATTACAATAGGTTTTATATACAGATGCTCACGGTGATTATAAGTGACCGAGATGGGTTAGTCAATAAAGTGAGAAATATATTTTCCTGATAATTTTTTTTATTTTTTCTTAAGTTTTAATGGAATTCACACCTGAGTTACATACTACGCTTTTTATCTATTTTTAAGTTACTGAAAAAAAATTTTTATGTTCATAATCATTGTAACAAAATTCTTTTTAACCCCCCCTAAAAAAAATTTACTGATCCTTGGATCATCTAGTAATGATATTATTTTACTACGGTAATATTCGACTGGGCTGTAAAAAGACCTACGAAATAGAAATTGCTGGTTGGATATCTTCATATGTTGTGATTACTTGCGAATATTTGTGACTATTTCAACCCCCCCCCCCACATGCCAACGCGTTGATATTAATGACCGGGTATTCATTAGCAGGGGTCGGTGGCGGATACCGCTACTGCAAAAACACAGGATATTCGTTAATTAAACACGATTCGGTGGGCCAGCTCATTTTTCACTCTGGCCCATCCTCAGCAGGCTCGTCAACCCTCAACTCATCGCCTCGTTTGTCTTCGACCGGCGATTCCTTCTCAAAAAATATTCTCTACACTTTTTGACAAGCGAAAAAAGTAATATATTCAGTTTAAATGTGCTCTATTTTCGATTTTAGCGTACATCCTATTATTAGATCACAAGGTCCTATCTTACTCGAGATAGTGGCAAAATAATAATAGCCGGTACATACGTTGTGCATTTAATAAATAAATGAAACAATCAATTTTTAAAAGCTTCAATACTGTATATTTCACCTACAATGCGTTGAAATAACTTTTTTTTTTGAAATTTCATATTCAGAGTTTTAGACCCTTACACTATTTGAAATCAATTAAGTAACAAAGAATTTATGACTTTTTATCGTCAAATATTATTTACCAGATAGGTACATAACTATACACAAGCTTATTGGTGTCTTACCTTTACCATGGTGGGCTATTGAGAAATGGTAAGGCATTTCCACAGTTCATAAAAAGATAACAAAAGAAAATTTATATAAAACAATATTATATATAAAACTACAATAACATATTTTAGACTATCTACTTCTACTTGAGAGAAATATTGACATATATATTTGTATATATGTATTTCATTTGTAAGACCATTTACTTGAAGGCGATGCTTATTCTAATATAATTTTCAGTCGATCAGGTTACGAGTAGGCGTGAGCCGTTCTGGACAGTAGGTTAAAAAGATCCGTTAACGATACAGCGTCATTTATTGCTTTAGTTTATTGTTATTTATATATAGCATAATGTTAACTAATTATAATCATTTGTTATTAATAATGGAAGAACAACACTTGTACCTTCATAGGACTAAGGAAAGGAAATGGTCGTTTTTACTCCATAACCACCAGATTTCCCTTGTACAGTTTCTCTGCCATTATAGACCCTACTTAGTGAGGTGGGATTCCCAACGGTTGACAAAGTGTGGTTCAAAAGTACCTACTTCATTTATGTTTCACTTAGCTGTGAACCTGACTTAAAATATTTATATGTAATATCTACTAAGGTTATTCTATTATGATAAGAAGGCTGAAAACAAAATACAGTTTAGATTTTATAGATGCTCTCAAGCTCTACAGATTTTGATTTTATTTTTCTGAATATTATGAAAAAACTAATAAATTTATTTTTCATAATTTAATGCAAAGTTTGTAGCAAGCTGAGTTAGTAGTTATTCTACACCAGAGAGAGTAAGAGAGAGAGAGAGAAAGTGTGTGAGAGAGGGTAAGAGCGGGGGGGTTGAGAAAACTGTTTTTCACTTCATTATTAAAAACGTCTAAAATATTTCTTCATTCAAGAATGTAAAAATCACGTGATCCGACGTCACTGGTAAAAGAGGAAGATTAGAGAAAGTGGGGAAAGGTCTTGGTGCCTTAATTTGAATTCTTTTTTGTTGTAGCCTGGTTTTATTAAAGAGCCTCCCCCCACCCCAATCCCCCCCCCTCAACCGAGAAAACTCCACTAATGAAAAACCCACGGATTTGGGGCTCGAACCCACACCCACAGCGCCAAACCTAAATTACTTAGCTCCATGTAATATTAATTACTCTGAAGCGATCATTCGAACGGTTGCGTTTACACTTTGAAATAAAGTCATTGTACTTATAAGATAACATTTCATACAACGATACAATTTTTGATATTGTTAATTGGTATTCTGATAGCAATCGATTGTTGGAATGGTACTTGACTCAGGCCGTATTGTTAAATTCTCGTTATGTATACAAATAAAACATCCCCAAAATGTGTATTTTCAGATGTGAAGTGCGAGGTTTTACTATTCAAAATTTAAGGAAAGAGAAACATTATGTATCTTGAAAAAACTCATTTTAAAATTAAAAATTATAATTCCTAGAAATATTTTTTTTCTTTTTTGATATTTAACAATTTATTTAGATAAAATTACAATCTGCCTTTTTACTAGGCAATAAGTAATTGAGATAAATTTTATCATTCATACCATATTTAGAATTCATCATTCACTCACTCATTCATACAATATTTACAAACAGCCCAGAGGCCCCGCAAGTCCACATGGTTGTCACCTCCCTCGCACGCGAAGGAGGATCGGAGTCTTGGGGAGTCCCCCACGCTCCTACATCAGCCGCGTCACTAAATAAGAGCCAGCGGCGGCTGAACAAGAGCGCAGGAGCCACAGACGCTCAGGACATGATTAGAGAAACTGGCCATTGCCAGGGCTCCCTCTAACAACTAATTATAGCAGGTCACGAGGCCACTGCCGTTGTAATCTCCGAGGAGGATTATAGGGATGAGTGGTGTAATGCAATGACTGTGCTAGGGAATTAGGGTGGTTGGATAGGTTACTATGGAATTTTATGAACTTGGAAGGGATAAGTTCAAGAATATAGGGTATATTCAGATCATTGTGAAGGGTTGTGTTGCTGACGTATTAAGGGGCATTTACTATTGTTCTCAGGACTTTTGATTGAAAGGATTGGATGCGCTTGATGTTCGACTTTTTTGCTGTCCCCCATAGCTCTATTCCGTATGTTCAGATTGGCTTAAGTATAACTTTGTAAATAAGTAGTTTGTTTTCTATTGAGAGATGGGATGTCCTTCAAAGTAGTACAGTTGTCTAAAGCGTCTGTATAGTTCTTGTCTTTTTAGCCTCGTGTGTGGGTTCCATGTCAGTCTTTTGTTGATTTTCGAAATGGAAGCCTAAATACCTTACTGTCTCAAACACAGGGAGAGGAATCGAATTTAAAAAAACTAGTGGACTGGACTTGCGGCAGAGGGTGAAGGTTATCTGGGAGCATTTTGCTTCATTGACCTTGATTAGCCATTGGTTGCACCAATACTCAATCTGATCAAGATGTTTTTGTAGGTGTTGGGATGCTATATCAGGGTCTGAATGGGGTGACACGACTGCATTGTCATCTGCAAATGTTGCTAAGAAGGTATTGGTGGTGGAGGGGACAGTATAGTGAGTAGGCTAATTGGACGGTAAGATGAGGCATCATTGGGTGGTTTGCCGCGTTTGGCGAATAGGACAATAATGGAGTGTTTCCAGAGGAGAGGAAAATGCGTCGTTCGGATAATGCAGTTATAAATGTAGGTTAGGAAGATTATGGCTTTAGAAGGAAGATGTTAGAAAATTCGAGGAGTAAGGAGATCATATCCTGGAGATTTTCGATAAGGTAATTTTTCCAGATGATATTTAACTTCAGAGGGGTTAACGGCTTTTGGTAGTGAGAGAGGGATAGGTGAAGTGAGGAAATCTTCAACAGTTGAGCGATGAGTATTGTTTTGAGGAGTAAGGTGAGGAGTGAAAGTACGGGAAAGATGCATTGCGAATCCTTCTACCCTCTCGCCATCCGAAGCAGCCCAGGACCCATCATCACGACGGATTGGGTGTGAAGCCGGATGATATTTTAGGATTTTCTTAGTTAGATTCCACAAGGAGTTGTCCCTGGTAGACAGAAAGAAGAGATAGAAATTAAAAGAATCGGAACGGAAGGATGCCAATTGTCGCTTTACCAACCTGCAGTACTGATTGTATGAGCGACGATCAGCAGGATGTTGGGATCTTTGCCACACTGTTCTCGAGTGGCGTTTGGATTGGATTAGGTCTCTGAGATACTGAGGTAAAGGATTTTAATTGTGATTTTTTAGATGACGGTGCGGTGACGATGCCTCCCAGGCCGACCTCTGGATCAGAGTAGTGAAGGAATGCACTGCATCATCTAGGTCTTGGGATGTTTTCAGGGGTACTTTGAGGTCTACAGAGTATGTGAGAATCTGGCAAAAGTGGTCCCAGTAAACTGGGCCCCTGATAAATGAAGGAGGAGGCAGCTTGTGGATAGGTCTTAGGGAAATGATAAATGATAATGATAAAGGGCTATGATCGGAGGAAAGGTCATCGAGGCACGTCAGTGAAAAGTTTAGTGTTCCCAAACTATTCTAGAAGAAAAAGTCTAGGAGATCTGGATTTCGGTTGGGATCTGATGGCCAATTGGCTGTGGCCGGAGAGATAGTGGAGCAATGTTTCCATGCGAGTGCAGATAGCAAAGCTCGTCCTCGTGTATTTGTGGATCTTGAGCCCCAATGTTGATGCTTTGCGTTAAAGTCCCCACCCACAAGGAAACAATGTCCTATGGAGTCTAGAAAGAAGATGAATTGGGAATCGGAAATGGATTTATTGGGAGGGCAGTACACTGATGCTAGAGTAAGGGGGAAAGGGAAGGTGCTGATTGACACTGCAGTGGACTGAAGGAAATCGTGCTACTAAAGGAACTATGTGATGGGAAATGGAGTTATGGACAATGACAGCGGTGCCTGCGTGTGCTCTTCCATCTTGGTGATCAGTTCGATAAGCCTGGTACTGTCGAACTGTAAAAGGTCGCTTACTCGTAAGTCTTGTTTCAGTCATGAGAGGTACGTTGATGTTCTTGTCATGAAGTAGTGCGGTCAGTTCGTTAGTGTGGGCGCGAACACCGTTCGCATTCCAATGGAGAATGGATAAGAAGTCAAAAAGATCCACTTATGGGTTTTGTTTAATGGGGATGAGGTAGGCGACAAGATTTGTAAGAAGGGAAATGAGAGGGGTAATTAGGGTTCTGAACTCTGAACGGAATGACGTTAATAGACTGGTGAGGTCTGAGGAGCTTGAAGGTGGAGGAATATGCGAGATGTGTGGTTGAAGATGGGATTGAGTTTGCTGGTTGCTGGGATGAACAGAGTGCTTGGAAAGAAGAAAGGAGGAGTGGGCAATGCCTGTGACTGCTCTCTGTTCCGAACGGCATCAGCAAACGAGACTGAAGGCCTCAAACTTCTGGTGGGGGCGCTTCTTTGGCTACCTGTGGCTTGCTTTTCTTCTTCTGGACGACGACGTTGTTCGCTCCTGGACTTCAGAATTCTATAAGCTTCACTGCCTTTATAGTTTGCCGGGTGGCCTTGCTGACAGAGCACGCATACAGCAGGTGATTTTAGGGGCTTTTTTCACAATTCACTTTTGTGCTGCCCACTGCACTTTACACTCCTGGGAGGGTGGTAGCAGTATGATTTTGTGTGCCCATATGCCTGGCAATTATGGCATTGAACTATATCGCGTTTTGGGTAAGGCTTTTCGACCTGTACTCTTGTGTAATACAAGTGGGTAACCTCGTAGATTTTTTCCACTCCAGGTGTTCGCTCTAGATTTCACAAAGAATGAGGGCAGTGGTGTCTTGATGCTTGCATTATTTTCTCGTCTTTCCTCACGGAGCACATTCGTAATTTGGTGAACCTTGTATCCTAGGCTTAAGAGCTCCTTCTCTATCTCGTCCGCTGGTGTAGTGGGATGCAGGTTTCTAATCACCACCCGCAGCGATCTTTCTTGCTTTAGTTGGTAGGTATGAAAGTCCGCCTTTGTTTCATTTAAGTAATTGATTATTGTTCGGTATGTGTCGGGAGTGTCTGAAGAAACTTTTGTCTCCCGGGACCGATTGAGGCAAGTGTATTTCCCTGTACCTACAATTTTATTCAGTTGGGTACATAGTAATTTAAAATTACTACGTACGAATATCGCTGGTGGCTTGGGCTGTGTGGGGGTTTGTGCAGAGTCCATGTCCTCTACATCAATATTGTTCATCACCTCGTAACTATTGGGCGTGAAAAACGGAGACTCATGAGTTGTTGTTTGTTATGATGTTCTAGGTAGTGGTGGTAGTTCTTCCATAGAGCTGCTGGGAGCTGAAGAATTTACAGGGGCTATATTTTGGTTAGATCGCCGCGGCTTACGTTTGACCGACGACGGAGTGGAGGTAGGTCCCAACGACCTTGTACGTTTTTTCTTATTTTCTGTATTATTCAGTATTTTTTTTTATAAATTAAAAATATATGGCAAGTGGGAGCCGTGAACGCACGTAACTTATTTAAGAGCCTCCGACGCTAGTACCTGGCTACGGCGCTATGAGGGCTTCGCGGACTCCCCACTCTTATCTCTATTACAGCTGATAGCCAATCTTACCAATATGGCCGCCATCTCTGTGTAATGTGAAGTGAATCTTGCGATTGGCAATCTAGTCTTCAGCTTCACTATCCACTCACCTGTAGATAGCTCCTCCGTGGACAGTTCACCCAGTAGTCGGTTGAGACGGTTTGACGAACTGGACACTTCCTATGAACGGTTACAAAACAGTTGGTTTATAGAGCGATACGAAAACGATTTGTAATGGTTGAGCGCAGGCGCAGTACTCCCTAGAAATATTAAAAACAGAATAAAACGCGTATTTAACACAATTATAATTCGATTTTTCACAACCATTGCATTGAAATGGAATTATTGAGTAATATAAATTATTTTTGTCCAAAGGTATTGCTTAAAAAGAGAGATCTACATATGTACATTTGCACCATGGATTGTTCACCATGCTTAGGTTTTTAAAAATAATTTTTTATTGACAAAATACCATTTAACAGTAATTCTTTCACCCGTTCAGCCATCAACAATGACCGCATTCGTGAAACAAGAGATATATTATTTCATTAATATTTGATTGTAATGATAATTATATTTTGTCAATAAAACTAATCAATAAATAATTGGGAGAGACTAAAGCTTAATGAACAACCCGTAGTGAAAATATGAATATAAACTAGTAAAATATAAAGTAAATATTTCCCATAAAATATCAGATTTCAAGTTTTGTCTGTAATCGATTAATAATTTTTTATATTACCATAAAAATAAAACTTTTATCATAATAATAAATATTTTACTCAACAGTTCAATATTTTAAAAAGCGGTGTTGCATCGTAAAAAAATTTCTTGAAACTGTTGAAACCAACCTTTTTGTTTAAAGTGAATAGTTTTTTCCAAATACGATTTAAAGCCAGGTTTTACCCATTTATGCGTTTCTATGTGCTACTCTAAAACACAACCAATTAAACCATTATACTTACTAATAGCCTCAGGGTTTATTAATTTAAGTTAACTTACATTAACATAATCCTTCAAATGGGGATTGATCATTGTATGTTTTTTCCCTCACGTCATCCATGCATATTTTTTACAATTGTTCACTCGCCATCTCATTCCCTTGTAGACGACCTGAGAAAATCTTCTGCCAGCCTATAAAAATGTTGTTATATATTTATGCATCATCAATGATCTTACGTAGTGATGTATGTATACCCAATTATAAATTAGACTGTGTGTGTATATTAGTATTTTTTTAGATATTATATTTTTATTTTTTTATGCAATTGCTCGTCTTTCCCTTCAAATTTTTTTTGTTTTCATTTACCTCATTTCATATTTGTAATTTCTGGTAAATATGTGCCTTTTATGTGAATATGTATATTTTTTTATCATATCTTTTCTTATTTTATCTACTGTCAATAAGCCACTTTATTTTAAAGAAATAGTCATCCTTAAGGGACATAGACCGAGTATAATAATAATAATGTTATTATATTCTAGTTTAGATTAGTTAGCTCGATTATTGGTGATCAGATAAAAAAAATAAGATACAAACAGTAGTAGTTTTTCAAAAATAAAAAGGAATACAAAGTAATATGCCAAGAAAGAAAAAATGCACCCCCCCCCCCTAAAAAAAATTATATATATTTACTTATTTAGACCTTATACTTGATTTTTATTCGATACTATCTTGGGAAATGTAATTAAATCTGAAAATTTATTATTCAAATGATGGTCATATTACTGATATATACGGACTGATCAAGAAGAATCCCATTCATACTAAGAAATACAGTAACAAATTGGCAAGGAGGCCGAGTTTGTTTTTCCAAGAGGCTAACCCCGTAGGAGAGATCTCCTAATGGCAGTGGAGGGATGTAGGACTCTCTCGTTTCATTAATGAGTCTATTTCCAGGATTTACTCTCCTCCTCCTGGAGCCTGAGCAGGAGAGGGATGGGGGTTTTAGCCCCGGATAAGGAAACAGATTGGTATCATTACCAAGGGCCCGAGGGCAGAGATGACCACAGCCCTCCTCTCGTTCGGAATTGGCACAATCCTGTCTGGGGCACGTCCAGTCAACGGATCTGCGCCCAAGCCTCGCCGTTTTCACGACTCTACTGCATCTCTCAGCCCTGTAATGCATGACAAGCCCTTTCAGAACTGTATTGTCAGAAGTGTATAAATAGCGACGAGCGAATTTCATAGATGGCTAAGATTGTAGCATAGACGAAAAGAGGGCCTAAAGGCTTGAAGTTGTTAAAGCGACCAAAGCTTTTTACACGAATGCAGCAAGGCCTATGTCTCAACTTTCTCAGAAAAGAAATTGTAATTGTAAAATGTGTTTGAATTTAGCAATAAATATTTTTTTATAGAATCATTTCATGTAGTTTCCAGACGTGGGGGGGCTCCTGAACTAAAACTAAAACATCATATTATTTATTCATGTGTAGAATAACCCGATCGAAAAAACTACAACTAAAAGGATAAAATGAATGTCTTTATGTGTCCTCTTCTGGTTGAAGCATTATGCACTTGCTTACTACTTTTAGCATCTCACCATTTTCAAGAAATCTTTTTTTTTATAGCGTTAAAAATAAAGTATGTAGTCGTGAGATGGTAGTACGCCTAGGTGACTTTGATATTATTCTTAGGAATGTATTCTTAATCCTCTGCAGTTGAAGGAAGTTTCTAGTACAGAAAATACTGGTGATGCAAAACTTAACATAATTCTATCTGACAAACATTTTATAAACTATTGAATCATTAGGTTAAAAATTTCACTAAAACTACGTACGTTCACATTTACACGGGAAAAGACATACGGTGCACACGCGATTTTTGCCATTGCGGTTTAAGTCCATTCTTGCTATTGAAAAAGCGAGTCTGTAGCCAAGTATCTTGAGACTTAATTTTGTCTGCAATTTGTACTCCAAACTCAAGTCAAGTGATTTAAAGTTCTTCGGAAAGTAATTGAAGAATTTATCTTCGTTTTCTCGCCAATCTGCAAAAGAAATAAAAAACCTTCCTTTTGAAATTCTTAAATATGTCTATGGATGTACCCAATAACCTCTTTTTCATACGAAATTGCGCCTTTTATACTCAAGGTAAACAAAGGGGGATGGTAGATATCCAAATATATAAGTGTGCATTGAAATGTCACAGCATCGCAGTGGCATGTGCGCCGGGTCTTAAAGAAATTTTGCCAATTTTGTTATAACATAAGCTGTTAGTATACACCTGAAGAGATATAAACTGCAGACTGAAAGTGTATTAGATTGTGTTTCGAGTAAATTCCCGTATATGACGCCATTGTTCACAACCTCACTAAACTTAGGATCAACATGGATATAACTTTCCATGCAACCTTCAAGTCCCAATTAGCTGGCTCAAGGTCCAAATATCCAGACAGAAGCTGGAGAAGAGCCTATCCTCTTATAATAATAATAATAAACAACTTTATTATGATAAAATTACAATCTGCCACATTGGGCAATAAGTAATTGTGATAAATGTTTCCATTCACACCATATTTATAATTTTCATTCACTCGCTCATTCATGCAGTATTTACAAACAGCCCAGAGACAACCAATCCACATGGTTGTCACCTCCCTCGCGAGCAAAGAAGAAGCGGAGTCTTGGGAAGTCCCCCACGCTCCTCCGTCAGACGCGTCACTGGATACAAGCCACTGGAGGCTGACGAAGATCGCGAGAGTCACATACGCTCAGCATATGATTGGAGAAACTGGCCATTGCCAGGATTCCCACTGTCACGCTTTTATAGCACGTCACAACCTCTTATACAAAGATATTTTTTCCGCTTCTCAAAGGAGATTTAGACGTGTGCAGAGCTTAGAAGAGGAAAGTGACAGAAAACGAACGGTTGTTTATTTCTACATAATGTAAATATATTGATTTCTCCTTACCATGATATTCACTCAACCATTCATTTTCATTATATACAGTCTGTACAAGCATTTCCAGAACTTTTGCAATAATCACAGGATTATTGAAATTGTGAAACCTCGGGATAAATGAGCTTTCATGGTCACCATTTATGCCAAGTTTCTTAACAAAACTGAGGGATAAGGGAACAATTTGTACCTATAATAGTTTGTTTAAAATGTTTCTATTAGACCCAAGTGCCATTCAACATAAATGGGACTATAACATGAACATAAAAGTAGGGAGACCACAGATAACTTTACCCTCACCGTTGGCCGATCCTGCCCTAATGGACAAGGGCCCCTGCCTGGAGCACCCCAGGGACCCTGCCATCGATTCCTGATCAGTGACACTGCACACTGAGGAGGAGGAGGACTGTCTCGTGGGAAAGAAGCACGTGTACTAGCCAGAGGCTCATCTGAATCTGACTGTCCAAGTTCCGCCTAACTCTCCGACTACTTTTATTCATATTCACTCCGGGTCTTGGATTTGGTCGGCTTGCTCAACTTTTGTACGCATCTCCTGAATAGTACATAAGGGATTCCGAGCCACTTTCTTCTTTTGGTGTCCTCGAAGCTTCCTTCAACACCACATTCAAAAAATATAAAATCATTTATTCTATATGAACATTGATTGCCGAAAAGTTTTTTTAGTTTGTTTGAATTTATTAGCATAATTGAAATTTGGGTTAAGAAACCTGTCTGAAGTTGGTAAGAGCACAGATGAGCGTTCCTGAATGTTTCCCTATATCTAAGGGCGCATATACATGCTTACATGTAACTGAAAAACGATATCCCCAAAAAAAAAATATTTTTGAAGGCAGCTAATAGAAATTTTACACTTGATAACGCTCGACTTTGATAGCCTTTATATGTGATTGTTTTGTTTTTATGTACAGTTTTTCAATTGCTTAAAACTTAAATTTTAATTAAAAAGATGGTTTTATTGTATAGTTGAAAAAAAGTACGTATTATTTATCAAAAATAGCATACAGTCATTTAATATGTTCCCCCCAAAAAAATGATTAGATATTAAATCATAGATTTCTTCTAGTTCAATTTGTCATTTAAGATGTTTATAAAAGGGTTTTGCCATAATGTTTCCAAAAAAAGAAAGGATTTTTTCCAATCGAATCTCAAATATAATTTGAAATAAGTGTAGTTATAGTGACTCTTCAGCCAAAACTATTTATTTTATGTTCTATGAGGAAACATAAACTAAAAGAAGTGCCCATAAGTGTTAATACTGCAATTGTCATCATAAATTATGCCCTAAAAAAATTTCTACAGCTCAAGGTAAATATAAATATATGACCTTATACCTTCTTTATTTTCTCTGTCTGATTCATCACTATCCAAAACTGAACCTCTATCTTCAATATCAGAACCTGAAATTCATATCTTCAATAATAAAAATAAATTTAAGTGGAATAAATGATAATTAATATTTATAATAAAATAAAATCAACGTTAAATGTATCAACGTAATATCAACAAAGGGTTTCTACTGCCTTCAAAATTAACGAATACTTATTAATTAAGAGGAAAAAATTAAAAGAATATAGACTAGCTAAATAGACAGCGAACATCTCAATTTTATCGTTACCCGATTCTACACAAAAGCTGCCAGGTTTATGTAAGGGCATGTAAGTATTTTTTTGGAGAAGAATGTGTCGAGTAGACCAATGGGTTTCAACGTTCTTATATCTTTATATTTCCACTAATAGTAAGCAAATTCTCATGGACGTGTTTGAAAATAGTTCCGTTCTATTTCCTAGTCTACAGAAAAATCAAAATAGCCTTGGCATCCGTGAAAAGTTCATTCTTCATTCGATCGTTACACACCGCATTCTTAAGTAACTCACTTAAAGAACCCCTCGGAATTCTTCAAACTTTTACAAAATCGCTCTTGTAAACGCTTATCATCGTATGCAGTAGTATTTTTGTCTTTTTTATTTGAAACATTATGGCAAAAAACCCTTTTATAAACATCTCAAATGAGAAATTAAACTAGAAGATATCTATGCTATAGTAGTCACGGATAATAGTTAATCATTGAGCGATATAATCAATCATGTACACAGGCCAGTTAAATAATCTTGTAAAGGAGAGTCTTTTAAAAAACTTTATTATAAAGTACAAGCAAAACACTGGTATATACAAATATTAAGAGTTATGTTACTATCTACTGGGTTGGAGGTTTAGGGACAAGTGTGGTCTGGGACTAAAGGTGACACACATATGTATAAGGGAAGGGTAGGGTTGTTCCGGGAATAGGGAGCTAGGCCTAGGAAGGATGCGGTCGCTTACTTAAAAATATGAGTGACTTCCATGAAGTCACGAGGCAGGTATACACAAGCTTCTACTATTAGCATAAATGTAAGCTATAACAAGCATTATATAACTGGCCAGTGGATAGTTACGATGGAAACTCTCTTACATAATACAGAAAATATTGGATGGTGTTCCTTTTGCAATACTCAAAGTAGTGGTATGGTGTCATATTTTCCCAGATATCACCCCTTGGGGAGATGACAAGTTGTTTTTTCTCCCCCTATCATGATAATAAATATACGGAGAAAGAAATCTCTCCCGGATGACCATCGGAAAGACAAACTGTCCGTAGTTAAAAGAGGAAGTGAGCGTCCGTATCTAGAAGATCTGTAAAGGGGGAGGAAACCGGAGAGGCTACTAGAGAAAACAAGAAGTGTCCTGGGGCCCACGACTGTGGAAGGAAGTGGACATCGATCGCTGGGTGTGTATGTGTGAGTGCCGGGGGGGGGGGGCGGGAAAAACTATGCCCCCTTGGCCCGGACCAGATTAGAGGGCTCCTTGTTTTCGACCGAGCGGAGACACAGATATAAATCTGTACGACCGGACCCCCGAAGAGTAGGGTCGGGTGAATGAAAAATAGCGGGCACTCTGAGCTGCAACTGTCCGGAAAATGGAGGGACCGCTCATTAACTGTCCCCTACCTCTGTCTCTACATCATCCCCTAACGAAAAACGTCAACTCAATCTCCGCCCTCTTCTCTTTAATTACTACACACTTTCCCACCTCTCTGACCCTCCTGTCCGCAGTCTACACCTACCCTGGTGGATTAATTGCATTGTGTTTTAGGTGAGTTTGACAGCCGTCACTTGCTGCCTTTCATGGCATCACATCATTAAAAGAAGGTATTTATAAATAAATAAATTCGCAAGTAAATTATGCCGTATTATGTGCACATCGGAATTTAAATAACCACTTAAGGAAGCAAATAAGTAAATAACGTCCAATTTTGTCTACCCGCAAGTTTTTTTTATTCATAAGCACATTCAGCGGATTATACTGTCATTCTCAAGTGCTCAAAATATCACTTAAAAGTCCTTTAATAATACAAGATATATTATACCAAAAGTTAATGGTTGATGTCCACAAATTATGGTTGACATAATTCAAAGTGGTTGTGCGACACGATTAACCGGTTCCGTTTAGTAATAGAAACGATTTAAATATATGAATGAATCATATGATACTTCGTTATTAATCTTTAATTTGATACTCTAATAAGTAATTTAGTGAAGACTAAATTAGTTTTTATGGGGTTATTTTAACATCATTGACGCATCAAAGGTCAAGCTGGGAATTCAGTATTCATAGCTTCTCATTACATATTAATAGGGTATTGATAAATATTCAAAATCAATATGATATTATACTCAATGTTATAGAAACACTTATGATAGTAGTTATGATGCTATGAAGATATTTTAACGGACTTCCTTGAGTCAAATTTCATGAATTTAGCTTGAGCAGGAAATGAATTTAGCTTGAGCAGAGTCAATGGCCTAGAATTGACTGCCAGATAAATGTATCAAAACATATTGTTTTCCGGTTTTGAAAATATATTGAAACAAAAAAATGACGATGCTATTAATCTTCAATCAAGCAGCTAGGGTTATTTATTTATGTATTTATTCTTGCAATACTTTCAGTTGTTATATATTTTCATATTTTTTTTATTAAAAAATATTTAAAATATTGTTATAATTATTGTTGCTGTTGTTTCGGAGGTATAAGTGGAGGCAGGGTCAAGAGGACACATGATCTGGTGTAGCGAAGTTGCACAGACTCACACCTTTGTTGAGAGCAACAAAGCTTGGTTGAACAACCACAGGCCCAAGATGTTTGTTCTCTCCACGATGTTAGGTGAGTTCTCTAATTATTATATTAGTATCAGTAATTAACGTACACGCTCAGAACGGTGTTTTACTTCCTTCTTGGAGTAACTTGTAATCCTTGTAACTTGTAAGCTTGGAATCCGCTTGTGAAATACACATCAAAATATTCCAAATTAACGAAATTGGTAAGTTATTTTCTAAATCTAAATCCTCAATAAGTGATTAAACCATAGCAATAATAAATCCTTTAAATATATTAATTAGCCTCTCTCCACCACTTGCTGGAATTCTCTCCCTCATAACATCCGTCATACTTCACCCTTCCTTACTTTAGAATACCACTACTTCCTTACAACTGAGACAGACTATTATTAAACAAGGATTTTTGTATTCATTTTTACTATTTATATTATCTTATTTTATTACTATTATTAAATGATTCTGTTGATGAACCCATAGCTGCAACTTTGTAACCACTAAATTCAAAAATTCTTTGATTATATTTTTCGATTTGAATATTCCCCATTGTATTACTTCCCCCTCCCCGTATGTGATGTATTGTTTATTGTCTAGAGTTGAATTTATTGTATGACGTAAAACAGAGTAATATATATGTAATATAAGTTAAGTATATTTTAAAAGAACGATATAAAAACTCAGTCGAAAAAGTGGATGGTTCTAACTTCAGGAGATGATAACGAGCTTGAATGCTACTTCGTTCAAATCAGCTATGAAATAATCGTATTTTTTGGAAAATATGAAAATGGAATAAAGAAAGGATGTAGACATTTTGATTGCACAAATTTACCTATCCTTTCCTAATGAGCTCCAAATCCTCCTAAATTTGGGGTGCATAGATACTCTCTAATATCTTCAATTGAATTTGCAGAATGGCAATTATAATTTGTCCACTTTTCCTCTTCAAAACCATAAATGACATTCCCATCTATTTAGCTTCACTGTCGACTCTCTTCTTGTCCAAACTAAATCCTGGAAAAATCCAAATCGACCGCCGATCCATTTCCATCCGCAACTGCTCAATCGTCTTGTGTTCACCCATTTTGACTACGGTAGCGTGTACCTCGATTTTCGGCTAAAACGCCTGGTAAATTACTTCCTAAGATTTAAAGTCGGTGGCCCCAGAGAGTTGTACCTTTCTGCCTGTCACCAATACTTCAATGGGGCAATTATGGAATGCAAACGTCAGCCGGAGGCCTGGCCCGGATAACACTTAACTAGCTGAGACGAGACCTATTTTTCACTGACCCAGGGCTTGTTTTGCAAACAATAACCTACCTTCCTGCTGACCGATGGCACCGATTACGACCGGCCGTGTGAGGCAATCTTCACCTATTTCCCCACGCTAGCTGAGAAGGCATGATCCATTTCCTTCTCTATATATACCTTCCCAAAATTCTCCTCCCTCTCACTCAGTCAGACTCACCTCACGCAGTAACACTCTCTCTTTCTGACTAGACGTAAGACAGTAGTTAGTAAAACCGTTACCTCGTTGTACTTCTCTTCTTTTAAAAAGTCTATCTGTGTAAAACTTCTTTGACTGGGTCCTCCTCAAAAGTACCGTCATGTCCTTTCAATACAACCTCCTGCAATGCTGAATGATATGACTTATCAAATCCCGTAACACCAGATTTGCCAAATATGACGTTCCTCTCAAGGATCTGCCTCATCTACAGTTTTTTTCTAGCCCTTGCCGCAAGCCATTGAAACTGTATACTATTCATCCCGGTTATTGAAAAAGTTAGTTGAATAACATTATTTCGTCATTCGTCACTTATTTACTGCGTGCTATCCTGTCCAGGAGCTCCATTTTCTATTTATGGATAGTGAAAAAAATCCACTAGCCATCTGGGGATTCAAATCCGAAACCTTCATACAATGATGCAGTGCATGCTAAATGAGAGCCACTTTACATAATGCAACACTCAGCAATGTTTCCGAAGGATTGACTAAATAAGGTTACACTCGGAGTGGTGGTGTGCCTATAAACAATTGTTGCTGGGTGGTACCGGGGTAAGGGCGGGCTGCAGGCGGCCCAGCGGAGCCTGTAGCTGACGTCTAGTTATTTTCTCAAAAGTAATTACCAACAGCTAACGTCTAATCAATATGGCCGCACCTCACCTGCCTCTTTATTTGACAATGTCTGCTCGGCCTTCTCGAGTAGACACTTTATCGATCTGTAGTACTTATGGAATTGTACTTATGTAGTGAAATAAAATTGTATGATCGTATACACGGGGTATGATCGTAGGATGTAGAGAATAACCATATAAACCACCAAATTCAAATACAATAGTGCAATTCACAATGTTTGCATTTTCATATATTGAAAAGTTCAAATCCTTCAACTACCTCACAGCCAACATGCCCTAATTATGTATGATCGTTGTATTATGAATGTAATAAAATAAAATTGTATGATCGTATACACGGGGTATGATCGTAGGATGTAGAGAATAACCATATAAACCACCAAATTCAAATACAATAGTGCAATTCACAATGTTTGCATTTTCATATTTTGAAAAGTTCAAATCCTTCAACTACCTCACAGCCAACATGCCCTAATTATGTATGATCGTTGTATTATGAATGTAATAAAATAAAATTGTATGATCGTATACACGGGGTATGATCGTAGGATGTAGAGAATAACCATATAAACCACCAAATTCAAATACAATAGTGCAATTCACAATGTTTGCATTTTCATATATTGAAAAGTTCAAATCCTTCAACTACCTCACAGCCAACATGCCCTAATTATGTATGATCGTTGTATTATGAATGTAATAAAATAAAATTATATGATCGTATACACGGGGTATGATCGTAGGATGTAGACAATAACCATATAAATCACCCAATTCAAATACATTCGTGCAATCCATCAATGTTTAAATTTTCATACATGGAAAAGTACGAATCCTTCAACTACCTCACAGCCAACATCCCCTAAAATTTTGACTATAATGCTAAAGGAGGTATTAATGACTTTAATATAGTTTACTTACTCTGTATGGAAAAAAAAAAGCTACGCGAAAGACATATAATGTTAATCATGGGGTTGATATCTTCTGCTTTACGCTCCACTAATATTAATATGCACTGCCAAGCAATAAATAAATAAGGACATTCAATCACGTTTAACAAAGATGAGATGTGATTGTTATTATGACTATTCAATATGAAATGGGTGTACCCACTTGACTGACAATACAGCCAAATGTCTCCAACACTTCCAGAATGGGATCAAGCGAAAAGTGGTCCGACATACCTCTTTCGAGAGGTTGAAGAACACTGACCTGCACCCGTTGCTTGGTGTGCTGTCGGTGGGTGAGTTCATCCGCCGGAGACCCATTAAGTTTTTTGACTCGTTGCAGCACCTGACAAACCCAGTGTTTAACACTATGACCCCACCACCCCTCCCGCATCGATGGCAACAGACTGTTGGATAAAAATTAGGATAAGAATTAGTATGTAAGTTAGTTTTAAGGTTAATCAAAAAGGTGAGCCCCATCACCTTTATTGGTCAGTTTATTCCAGTCACGTATAATGTATATCATTATACTTGTTTATTCATTATATAATTTCTATAAAATAACAAAACCTGTATATAATGTAGTGATGCTACAGGAAATACAAAATAAGTGGTAAATAGATTCACCTGAGGATCTGTAATTATATATAATTATCTGTAAATTTAAGGGGGCTATGAAAGGGGGAAAAAAACGGAAAAAAAAAAATGGGTGTTCCAGGTAAAATTTTACGTCTAGCCATTACCCATGTTGGTGATAACATAAGCACTGGTATCAATTTTGTCGTGTTGTAAATCACACTGTTATCAATAATTTCCTACAAAGAAAAAAGTATACTTGCAGTATAGTGGCTCAAGGTCTCCCCAAATCCAGTCCGACGTTTGGATGTAAAACAACGATATTCTAAAAAAAATAACGGATATGAGAAAAATAAAAGCTCGATAGCCTTTATCTCTTGTAAATGAAGCATAATAAAAAAACATCCTCCCGAGTTAAAGAACAGGATCGAACATTAACTTGTGTGCATTGAGTGAAGTGTAAAGAAATCGACGATTTTCATTGTAAATTTTGAACATTGTACGTTTTATTTTTTCTTAACCAAAAAAGTTATGCAACTGTTTTAGATGCATAAACTACTTTATTATGATAAAATTACAATAAGTAATTGTGATAAACGATCTCATTCATACCATAATTACAATTCCATTAACTCGCTCATTCATACAGTATTTACAAACAGCCCAGAAACATCCCAAGTCCACATGATTGTCACCTCCCTCGCGTGTAAACGAGGAAGCGGAGTCCTGGGAGGTCCCCGACGCTCCTCTGTCAGCCGCGTCACCGGATACGAGCCAGTAGAGGCTGACGAAGAGCGCGAGAACCACAGACACATTTTATGAACTTGGAATGATTTCAAGAATGTAGGGTATATTAAGATCGTTATGAAGGGTTTTTTTGCTGACGTAATAAGGAGGATTTTCTATTACAGCACTTTTGATTGAAAAAATTGGATGCGCTTGATGTTCGACTTGTTTGCTGTCCCCCATAGCTCTATTCCGTATGTCCAGATTGGCTTAAGTATAACTAGTAATTAAGTAGATTAGTAATTTATTTTCTATTTAGATATGGGATGTCCTTTGAAGTAGTCTGTACAGTTGTCTCGAGCGTCTGTTTAGTTCTTGTCTTTTTAGCCTCGAGTATGGGTTCCATGTCATTCTTTTGTCAAGATGAAAGCCTAATCGGATTCATGATGAGGAATGGAATTAAGATAAACTAGTGGACAGGACTTGCGGCGGAGAGTAAAAGTAATGTGTGAACATTTTGCGTTATTAACTTTGATTCGCCATTGGTTGCACCAATTCTCGATCTCATCAAGTTTTTGAAGGTTTTGGGATGCTATATCGGGCTCTTGATGGGATAACAGGACTGCAGTGTCATCTGCAAATGTGGCCAAGAAGGTATTGGGGGTAGAGGGGACTACATATGGTGTATAGATTATTGAGGATGGGACCTGAGGATCTATAATTATATATAATTATCTGTAAATTTAAAGAGGCTATGAAAAAAAAAAAAAAAAGTCCCGCAATTTTAATTTATTCATTATTATTCCTTTTATGTAGAATCTATACTGATTCCATAATTTATAGTAACAAGGAGATATGAACGAGAAAATTCATATTTTGGAAATCTCGATAATCCATAATGAACCTTCGGTCCCTTGGCACTACGAATTATCGGGATTGAACTGTAGTTTAACACTCCGGATTCACTGGAGGCTTCTAGCTGGAATTTCTGTCAAATTACTGAACAATAGGTCGGGGCCTTATGTGCTCTTGTATATTATCAGTCATAGACGCAGTGATACATTTATGAATGAGCTTCGATAAGAATTCATTGAGAAGATCGTTAGTACTGTAATTTTCAAGGAATTATTTGGCACAGTACATTGATACAGTACGTGAAATGTGTGCCGGTTTCGTACCGCTAAATCAATAGGGTACTGATATATAGCCCACTGATATATTGACATCTACGTGCATTGACACGTACGTGCCGACAGTATTGTTTATTGCCAGCACATGTATATTAGACCTGACACAATTATTAACTCTGCATTATTATAATTTTTACTCACTATTTACTCGTACATATTAAAATATTTTTGTATTTGATCTTACCGGGTAATACAATGCACTCGCTCTTGAGAGTTTGCACAATAGAGAATATATTGCTCGAGAAAGTTCACAGATGAGGAGGGAAGTAAGGCTACAGAACAATCTAAAAACGATCTATTTTTATACACATGACGCAAGTAAGGTATTGGATATATAAAGAGGGCAAGAGTAAGTCGCTAAAAATATCTCTAAAGACTAACAGAGTCCTGGATATCAAAACATTACTTTTGCCTTTTTTCTAGAAATCATGTGTTAAGTTTCTCCAAGGCACAATCGCACTACAAATGCACGCTCAGAACGCGTATTTATTTTTACGCTTAGAGTAAAAAAATTGGAAAAAAAAAAGTCGAGGCTACTATTGATGAATTAGTCATTTTCATCATCATGCATATCCATTGTAGTTGAATTTATTCATTGAATAATAATGAAGATTAAAAATCGTATAGTATTATAGAAAAAAAAGTGAACAAAGCCTTCTTTGAATGGCAATGACGTGGAAATATTGAATTCGATTCTGGGTAACACAACTATTACTTCATAAAGAACAATGACTTAGTAAAATAAAGTTTATACCTCTATTAGAAAATATAACAAAAGATTTTTTAACTGTATTCAGTAAATAAAGTCATAGATGGCTCAACATAAAAAAACAAAAAAACAATATAAAGAAGTCAGTAAAATACGTTACAAAATTTAATGAAAAATAATAAAAACCAAGGAAGGTGCCAGATAAACATATATATATATATATATATATATATATATATATATATATATATATATATATATATATATATATATATATTCAGTAAACAATGAAATAAACATAAGAATATCCAGAATAATATTAAAGTCAGCAGTTTAATGTGTTCCTGAGCCTAGGATCTGTAATATAAGTTGCTCATATACACGAATACACACAATAATATGAGTGATACAAATGAAACACTTGTGTGCAGCTCGAACAGTAGTGGGAGGTAACCTCTTATCCGCCCGCAATATCTGGTTCAAGGAATCGATCAATTAAAGGAAGTAAGTAGGAAAGTAATTTATCTGATTGGAGGGAGTAAGGGCCCAGTAGCTCCCCAAAAGAAGGGTTGTTTTTTCCTAAAACCTTTTCCCCGTGCTAAAGACGTCAATTAGGCTCCTGCGGGTCACCTTGTTAGTCGCAATCAGTCTTCTTCTCTCCTTCTTAATTACCAGTCCCATCTTCTCTTTTTTTTCCTCCCAGGAACGTCCTGTTTTTCCTTCTCCATGCCTCCAGGTCTGTGTCAGTGATACTTTTTCTGATATATATTATTTACAATTGTTGTTACAACGATTACCACTCTTCGAAAAATGATTAAATCCTAAGTGTAAACTGTTTGAAAAATATAATTGCCCTGATTTTTAGCACTGATTCATGATATTTCTACATATATTTTAGCAATGCATATCAATTGATAAATGTTCATATTTATAATTTTAAGTTTACGTTACACAGGATATTGCCAACAATGATCATTTCTGTTCTAGAACTCTTGTTTTCTTTTTCCATCGTCGAGATCATCATTTCATCCACCAGTGTGACAGTGGAGTCAATTATTGCGTCTCTTCTCTTCAGGTTCCTCGCCATCCTTTCTCCCTTGTTCAGTCCTTTGGTATTGATTTCAAGAATGGATGTTCGTTCTTTAGTGACATCTGTCTAAATTTTCTTCATAAGCGGCATCTTTACTTGTTGCTTCACATGTTGCCTTTTTTTGAGGTTTCTGTCTAAGTTAGACTTTTAATTCTATGCTTTCCTCAACTTATCATTTAATATTAACTATAGAATAACTATTAACTATAATAACCAACATTTGTTGTGGGTTTGGATTAAGTAAATAACGTCTTCCCACAAGTTCCTATAAAACATCTTATACTGATAAGTTCAAGAGCTTAGAATTTTCAATTCTGATCTTTAACCGTTGAATTCAGACTGTCAAAGAAATAAAATTTAAAACATTAAGAAATTAAACTGATTGGAATTTTATTAATAATGCTTATTGTAAAATATCAATTAACCGATTGTATCTGTGATCGCTTAATTAATGACATTTAACTATTGTTTTATACAAAAATCATTTTACTGTTTTAGTTTTAGTTGATAGTCCTGTGGTGATAAAATAAAAACCCAACCCAATAGAAAATAATGATAAAGACCCTTCATTATGAGTCAATAAGTAATAAAAAACTAAATATCTTTTTAGGATATTAATTAGGGTAGTCCACAAACAAATTTTCTTTGACTACGTCCTGATTAATAATATATGAAATATTGTTTCGGGCTTGATAGGACCATAATCGCGTCATTTACGCCTACACCAAAAGTGTGAGCGTAATTTCCATCGCAGTCCCAGTTTGAAATAGATGGATATTGAGCATAAAATTTTAAACGAGATATTAAAAATAGTAGCAGCCTTATGAAACTAGTGAAGGGTCGGTGACAATCAATTATTTGTTATTAAAATATAAATCAACTATTCTAGTATACTAAGGAGTCTATCAAAATTAAATATCTATATGCCTTATATATACGTATGCCTTATATGTCTATATTATTATGGTATATTAATATATTATGGTATTAGATGTAATGCCTTATATATAAGTAAACAGCGTTAAGGATTATGTGTAATATATATGTAATATATGTGTAATAATATATATGTGTAATGTCCAATCTGGACATACGGAATAGAGCTATGGGGGACAGCAAAAAAGTCGAACATCAAGCGTATCCAATCCTTTCAATCAAAAGTCCTGAGAACAATAGTAAATGCCCCTTATTATGTCAGCAACAAAACCCTTCATAACGACCTTAATATACCCTACATTCTAGAACTCATCCCTTCTAAGTTTATGAAATTCCACAGTAGCCTTTCCAACCACCCTAATCCTGTAGCACAGTCATTGCACTGCGCCACTCATCCCTATAATCCTCCTCGGAGACTAAAATGGCAGTGGCCTCGTGACCTGCTATAAACGCGTGACAGCGGGGGTCCTGGAAATGCCCAGTTACTCAAATTATGTCCTGAGCGTCTGTGGCTCTCGCGCTCTTGGTCAGCCTCCACTGGCTAGTATCCGGTGACGCGGCTGACGGAGGAGCGTGGGGGTCTTCCCAAGGCTCCGTTTTCTCTTCGCATGTGGATTTGGGAGGTCTCTGGGCTGTCTGTAAATATTGTATGAATGAGTGAGTGAATGATGAATTGTAAATATGGTATGAATGAGAGCGTTTATCGCAATTACGGATTGCCTTATAAAAGGCAGATTGTAATTATAGCCCAATAAAGAGTATAAATATCAAATATTATAAAAAAAATTTAAAAGTACAATAAAATCGTTGGTGAACCGTAGCGAAACCCTTAATTGTACGAATATTTGGTTATTATTAAATTTATCCTCCTCTTATTTTTATTTCTAGCAATCATGTGGACTTGGGAGGTCTCTGGTTTGTTTATAAATACTGTATGAAAGAGCGAGTGAATGAAAATTGGTATGAGATCATTTATCATAATTACTTATTGCCTAATGAGGCAGATTGTAATTTTATCATAATAAAGTTGTTAAAAGTTAGATTGGATGAGATGGTATAGTTTATGCTCTAAATAACACCAATGTACGGCTACGTAGCAAACTGCGGGTTATTCTTTAAATATATAAGAATACTTCCTCCCATACCGATTTGCTATATCTGATATTCAGCTGTATCCGAATGCATAAACTATAAGGCAATACATTAAGGATATATATTTTCTAAGGATACCTATATCCACTTATATATTTGCCTCACTTATCCACAAACGCCACGCATTTACGTTCTAGTTGAATAATTAGAATATGTGAATTGTAGGGATGCCTTCTAACTACTCAACAACCAACCGATTTGATTTCTCTATCCAATCTTGAACGTATTGCATTCGTGCAAATGTATACTTCAAGTTGATTACTTTGATAAGTTTCTCTTGTCCCAATAGGAATCTAAACCCAAAGAAAATTACCTCAATAAATTAACGTGGTGGTCAAAATGGAAGGGACTCATTAGAATAGAAATTAATATACTATATTTTATTACTAATGTTTAAAAATATTTTACTGAAAGAATGTGTACTTTGATTGACTTTAAATGATAGGAAGATTACAGAGATCTTACTAGCTTAACTATAAAACCTATCTCTTATTGAAATACATCGATGGCTTCAAAGTCAAAACTCTCAAGGGTCTGCCCGAGACCAGTCAGTCGAGCACAGCAAGCAGTAGAACCTCTCCGGGCAGTTGCCGAAGATTATGTTTTCGCCACAGCAGAGCTGATGAGGAAGTCCTCCACACTGTCTCGTCTGGTCTTGGACCGCATCTGTCTCTCTTCAACAGTTTTTTTCTTTACAGCCCTTTGTGTTCGTTTAGGCCTTTTCACACCTTGCGAATAGGTTTCACAAAACATTCTCGGGCCACCCTTGCTTCTGAGTACTATATCCCTTCTGGCACTTAGTTTCGTGGCATGAAAAAAAAAGAAAAGAAGAGTTGTAAAGTGTTAAATCCTCCAGCTCTTAAAGGATACTCCACAATAGATGGTGCGCCCTTTCCTTCCGTCGGGGAACTTTTCCCCATAAGGATGGATAACAATTAAAGAACAATTTCTCTGTCTCTCCGCAGTAAATTTTATTCAACAAAAACATAATTCGACAGCTCTAAGATTTCTAGTTCATTACTCATCAAAAGCACTACACAAATAAATCAATAAAACGTTCAATTTTATGTATAATACTATAAAAAATATTCGATTCATAATTTTTTTTTTTTTTTTCTTAGCTCTCAAACTTATTAAACAATTTGATTGATTCATAAATATTAATATCACAATAATACATACCACATTCAGCATATAACTTCAACGCCTGCGGATGAATTTTGAAAGCGCTTGCCAATCAAAGGAAAGCTTATGAATAGTGAAGAGCATTGGTGCTAATTTAAACTCTAAATTTTGTCAGTATTTACCCCACTTATCAACCGTGGTAATGCTCAGCACGTAAATAGCCCAATATCAATATAACCTGGTGAATGGTGAATTTCGCCGTTCTTGCCGATGACAAGGAAATGCTCAAAAGAAAGACCAGACGTAGAAGGAAGAGAGAACGAGAGGATTTGTGTAAGCCGGGCTATGTACTTAGAGAAAGGGTTAGGGGCTAAAATCAATACACTGACCACGAGCGCCTTTGGGCTCCTTGTCTGCCGGCTCGGGCCTTATGCAGATTAGTGAGGTCCTCTCGTCGTGCTGGGATGTGTGCTTACATCAGTGAGGTGTATCCAAGGTGTGGAGTAGTGCTCGTAGTGCTTGTAGCGTCTATGCTCACCTAGAGCGGCTATCAGACTAAAATAGCCCCTAAAACCCAAAATTTTTTGTAATTTTTCACAACTAACTTATTTTTAAGAAATGATAGCTGCAAAGCCCGAAGAGAGAGGCTCTACTTTCATTAAGGGTAGTCTTTCGTCTGTCTGTATGTATGAAAGTTCTAAGATAGTGGACGCAAATATGGTTTAATCGTTCTGAAATTTCAAAATTTATATTCCGCAATACGTTTTACTTTCGATTGATTTATTCTTCTTTATTGTGCTAAAATTACAATCTGCCTTATTAGGCAATAAGTAATTGAGATAAATGCTCTCATTCATACCATATTTACAATTCATCATTCACTCGCTCATTCATACAATATTTACACCCCAGAAGCCTCCCAAATCCACTTAAGCATAATAAAAAGAAGTATGCATTATAATTAATTGTGTAAAACATGGTGAACAATTTTATTCCCGTTTTGATAACTTTGAAGGTTTTCCAAAATCTATCAAAAACACCTTCCTCAAGGTTAAGAGCACGATAAAAGTTCCTTCAAATCTAAATTAAACATGTGTTGCTTAGTTAAACCGTTATCTGAATGTGTTGTAGTATTCATGATCTTTGGATTGTACCAATTTGTTTTGAGTTTTAATTAATATTGTAAGAGTTTTTACTGCTAATTTTGTATGTTACATACGAATTTTGTGTTTTGTGTGATTTTTTATCTTTCATGTTCCAGACAGAGGTTATTCTGTTGCTGACTAGAACCAATTTTAATTTATTCATAAGTTGTAAGAAAGTTGTCATGAATATGTTCATAAGTTTGAAAACTTTTATTATGTTATTTTAAGAATGTATTTAAGTTGTCGATATTTTAAATTTTTATAGATTATGCAAAAAAATAAATAGCTATTCAATTTGTTCAATGAAAAAAAAATTTTAACTGGCCTTTATGAATGATTATTTGTACCTTAATTTTCTATCCTGATCTATTTTTGAAAGTGGTTCTGTATCATACGTTCAAATCCGGCCAGAGAGAGAGAGAGAGTGAGAGTTTTCTGACTATCCTAACATCTAGAGGACAACACCCTTACAAGAGTATCTGCTTTATTTGTTAATTTTAACAAATAAGCAGCTACAAGGATTTTTGTTTTAAAATATCTCGGTACTAGCATGTTCATTAAACTGGATCATGACGAAATATCTAACTAGTTGAAAGTGAACATAATTTCAAAGGCGTATTCCATCTCAAAAAGTTCTGATTAGTTTTGGTCAAAATGCACTAACGGGAACTATGAAAAAAAATTGTACCCGAAAAATTTCAAGTGATCATTATATTTAAGTTATTAAACTATAGTTGAGTAAACAATAAACATCCGACCTTAGGTGGTCGATAGGTCATTTAAATTGAAGAAAAAATTACTTTCAATACCATATAATTAATTAATGACACTTACTCATCCTTATGAGTCATGTATAATTTCATGTCTCTGAAAGAACAAAGAACATCCAGACATGCTGTGAAAACATAAGCATTTCTGATTTTGAAAAAATCATCAAAACCGTAGATGAGGTTACTAACCAATAAAATAACTAGTTCAACAATATTGCCATCCCCCTCCCCTCAGACTAATTCCTTTAATTTTTAAAATTCTAATGAAATCTCCTAATTATTATTTTAGGAAATTATTACTAAAAGTAGCCGATGATAAAAAACAAAATTTTCATTTAAAATATTCAAAAATTGACTCCATCGGAAGTGGATTGGCCTTTAAGAGTGGCTGAGTGTCGGTCTTATAATTATGTAGGTTGGTCTGTGCGGCGGTGGTGGGGGCTGGTCGATACCCCTCCTTAGGTCCCCCACTCAACCTCTTATCATATCTACCACCGTCGGATTTACACCTTACATATCCCAGGCACCTGGTGGCTTTACGCCTCTGCCAAAAACACATGAGTGAAGTTCAGTTTTGGGGTCCGTCGAGTTCAGTAAATGAACTGCGCAGATGATAAAATAAATAAATAATGCTCCAAAGATGTAGAAAAAGCTATAAGTTCCAACCTCAAGATAATGGAGTCAAGCTAATTGAACGAGTCAGGGTTTAGAGTTGAACGTTCAAAATTACAGTACAAACAACGATGAGGGTAGACACCACCATGGAATCTTGACTGGAGCAGGAAATATAAAATACTATTAATAGAACAAGAAAATAAAATTTTAAGAACATTGCAAAGCAAGAATTTAAAATTAAAGGTTTAGAAATAATCACAGGATGTTTGAGGTTGACGCAAGATTGAGGCCGAGGGGACGAGAAAAAAATGTTTCAACTGAATATGAACAAATCTGGAAGGATCACAATGAAAGCACATGCAACCGTTGTCGAGAGGAACACATTTTGAAGGACTAAATATATTCACCTCTTAAGTTGATGTATAGTTCATCAAGGAGAGAGTAAAATATCGTCGAGGAAACAATAGTTGACAGAATATTTAAGTTTATAGATATGACCATTGTGCTTAAATACAACTAAGGATGATAAAATACAAAGCATATATGATAGATTACAGATCGCACTAACGTCATCCGTGATGGGATTAGATTTGAAGTAGTAAACAATAGTATATACATAATTTTGAACATTACGTACCTAGATCTACATTGCATGAATTAATATGAGTTGCAGATGAATCAATGGAAGCAGATATGAAGGGCAACTTTAACAAAACTTCAACAATTGTTATTGAATGCAGTTAAATAATATGCATTGTATCTACATTAAACCCAAACTAAAGGGGAAAAAGATTAATTACTGGAATCGATATAAATAGCCTTAGAAAAGTTAAGATTGAATCATTCTTGGCCGATATTAGGTAGGTAATTATTATGACTTACAGATGAATCAATCGAAGCAGATATGAAAGGCAACTTTAACAAAACTTCAACAAGAATACACCCTAATTGGAATGGTACTCAAAAACAAAAAAATCTTGGTAGAATTTGGTAGCGTAGAGCTAAAGAAATCAGAAGAAAAAAATAGTGGTTTAGTATTTCGATTCAACAATTATAAGTTGTAATGAAAAAGACTTCCGGGTAGCAATGCTTGAGCCAGACATATATTTTTACTCATCTAATGAACGCTTTGTTTGCATAGAAAGGATCTATAATAAGAAAATAATATGCATTGTATCTATATTAAACCCAAACTAAAGAGGAAAAAGAGTAATTACTGGAATCGATATAAATAGCCTTAGAGAAGTTAAGATTGAATCGTTCTTGGCCGATATTAGGTAGACATAACAAAGATAAGCATTTAATTATCAGGACACAGGCCAGTAATGCAACATGAATACCAATCTGACAAACGCATACCTGGGTCTGCATTGCACGAATTAATATGACTTGCAGATGAATCAATCAAAGCAGATATGACAACTTTAACAAAACTTCAACAATTGTTATTGAATACGCCCTAAGTAAATACAGTTATAAACATTGGATAGATTGGAAACGTAGTGAAAAACAATAACATCTTGGTAGATATTGGTACTATATAGCCAAAGAAGCGAGATTTCGCTCTGAAGGGCGAGTTCTATTTCAATTAAAAAAGTTGGTGGCACGTATTAGATGATAGGAGGTAGTGCCTATGGACATAACCTGCAGCTACTTGTAGCAGAATTGTAATTAATCACTAGTTGCTAGACACAATGTTTATGTTAGGATTGATTAGAAATCCCTGAAGCGATTAAATTCTAATCCATTAGTACAACAATGAAATGTAAGCTTGAAATAAGCAAAGATTTTCAAGACAGTTCTACTTGGGGCCCTTACTATTTAGAGTAGAGGGCTGGAGAACCCTTGATATTCAGAGGAATCCTCGGTAGAACAAAGAGAGAAAGCATTCAAAATGAAAGGATTAGGGAAGATTATAGAGTGGGATCGTTAAGATCAGTTCTGGAAAAGCTAAGAGCTAGTTAGTTAAAATTATTTGTCCATCTTTATCCGACGAGTTGCACCTAGATGCTATTTACAGTACCTCTGGGAAAGTAACCTAAAGGCCTATTTAGCCTCGTGTGCAGTGATTGTATAGAGCGACTTGGGAGACCCAGTGAAGCCATCATGAAAAGAATAACTAGATACCATGATCAGTTGAGAGTATGGTTTGATGATGCTAATCCACTCTGAAGAGTTAGTAAAAGTGAAACTTGGTGGCCTCATCTTGAGATACGAGTTAGTAAAATTTTGTTTACTTATACTTTTTTGTTTCTTATCGTTATTAGATCATATCCTTCGAGTTAATATACCGAAAACAAGCTATGACTTCATCTAGAACGGTCAAGGTTTGGGCCCGGTCGAGAACATTAAACACCAGTGGGCAGCCGGGAGGAAGGGTATGGAGATTAGCCTCGGAGGCCCACTGCGGTGGTTTAACTAAGTAAGGGGTATTTTATGGAAGTAGTGGGGGTTCTAATTGTGAGGGGGCCCAAGAATTCCCCCCCCCACCTCGCAGCAATATTAAACTATAAATCCTAATCTAAACAGAGCGGCTACTAATTGCGCTTTGTATTATTGCTCCTCGCTAACTGTTAGCGCTCCCTGTGTCTAACTCCCTGCTCCCTGTCTTCTCCCTTTCTTAGTGTCTGTCTGCATGTCTCTAGACATGTTTGCCAACATTGCCTAGGGTACGCTGACACGGCACTATGTACCCCCTTACTGAAGTGACTGATGATGGCACGTCAGTGAGACGACATTAACGGTGGTAATATTTTGTTGTGTATGCAATATTTAAAGTACTATATGTTAGGAAATGCTTCTAATGTACTTACTCATAACAGTTTGAAGATAACAGTAGTACTTTAGCAAAGGAAGACAACAATAATAAAAACAATAAAACTGTAAAGTGTAAAGTAATCGCTAATTCATTGTACTACGGCGAAATGTATAGTTGTGTTTATATTTTCTCTCTCTTTTTTTCACTCTAACCATAAACCTCTACCGGAAGCGTAAGAGGCAATGCCACCAATATCTACCGCTATTCAAAGTTAAGCGTGGTGTATTCTGGGAGTACATCCATGTTCTCAACAAACATAACATAAGTAATAATCTTTATATCTACATTGCATGGTCGATAAATGTTAAACACATAAAAAAAACTATCCTACTAAGTAAGAACAAATTTTATTGTTTCAGTATACCAATGGTATATTATTAGTTAGCTGTCCTTAAGCATTAAGAATGGCTGATTGATATACTACATACTTCTGAAGACGTTCTTAAAACTTAGTAATAATTGAATGTTTACAAATTATTATAAAATTGACAGTATCAAATTAAAATTAACTCCTAATATTCTACGTATTGATTCTAATATCAACCATTCTTCATCGCTACGAACCTTTAAAAGCCTCCTGTATCAATATCTCCTCACCTTCCAGACAGACCGTTTTTGTTATGATTTAGTAATTATTGAATCCCATCTCTCAATAGAAAATAAACTACTTATATACAAAGTTATACTTAAGCCAATCTGGACATACGGAATAGAGCTATAGGGGACAGCAAAAAAGTCAAACATTAAGTCCATCCAATCCTTTCAATCAAAAGTCCTGAGAACAATAGTAAATGCCCCTTACTACGTCAGCAACAAAACCCTTCATAATGATCTGAATAATCCCTACATTCTTGAACTCATCCCTTCCAAGAGCATAAAATTCTATAGTAACCTATCCAATTCCCAAGCACAGTCATTGCACTGCACCACTCATTCCTATAATCCTCCTCGGAGACTAAAATGGCAGTGGCCTCGTGACCTTCAATAAATAAGTGACAGTAGGAGTACTGGCAATGGCCAGCTTCTCTCATCATGCCCTGAGCGTCTGTGGCTCTCGCGCTCTTGGTCAGCCTCCGCTGGCTATTATCCAGTGACGCGGCTGACGTAGGAGCGTGGGGGACTTCCCAAGAGTCCGCTTCCTCCTTCGCACGCGAGGGAGGTGACAACCATGTGGACTTGGGGGGCCTCTGGGCTGTTTGTATATGTAGTAAGAATGAGCGAGTGAATGAAAATTGTAAGTTGGTATGAATAAGATCATTTATTACAATTACTTATAGCCCAATCAGGCGGATTGTAATTTTATCATAATAAAGTTAAAAAGAAAAAAAAAAGTAATTATTGAGAACAATGCAAGTGAGATGAATGAAAAGGTCGGTTGTAAAGTAAGCTAACAGGCGATTGAGGATTCAGTTGGTTTATGTAATCATGTGCCATTAAAGTAACCAAACCGACCCCGAAAGAGCAATAAAAACACCTCAAAGTGTCGAGTATTAAAACGTGTACGTACCTGCGGTGAGACAAAAAGGCCCGAGAGTTAAGAGGCAATTAAGTAACCATGCAATCGACTCGCAAAAAATAAACAACAAAAGCCCATACTGAGAGAAAAAGTTCTGTGAGCAGCGTCAGAGGAGGGCTCTCGGCAGCGTACACAGGGTTTGATTGACCAGCTGATTAAAAGGAAGCCTGTTCGGACTGGGCCAATTACAGAGGGCAAACATTGCACGGTCCCTGCTCCTGTATGTCTGTTAGTGGTCATCATCATGCTTCATAGTGCTCTAGGCCCAATCACTACAATTAATCCTCTCTCTGTGCATTATAGCCAGGGTAGCCTACTGTAAATTTGTTGTTCTGCCTCTCAAGCCATCTTTTGAAATAATTGATTCCTCAGTGAAAATTTTATAGAATTTTACTCCGAAACGAAGTCCCCTATGAAGAACAATATTATTTAGACAAAAAATTCATAAAAAGCTAATAAAAACAAGTGTAAGCCTCACAAAGCTAATGACAATAATAGAAAATTATTTAACTGCTATTAGCTAATAAAATCGGAGATGTATCCGAATAGAATTTCGAAGAATTCCATTTAATAAAATAAGACATTAAACGAAAACTATTAGGTTGGGAAAAATATAAAAAAGTAACATACAAGGTTGATTTACAATAACGATAATCAGGGACGGCACCAGCCAAGCATCTTTATATATATATATATATATGGCAGACAATCGGATAAAAACAGGAATGTAAGAATAAAAGTGTGAATATGACACATAATAATTCAAGCGGTATCAAGTGTTTCTTAACTTGGAAACAATCTTTACAGTCATAAAATCTCGCTTCTGAGTGTGTTGTTAAGATTTTTGATTTGTTAGATCATTTTTATGAACGCTGTTGTAGATCATCTCACACCTAGAACACGTTCATACCAGCTTTAAAGGAAAAGCACTTTTTTTTAGACTTGGCAATAAATGGGAATGAATTACTTTTTTTAATTTAGTGCAGTTTTCTTTGACTAATTAGTTACAGGTTTTTAAATATCAACTGTGAGTGTGTAACATATAAAAGGGTTCAAATCGATAAAAAATAACATGTAACTAATAATTTTATATAATATTGTTAATCTGCTAAAATTACAATCTGCCTTTTATTAGACAGTAAGTAATTGAGATAAATGTTCTCATTCACACCATATTTAAAATTCATCATTCACTCGCTCATTCATACAATAATAACAAACAGCCCAAAGGCCTCCCAAGTCCACATGTTTGTCACCTCCCTAGCATGCGAAAGAGGAAGCGGGGGCTTGAGAAGTCCCCTACGCTTCTCCATTAGCCGCGTCACCGGATGCGAGCCAGTGGAGGTTGACGAAGAGCGCGAGAACCACAAACGCTTGAGACATGATTGGAGAAACTAGCCATTGCCAGGGCACCCACTATCATGCATTTATAGCAGGTCAGGAGGTCAATGTTGTTTCAGTCTCCGAGGAGGATTATAGGGATGAGTCGTGCAGTGCAATGACTGTGATACGGGATTGGGTGGTTGCATAGATTACTATGGAATTTCATAAACTTGGAAGGGATGAGTTCAAGAATGTAGAGTATGTTAAGATCGTTGTGAAGGGTTTTGTTGCTTACATAATAAGGGGCATTTACTATTGTTTTTCAGGACTTTCGATTGAAAGGATTGGATACGCTTGATGTTTAACTTTTTTGCTGTCCCCTATAGCTCTATTCCATATTGGCTTATGACCTTATTCCAGCTCTATGACCTTATTGGCTCAAGTATAACTTGTAGATTAGTAATTTATTTTCTATTGAGAGATGCGATGCCCTTTGAAGGGCTATTTGAGGTCTACGGAATTTGTACGAAGCTGGCGGAAGTGGTCCCAGTCCATTGGAACCCTAATAAATGAAGGAGGAGGCAGTTTGTGAATTGGTTTTAGGGAAATGGTTAATAAAAAAGGGCTATGATCGGAGGAGAAGTCGACGAGGCGCGTGAGTGAATAGTTTAGTGCTCCCAAACTATTGTAGAAGAAAAAGTCAAGGAGATCTGGATTTTAGTTGGGTTGTGATGGCCAATAGGTGGCTGCGTCAGGAGAGATAGTGGAGCTATGTTTCCGAGTGAGTGCAGACAGCAAAGCACGTCCTCGTGTATTCGTGGATCTTGAGCCCCAGTGCTGGTGCTTCCCATTAAAGTCCCCGCCCACAAGGAAACGATGTCCAATAGAGTCTAGAAAGGAGATGAATTGGGAATCGGAAATGGATTTATTGGGAGGGCAGTACACTGATGCTAGTGTAAGGGGGAAAGGGAAGGTGGTGATTGACACTGCAGTGGACTGAAGGAAATCATGTGCTACGAAAGGAAGTATGTGATGGGATATGGAGTTATGGACAATGACAGTGGTACCTACATGAGCTCTTCCATCTGGGTGATCGGTTCGATAAGTCTCATACTGGCGAACGGTAAATGGTCGTTTACTTGTAAGTCTTGTTTCAGTAATAAGAGCTACATCGATGTTTTTGTCATGGAGTAGTGCTGTCAGTTCGTTAGTGTGGGTGCGAACACCATTCGCATTCCAAAGGAGAACGGATAAGGAGTTGGAAGGATCCAAGTTGACGGGATGAACGAATGCTGAGGAAGATGAACCTGCGGACAGGGAGTGGGCGGTGCCTGTTGTTGCTCTCTGTTGCGAACGGCTTCGGGAAAAGTGACAAATGGCCTCAAATTTCTGGCTGGGTCGTTTCTTGAGCTACCTCTGCTGTGGCTGGCTACTCTTCTGGCCGATGACGTTGTTCGCTCCTGGACTTGAGGATTTTGTAAGCGTCACAGGCCTTGTAGTTGGCCGGGTGGCCTTAATTGCAGGGACCACATAATACAGGTGATTGCAGGGGCTTCTTGCACAATTCACTTTTGTGCTGCCCACTGCACTTTACACACCTAGGAGGGTGGTGACAGTATGACTTCGAGGGCCCATATGCCTGTCACGTTTGAGGTAATGTTTTTCAACCTTTACTCTTATGTAATACAGGTGGGTCAGTTCGTAGATTTTTTCTTCTCCTGGTATTCGCTCTAGATTGACAAAGAACAATGGCAGTGGTGTTTTGATCGCTTCCTCTTGTTGCCTATCCTCACGGAGCACGTTCGTTATTTGGCTAACTTTGAAAATAAGAGCTGAGAGTTCTTCTTCAAATGTATCAGCTAGTGTGGTCGGGTGATGATTTCTGATCACTACTCGTAGCTGATATTTCCTGGTTTATCTGATAAGTATGGAAGTCAGCTTTGGTTTCTTCGAAGTATTTAACTATCGCTCGGCATGTATCGTCAGTGTCCGGAGAGATTTTCGTGTCCCGAGACCGATTGAGGTGCACGTGTATTTGCCCGTCCCTACGATTTTACTGATTTGGGTACATAGCAATTTAAATTACTAATGTTACATACAAATATCGCAGGGGGCTCAGGCTGTGTAGGTGTTTGTGTAGAGTCCATGTCCTCTATTTCAATATTTTTCAACACCTCATAACTGTTAAGCGTGAAAAATGGGGACTCAACATTTGTTTGTTGTTTTGATGTGCTAGGTGGTGGTGGTGTTAAATCTTCCATAGAGCTGCTAGATGCTTACTAATTTACAGGCACAAGATTTCTCTATTAGATTGTCATTAACAATATCTTTTAGAGTTTTTAAATATTTTTTTATAAACAAAACATAAGGTGTCCAAGCTAGAGCCTTGAACGCACGTATTCTAGATAAGAGTCTAGGACGCTAGCAGTACGCCACAGTACAGGTTGAGAGGTTCTGGCCGGCCACCCCACTCTTTTCACTAGCACAGCTGAACCTCTCAATATGGCCACCTTCTCTATGAAACGATCAACATACACTGAGCGTTTTAATAATTAATTATAGATAGTTTGAAGGAAGGTACCTGAATACCAGATAAGCTTATAAATATATAATAAAACAAAAAAATCAACTCAAAATTATTAGACCAGAAAAAAAAAAGAGTGACAATGTCCGGCTGGGATTTGGCAGGGTCGGTGATAGGTTCATGCGCAAAAGTATTTCGATTTTATAGATCCTATTCATTTCTATTTAGTCAACTAAATTTTCCAATTCAGGCTTAAATGGCCTCAATATATCACAAAGGAACCACACCACCCTAGTATATGATAAACATTAGGCAACATTGCTGATATTACCTAAGTTTTTATTACTTACTTATTATTATTATTGTGCCCTTTCTTCATTAATTCGCTCAGAGGATCATTTTGAACAATTTAAATTATCTACTGCACACTTTCATTCGTTTCTTTCATTATTTTAATTATCACGTTTTCCTTAAGTAAGCTTATGTTTAGTAAGCATTAGCTGCTTCTAAGTTTATATTTTAATTAGGGAATTTCATTCATTATCACTATCATATTTAAATATAACTATAAATATGAATTATGATGAATGAGTATCCCAAAGTAAATAAATTTTATTGAATAACGACTACAGATTTTATCATTTATCATTAGATAATTTTTAAATGTTAAGCACTGATGATGACTGGTTGATCAGTCGAAATCAGTAGACAAAATAACTTTGTGGAGAGACATACGTTTCATTTCATCGACCTATATATCTACTCTTAGTGCACACCTATAACAAATCCACATACTAATAGAACAAATAGAATAATAATACGACAAATACCCAAAAAATTTATAGGATGAACAATCTTTCTGAACTTTTTGCAAATGTACAATATTAGATATTTCAATCGTGTACAATCCAAAACTTCCTCTCAACTCGTTGTACTTCTTTTACTTGCCTACTAAGTTTCATCGAGTCTAGAACCCTTGGCAGCCTAATCCGGTGGAGACGCCGGACCCTAAATATTGACTATCTGATTAACCGGCAAGATACAGGATGGGGCGGGGGGGGCCTTTTGCAGAATATTTAATTAAAGCACGGGCCGATAGATGGGGCTCCAATAGCTGCTAACAATCTACCCCGCATACCACCCCTCCTACCCTGCTCCTTCTTTTCATTATCCTTATTATGGCATTATAAACGAAGGATCCTTTGTTACGCTGGTTCGCTCTCATCGCGTAGGGGCTCAGCTTAATTGTAACAGGATGTCTACTCGGTGTTGTAATTTTTACCTTACAAATCCTTCATGCACATATCCGGTGAGATTCATTGTTTTCAAGGAAGCGTACGGAAAGCTCACAAACAGTTGTAAAAGACCACCCAATTTCTTCTAAACATGATTGAAATGTTTACGCACTGTAAGGGTCTCCGCAATTAACCATTGCCTCCTATTATTCTCAAAGTTAATGTTAAAGCTTGCGTTCTACTAGCATTTCTCCATTTGCTTCCTTGGCCAGCAGCTGTTAAGCCATATTACTTATTTACGTCAGATTTGTATATAACCCGTTGTGCAGCACTCTGTTACTTTCCTGATGAAGTGTAGCAATGACCCAACTCTCCCCCTTTAAAACCATGCTTTCAAAAGAGTAGGATAATAGATAACATGTTGATGACAAAACAGTTCACATATTAAACAAAAAATGCATCGTGGAATGTACATGGATGATAACTCATGATTCAACTTACTACCCTTACTAAATTACAATATACAAGAAAAGGAAGTTTTAATACCAGTTTGGAAATATGGGGTACTGCCAAGCTGCAACATATCACGGTAATTCAGACACTTCATCGTCAAGTTCTACAGTTTTAGTTGGACTTTCTCTTTGATAAGTTGGAAGAGACGGCAGCCACATCTCAGAAGATGAACCTTAATCTGCAGGGATGTAGACCCCACCTAATGGTAATGGCATTCTCAATCAACGAATGTCCGTGGCTTATTAAATTGAAGCGTTTAAATTTAAGTTGACCTGCAGATATTTTGATATTCTAAGTCGAATCCTGTTCAATCTTGCGTTTATTTAGATGGCATTGTCCTAGTAACCGACTCGTAACAAAAGTCAAAAAGTAGCATAAACCGAAAAGCAGGATGAACTGAAGAGAAAGGGGTTTGCAGTCACTGTTAATATGAGCAAAATTCTTAAAGTAGCGAGCCGGAAGAGTTACTCGTTACGGGATAAACTTAGAGAGGACAGAAGATTACACCTATAGTAATACGCAGAAGTATTTTGGAACTGAATAAGAAGTAACAGAAAAAGGCAAACCACATTTATTATCAGGTATGCAATTCAGTTGAAGGTCCCTCCTACAAACATTTTTATATGGAGCAGAGAGTTGGATCATTCTTGATTTACAGCCAAATAGATGAGACTGCCTTTGAAAATATGCACATTTGGCGAGTGAATGGGGAAACTGTGTGCGATCGGATCAAAAACGAAGGTGGAAAATACTGACTGAGGTGACGTGGAGAGGCAACTGCAGCCCCGATATAATTGTTCATCCAGGAACAAAGCCTCCGAGCTATGGTGAAGAGAGGACATCTGGAAGAGCTTCTCCCTCCTATTTTCAGGATCATTCAAGAAGAACCTAGGAGGTGGAAGGGCCAGCTTAGCGACTGGACCAACGAGGAGTGAAATGCCAGGTCGACCAATACCACGAAATGGAGTACATTAAGGAAGTACGTCCCCTCGGCTAGAGACAGACTGACAGTAGAGTGGGTTATAGACAACGAGGAGAACTGCAGGAGACCCTTCCTCATCTTTGTCCAGAGGTGGGAAGAGATGCAGAGAGCAGGGCACTTCACTATCTCCAGGTGAGCTTCAGAAGGTTGAGCTTCCGTAATACTGGGGTGCTCATCAAGAAGGCACCGATGCACCAAGATGGATTGGTGCGCTGACCAGTGGAATACGCGCACCGCAGGCAATTATTGGTCCCGTCAACAGCCAGCGAAACCCATGAGGGATCCCGTCTGGGGTGGGAAGTACGGGGAAAAATAATAATAAAGTGTCGACAGGTCAAATGGCTGAAATCGAGACCTCGGGGAGCTGATGGAGGCAAGACTCACCGGATTCTGCATTTCTGAGGGAGATCTTAAAAACCCATCACGGCTTAAAAGAGACATAGGTGTTGGGCTATGTTGTAAGGACGCGTCCCAACGCTAAAAGGAGATGCAAAAGAAAATGAAGAAGAAAGGCGAATTATGGCTTGAAATAAAATATGAAGGTTCATTAGGCAGCCGCATTATCAAGTTCACATTATGCCTGATTGTGAGAAGACATTGCTATTCATGAGTACCTTTTGGAGTACGAGTATATGAGCTTCGGAATAAGGAGGAAGGAGTGTACCGAGGAAGGATGGGATGTCTGGAAATTATTTACAGCCGGTAAGCAGTTTCGGTAAGGAGTAATCCGGTGTAATTAAATTGAATAATACAGGGCTATGATCCATGTCTAACCGTTCTCTACGGCATCTCTCCTTCTTTAATCGCTGCCATCAATAATAGATACGCTGGGGTCTGTTTGTACGGGCTTATTGTTCGGAGACGCGGTCCCCCCCCCCTCGAAACGGAAAGTAATTTAAGCCCAGTTATAAACAAGACCTAGCCGCGCCGCCCGAGGCCCTGGCGGTAAACAGCGGCAATATTACATCCAGCCTTCGCTCCCTTATGCATAAACACAGGAGTCAATACACTTTGCTCCCGACCCGGAGGGGGGATGTTGGGAGATTACACGGGCGGTCTCGGAGGTTATGTGTGCTGGGGTTTGTATTGTAATTTAGCCACGACCGTGTGTGGTCGCTGCACGGAGAGGTAATGAATTGTACGCTTGCGAATCATAAAAACTTCTAGCACGGGTCTGTGATTTTATTAAATGTTAGTGCACCAAAAATTTTATTAATTCGTATAAATCAGTCATCTTTGGGTCTTAAAACTTTTACTTACTGTTATCGTTTTTAAGAATGAGGAAAAATTAGTGCTTTAAATCTTAAATAGTTTTCTCCTTCTGAGCTGTCAGGAAGGAATCGTCCCCTAAACGGGACACTTTAAAAACCTTTAAAAATTGGGGATTAAGTACCTCCCATTACCTGCATTTAATTAGAAAATTACAATCCTCTTCTCGTCTTAGATGACTTCTATTTTAGAAGAGGAATTGATTTCAACCAGTGCAAAAAAAAAGTTATTTAAAAAATAAATTATTTTGTTATAATTACTATAAAAGATCAATCTAAACATCAGCCTAATTTCAAAGATAAACTCTCACTGAGTAGAGGCACCAACAAGATAACATGTACAACTTCTCACCACTATTTTTGCCTGTGTGGGTTTTTTATAAAAAATATAATTTTTTTTTTCAAGCTAATGAAACTGTATCAAAGCTGAACAAAATATAGCATGAAAAGAAATACATAGTTTTTAATTCTCGAAGAATATTAAAAAAATATGAATAAAGTCTTTATCTTTTAAAAAAATATAAAACCTTCAAAGTAGGATGTGTGTCATGGTTATGGATCAAACTTCACCAACAACGGTTCATATTGTATTAACGTACTGCACCATTAGAGAGTACAAGTAATTTGCGTTTGACAAACTAAAGCAAATTTTTATTTTTTCAATAAAGATCATTATTACATAAAAAAAAAAAATAACACTTTTTTTACCCTTTTATATTTTATAAGTACCACACTCTTTTCAATATTTAGAGGAAAACTGGTTAAAAGTCATGTTACTTTTTTTTTTTTTTAATTCGTTTAATTAAAAATGAAGAAAGAGAGATGCAGAGGTTTTTGTAAATGAGGAAGCCAAGTTTTGAACATCATACTGTACTTAAACACGATGTGAAAGTCCCCAGAAATTTAATTGAAAAACATATCTGACTGCATACTGATAGGAGATATAATTTTTTTTCTTTTTTCGTTTTCTATGTAATTGAATTGAATCGCGGTAAAAGTGGTGGTGAGGCCGTCAAAAGAGCATAGATTATAATAAATTAGGATTAAACAAGCGAGAGGAATTTAGTTATTTATTTGACTAATCCGCAATTTTTTTTTTTCTTAGCTCTCAAATTTTTAAGATTATAGATAAGGGAAAAATAAAGGTAATTTATTTGGGGTGAGCGGATCCTTTTACTAGGAGTACCTGTTTGAAGGTGGAGGGAGGGAATTAAGGAGTGTGGAAAGCCTCGGCAGAGGTGGAAATGTTGCGGTGCAGTGGTGAGAGTCCACTGAAGGCTGATTCGCAATGAAAAGTGAATAAATTTAATACCCACACATGAAAGTGAAGATTCTGGGAAGAGAGAGAGACGATTGAATAATTCAACAAACAAAAATAATAAATTCTGGCACAGAATGTCACGTTACGGAACATGTTAACTATATTTTTTCTAAAACCTCTCTGTCTTCTGTACAATATTCTACAATTATTTTTCTTACTCAGCTCCTCTTGGTTGGATGCAAATGCTCTACTCCAAAGGTGTGTCAATCCCGAGCTTTGCTGATCTCACCTGGAGGTGAGAGCTTAATGAAGAGCACCTTGCGGTACCCCTAATGATGTTAAGATCAATTACACGTATGATTGAAGCAGCCACATCTGCTACCGATACTGGTGCATTAATAACAATCTGTTACCGGGGCTGTTCATCATTGCGCATCAAATATTGATGTTAATTATGGATAACTGGATCATCAATGGAGATCTATTTGTGTAATACTTGAATAAGTGACAAAAGAGAAACATGTCCCAGTCCTTATTGATTACTGAACAGGTTTCTTTGGTTCGATTTGAAAACCTCTGACGGGATCCGAGACTCTGATGAGTGGCGCACGGGAGATAACAAACAAATGCTGTGGTCCGATTATTCCAGCAAATTTGGTATTGCATGTTATTGTTTTGTTTTTTTTCTACTACCTGAAATTCCAGAAATTATTTCAAGATAAAAGCAAATATACATTTATCCCACCTCTAAATAGCCTGGTTGACATGAAGAGATCACTCAGGTTTTAATTACAACTACTCAAACCAATATTATTGTTGTTGGAGTTGTGTTTATTGATTATATAATTTTGTTTCAGGCCAGAATCACTATGCATGGAGGGCAAGAAGCCTTAAGATCTAAAGAGTACATTATTATCCTTCCCTTAAATAACTTTATAAATGACACAATAAAGTTGTCTGCATAGGGAATACTACATAGATACATTATTCTACAAAATTAAATCAATTAATATCATTACACTTTAAAATAACAACCACATATATCTATTATAACAAATTATTTTCAAAATAGCTATGTTCGTCTCCTTTAGAATTAGCCGAACGACAAGATAATTCAAACACAACAAACAAAAACTTATTACAATGTTGACCAAATGTAACATTAAAACGGTTAGTTACAGTGTTCGGTATTGCTGCTAAGCCTATTGTACATATGAATTATAAAACTCCCAACGTATTGATTCTTTTTTTTTTTTTTTTTTTTTTTTTTTTTTTTTTTTTTTTTTTTTTTTTTTTTTTTTTTTTTTTTTTTCTAAGCTCTCAAAATTATAAAAAATAGGAATGTGGGAAAAATAAGGAAAATTATTTTTGGCTGGAAAGTGCCTTTCACTAAGGGGAGACCCCTATTTGAAGGATGTATGAGAAGGATATGGGGTGTGGAATGCCTAGAAAGGCGGATGGAGTCAGGAAGGTAGTGAGAGTCTACCAAGGATTAAGCCTAGGGGTGCCTAGGCGATGGTTTGTTGTAGCCGCCCCGCCAGGGGCCTGAGTGAGTCGGCCTAATCGGCCGGAAGATCAACCCTGCTTACACAGGTAGATGGGGTAATGTGGCGTCGGTTGAGTCGGGCGGGAGATCGGCCTCGATCTCTCGGCTGGGTGTAGGTCCGTCAGTCCTCTGGTTCTATGATGTCTTTCATTCGCCAAGCTTCGGCGGTCCAGCAGTGTTTCCATCTGACGGGCATTGGTGGTGGCTGAAGGTCGGAGAATAGTGGGTTGTGGCTATGTCTTAGGGAGTCAAAAAATTTGATGTGCCTTCTCTTGATAAAATCTTGGATAGTGAGCACTTCGAATTTTTTGTGGATTTCGTCGGCCTTCATTTGGTCGAAAGGGGTGTGTTTGAGGGAGGTGCGGAGAACTCTATTCTGAAATTGCTGGAGCTTTAGGAGAGTGTTGGGAGTCAAATACTTGTAGAGAGGGGTTCCATACATCAATGCAGGTCTTAGGACGCTCTGGTATATCAGCAGCTTGAGGCGTACTGATAGAGCCGGGCTGTGAAGTAGGTGTCCGAGGCTGAAGAATTTCTTCCTAACACTCTTTAACTTCTTTCCGAGGTGCGTTGTGAACGACAAGTGCCTACCGAGGGTAATTCCGAGGTAGCACAGCTTGTTGCTTACAGGGCATTCTTTGCCGTCTAACACGAAGGATTTAGGGAGCTTCTTTTTTCCGGATTTGTAACTAAATATTATTCCTTGCGTCTTGGCCGGATTGACTTTAATGTAGACGGCATCGAGTTTCTCGGCGATTTGTTGACTGGCACTCTCAGCGAATTTCAGGGCTCTGGATGGATTGATGCTAGTGCTGTAGACACCTATATCGTCCGCGTACGCGGATACCTCGCAGTTGGAGTACGAGGCTCCTACGATGTGGGCGGTGTAAATGTTGAACAGCAACGGGCCTAGCACCGATCCTTGGGGGACACCGGCAGAATAGTTTCTTCGGGTCGTGGTCGTAGTGCCTATACGAACCGAAAATGTTCTGCCTGTAAGGTAGGATCTAATCAGGTTCTGCAGCTGATCCGAGAATTCGTATTCCCTCAGACGTTGGAGTAGGATGTAATGATCCACAGAGTCGAAGGCTTTCGAACAGTCCAGAGAAATCATTGCGGTAGCTCTGTTGCTTCGGATGTTCGATGCGACGTGGTGTTGCAATCTCACCAGGTTGTTATTCGCGCTTAAGCCTGTGCTGAAACCAGTCTGCTCTGGTGGGATGACTTCCTGTGACTCGCAGTGCCCGGAGAGATGTATGTGGATAATTCTCTCGAACAGCTTCGAGAGTTGAGTCAGCAGACTGATGGGGCGGTAATGAGATGGCTCATATCCGCTCTTCGCTGGTTTCAGAAGAGGGATCACTACTGCATGTTTCCAGTTCTGAGGGAAATAATGAAGCCTGAAGCAGGAGTTCAAGATGTTAGTTATGAACGAGATTCCTTTCCTCGGCAGCTGCTTCAGTAGGATGTTCTGGATCGAGTCCTGCCCTGGTGACTTCTTGCCGGTTGTTCTCCGAATGATGGCTCCGACTTGCCTGTGAGAGGTCCAGATATCGGTAGTGGTGGGGAGAGAGGGGGAGGGGGGATCGAGCGTTACTATTGGTTCGCCTTGGCCACGGCTCACTTCCTCGTAATAGGTCGCCAAAATGTCCGCTTGCTCGGTGGTGGGGATGAACTGGCCGTTGGCGGCCAGCCTGACACCATTCCTTTTTGAGGTAGAGGTCTTCACGAGTTTCCACAATTGCTTATGGTCGCCGTGCAGACTGGTGAGGCGATCTTCCCAGACCGAATTTTTCCACTGAGCCATCAGGGACCTTACTTGGTTTGTGAGAGAATTTAAAACCGGTTTTAAGTCCCTGTTTCTGGTCCTAAACCACCTGTTCTTAATGTTGTTACGCTGTCTTATCAGTTGCAGGATGTGATCCGGAGGTTTCCTCAGAGAAGGGGGCTTCGGAGAAAATTTGGGGATCGATGCATCGGCAGCTCGTTCGATGACGTCCTGTAACTGATAGATAGCGTAATCTATGTCCCAGGTGTGCCTAAGGGGCGTGATAGTGGGCAAATCGGTTTTAATGAGACGCTTGTAGAGGTCCCACTTAGCCTCATCGTACCTGTATCTAGAAGCAGGCGGCTTTGGCATGTCGCCTTCTAGTTCGTAGAGAACAGGACGATGATCGGAAGTGGTAAAGTCCAGAGCGGAGCATCCGGTGACCCGGTGTGGCTCTTGTGTCAGGAGCAGGTCAGGCGTGGAGGTCCTGTCTGGGTTAGCAAAATGACGGAAGGTCGGCAATCCTGGGTGGATGACCGTAAATGGAGTTTTGGTAATATAGCGGCCTAGGCCGTTTGCTCTAGTACTACTCCACCAGCTGTGGTTTGCATTTAGGTCACCCACAATGACGTGTCTTCGGTCATGAGCTACCGTACTGAGCAGACGCTTGTACGGGTCACAGGCGGCTCTCGGTCTTCTATAGACTCCTGACACAATGGTATTCTTCGTGAGCCGTAGCTGGAGCGTTACAATAAATTGATCGGGGCCTAGGTTGACGGGGGGGGAGCAGTCTCCTACAGGGTATACCGTTTCTGACTAGCACCGCTACTCCTCCTGAGGTAGTTTCGGTGTCGTGACGGTAAACAGTATAACCCGGGAAGCGGCAGAAGTGTATTTTCTTCAGCCGGGTATCTGTAAGGACGACAACGTCCGGCGTATGGCACCGTAGAATTACTTCTACGTCGGCTTGTTTGGGCATAATGCCGCAGACGTTGTAATTTAAAATTGCGTGCCCACTCATTTAGATGCAAGTTTTCTGAAATCTTTCATCATTTCGGTTACCGCCTCTGATAGTTTGTTCATTGACGCGATCAAGTTGACTAACACGGCCATGATGGCATCATTGTTATTGTTGTTGTTATTGTATTTATTGTTTTGTTGTGGTAGGGGCTCTGGGGGAACTTCCGGAGCCCTGGTGTTACCGGATGCCATCTGGGCATAAGAGGCTGTCTGACGAGGTGGGGGGGGAGCAGGCTGATATCTGGCCATTCTCGGCCCGGCTGTGTTCTGTTGTTTAACCTGCTTTCTATTTTCAGCGGCCTGTAGGAGCTGCAGTCTGTGGGGACACTGTTGAAAGGAGGCAACGTGGTTACCCCCGCAGTTTGCACATTTCAGGGGAATTGAGGCGTCCCTGGGGCAGTCTTTAGTTTCGTGAGGCTCGCTACACCTCACGCATTTTGCCTGCTTGAAGCAGTACCGCCTGGTGTGGCCGTACTCCTGGCAGTTGAGGCACATAGGAATGCCCCTTTTGTCGTGAAATGTGCTCACACGGAAGAGCACGTTATTTATGTGGCCGATTTGCTTGATCATAGCTTGAGTTAAGGTATGATCTCCGATAACGAGGATCGGCTCGATCTCAGTCTTAGCACCGTTATGGTCGGAGCGCCTTAATCGATAAACATCGATTATATTACCGAGCTGTTGAATATCGGCTTTTATTTCCTCGATCGGGTGCAATAAATCGAAGCCGTGGAGCAAGAATTTTTTGTTCTGCTTTGTGCCTCGGGGGGCAAATGTGTGGAAAGGGATTTTTAGTTCCCTTAACACAGCAGCTGTTCTTTGATGGTCAGAGACAGCATGGCACAGGACTTTAGTGTCCTGTTGTGTTTGTGAGATTCTGAAATTTCTCACACTATTTTCAGTAAGCAGACGGGTTAGGTCATAACTGTTTATGCGGCCTAATATTAGGGGGGGTGGCGATTTGAGGGCTGTGGGGGCGGTAGATGTGCTGGCCTCTGGTTGAGCTGTTGTGTTAAGAGGGGTGAAAGAGTTTGAGGTTTTAACCTCAGGGGCCTGGGGGAGAGTACGCTTTCTGCAAACTCTCTTGGGATGTTGAAATTCATCAGCGGGGTCCCTACGGCTTGCCATGCCCTACAAAGGTCCGTGCGACGCACGTCCAGTTGAGGGGGAGAGCCTCACTTATAATAGTTTAAAGTACTTACCTGTCTTCACGGGAACAAAGTGCCACAGAGTAAAATATCAAAATTTTACCGGATTTGAGCTCTTGCCACAATGGAAGCTGGATAGCGTCTCTTGTTAAGTTGAAAGTACGTATTCAGTTTTAACACATCAAGAGCTAGGTTATTTTCTAGAGAATATAACCTTTTTAAATGTTTCACACTTTAGTTGTTGCGTATTGATTCAAAAAAATTAATTGTTTTTATATTGGTTTATGGTAGATTTTATTAATTGGAACCTGGTAATTAAAACTAACAGAGGTTAGTTTTAATTCAGCGGGATATTAACGGTAGATTTTATTAATCATAAAAGCTTCCAGAGGCTTATATGCAGATATTTATTATAACTACATCATAAACCTATTAACATCATATATTAAAAGTAGAATGACTTACTTACTTAAAGTTATTTTATATTTGGATTGGGCAGGCGTCACGCGTTTCGTGTCCGGGTTGTTATCGATATAGATTTCACTTCACATCGATTCCCCCCGTCTTATTTGTCTCTTCGTCCCTTTCTCTCTCTCTCTCTCACTCCTTTACCAACGCTCGTGCATGTCATATATCTCTACGCTCTACGTGCCTTGCACATGTTCTTCTGGAGCATTTTGAGCCTTGATATTCCATCAAGTTTATCACTCGCTCTCTTGGGGCAACTTTTTTTTTGAAGATTTATTTTATCTAACTTCTACATGGAAGAGTGGACTGATGAGAGCTTACTCTCTGTACGATGGTTCCGGAGCGGGCATCTGACCACAGGTGAATGTCCCAAATCCTTAATTTCCAACTCCCTCACCTCATATCTAGGTCTTCAAGCTTTGGTGACCTTTAAGGACAATTTCCTGTATTCATGCAATTTACAGACTTTCAGTTTCCATCCCGAGCTTGCCAAAGCGAAATTTTGATTGTGTTGTAAACACTGCGAGCTTTTCTCGTTTCAGTTAAATTTGTTTTTCCTGCATATTATTTTAGCTAAAATTGTTTTGACTGTTTCCCGCTAACAAACAATTTTTTTTCCAAATACCATAAATGCATTTTTAATTTTATCGTACAAATTCTGAGCAGGAGAAAAACTATCAGCAATGAACACAAAAATAACATATGATTCCTACCACCACCTTATATGGATATACGAAAATTCCTTAATGAAGAGTCAAATAGGTTTTGACTTAAACTGTTCAAACCACTGAATATGATTGTTGTTACGAATTTTTTTTAATTTATTTAACGATCAACGAACAGAATTTGTTCTTGACATAATGTTCCTATAAGATCAGATTACCTCCCTCACCCCTTCCAAGAATAGAGGAGAACCATCAGTCACGACCAGGATGCTCTGACTTCAGACTAATAAAGCTTGAGCCCAATCACTTTGATTAATTATCGCAGAAACATCTCAAGGGGCCCTTCATAGCGTGCCCGGCCACGTCTTCAAACACACACCTTAATTGATGGGCCTTCATGAAATATTTAATGTAGCAAAATATCTAAAATTGTATAGATAACAAAATAATTTCAAAAATTTTCAATAAATAAAAGAAACATTACACAACATAAGAAACAAAATACTAAATAACTAGTAAAACCGAAATGTTAAGATCGTGCTTATGTAGTTCATAACACTAGTAGTGAATGAACAATCAATAGACGTTATATGGATATATGTGATAGTCAAGGATTTGATAATGAGCTTGTTTTATTGTTTGATTTAAACTACGTTTAAAAATATTTATGCACCCCGAGGGTATGTATCTATAACAGTGCGTTTACTAAATAAACATTATATAAATCAATTATTTTAATATTATATTTGAACAATAAATCCCATATCAAATACAATCGGGCTCAGAAGGTTTCTTGTTCCTATCGTTTTCTTAACAAAATAATTATTGAAACAGTGGGATTATTACAACTAGTAATTATTAATATTTCAAGTGCTACGATAGGTGAAAGAAATAACGCCAGATTGGCCTTCAGTAGAATGTAATTTATTGTTCTATCAGTATTAGCAAACAAAAAGGCGAACCAAACAAAATAAAAATAAGACTGGTTGTGATTGCACGGGGTACCGTAAAACGACTGGTCATGACCGAGGCAACCATTCAACACTCCTCATTCGTTCAGTGATTGATAGTACATAGACTGACACCCCTATAAATTACCAATTGGCAATCCAGACAGTTTGTGGACGTCGACATATCAGATCCTCTCTATACTGCTACAATACTAAGTCGTCATTTTAAATATGTCATAGGCACAGTGCTATTAGTTATGTTATTATAAATATAATATATAATATCAATCCAACATACCACACTGTGGTTTCCTCTGAAATATTTAGCTCTAGCAATGTTCTTCTGAGGTTGGGCGTGAGTGAATTTTAGCTGGAATCGTGTTCGACAAGGGATAGCTTTAACAAAATCCATCCACTCGTACAATTCCTAGGGAGTTTAGCAAAATTCATGGTCATCTAGTGACACAAATAAAAGTGCAGTCAAGAAAGTTCTCTTATAGCAGATAATATTTTTCAGTTGAGAAATTCTCAAATAAAGTGACATTTAAGGTGATTTAAAATAAATGCCATAGATCTCCCTAACAGGTATCTTTTTCATTAATATATATATTCAATGTTCCACTAGACTTCAAACAACTTATAAAACAGATCAAATATCTAAAAATTTAAGAAATTAGTAAAAATTTTTACAGAGCCTTTTAGTTATGATTCGGTAACATCCCAATCACATTAGAGGGGCTTAGGCCTTTTATTTATAATATTCTTGAATACTGATCTTTTTGTAGTGTTACTCCACTAATAACTATATATATAGTTAAGTATCAATCAAGAATGGTAAATTTTATGATTGAACACCTCGGAGAGTACAAATGACCAAGTATTGATTGTGGCCTACTATTGATTGTGTACCGACTATTTTTTTTAACAAACGATGGTTTATGCGGACTTTTCAATTTTACGTAATTTTTGTTTAGCCAACCCAAATAGGAAAGTATTCTTTCTTTAAAGTGATTACTTTCTTTTTTTAATAACACAATGCTTGCTGACCTCAGCAACATACAATGTGAAATAAAAAAAGAATTAAAACTGAAAAAGGAAATTTTATTTTCTAATATAATTCTAAAACTTCTTTATTGTGCTAAAATTACAATCTGCCTCATTAGGCAGTAAGTAATTAACATAAATGTTCTCATTCATACAATATTTACAAACAGCCCATAGGCCTCCCATGTCCACGTGTTTGTCACCTCCCTCGCATGCGAAAGAGGAAGCGGAGTCTTGGGAAGTCCCCCACGCTCCTCCGTTAGCCGCGTTACCGGATACGAGCCAGCGGAGGCTGACGTAGAGCACGAGAGCCACATACGCTCTGGACATGTTTGGAAAACTAGCCATTGCTAGGACTCCGACTGTCACGCTTTTACAGCAGATCACGAGGCCACTGCCGTTTTAGTCTCCGAGAAGGATTATATGGATGAGTGGTGCAGTACAATGACTGTGCTACGGGATTCGGGTGTTGGATAGGTTACTATGGAATTTCATGAAGGGAATATTTCACTTCAAAGGGATGAGTTCAAGTATGTCGGTTACACTTTCATTCAACCTAACGAAAGTAAAAAATGAACGATTTGATACCTTACTCATAAAATACTCTTGGTCATCCCCAGTCGAGAAGTTGGATTTTAATTTCCGATCGCTTCGTAGCCGAATCACATAATGTAAAACGAAAAAGAATAGCAATGAAGCAGTTAACAAAAAAATGTTGACCTAAACAACAAAAAAAAATCCGGCGTGAAGGTATGGAGATTGGAGTATCCATTGAGGTTGCTGACATACTGCTAAAGAACTGGGACTCTATTAAAAACCTGTCGTAGCGGCGGCTGGGCAGTCTCCCTTCCTAAATCACTCTTTCCTCCGCTGAGAGCTAATCCTACAGATTTGTTGTTGGTTATTTCCGAAGGGGTGGCCCCGGTGTTTACTTACCCCCCTCCCATCCCTCTGAAATATTACCGCTTTATTTCGGCTTTCACTTTGATCCGTATATCTTTTTTTTTTTTCTCTCTCTCTTCCGTTCTTACAGCCAATCTCCATAGAGAAGGCTCCCCTCCAATTACTATCTCCTCCCGACCGGGCTTAGATATCTCTTGCCAGCGATGACTGATTGGCCTCTTGTAGCTTGCCAATAGAGGCTTTTCATCATAACTCAACGAAACTATTGGAGGAAGCTGTGCAGCGCTTTACATGCCAAATCTCCATTAGATAGATTTACAGTTATAATTTCTGAAGAAGTACTCTAAAAAGTGATATCAAAAGACAGATAAGTTCAAATTAAAGGTTTTCGGTCTCTCCAAAGTATATTATATCCATTGCTGCCCACGTATTTTAATCAGATCTTGACCTCTAGAAGCCTGAGCTGCAAAACGCTCGGGGAACATAATTGAGTATTGCCTCATAGTTCAATGGAGTCGAGCCTCAACCTTTGGGCTGATGAGAAAAGAGTAAGACTATCCGCATAGGTTTCAGCCATTACAATACAACAAAAACAAGATAACTCAAACCTAGTTTCCTTAACAACCGAGTGGGTATCAAATAGATCAAGGTTGCTCAATGTTACTACGGCTTTTTACAAGTACTTTATTGTGCATATAATTATAAAAAATTACGAATATTGTATTCAAAGTTTTGTTAGGGGAATGTAATCGTTCGGTTTCTACCATCGTATTTTCTAATAACTAATAATAAACTAATTTCTAATATATAAATAAACCCCTATAGTATCAAATAAACAGCCTGCTCGTTTTAAATGTACTGATCTCACAAATCAGCATTCGGCTCAGGTAAAGCCGAATGACTTCAATAGATCTCTCTAATAAATAATTTATATTGTTAGTTCAATTCGATTTTGCAATATCAAATTAATTTTCACATAACAAACCTTCACACGGTAAAGCTTGAGAAAAAATCAAAGCTGACATTTGATAAGCCCACAAGTCACAGATGGATGTGAACCAATCTCACGTATGCATGTCCAAATTTTAACATATATAGGATAATCTGTAATATTTATTTTTAATTTCAGATCGATTCTATAAGATTTGTCATGTAAAAAGCCATCTTCTTATGGATTTGCCTGAAAAATAAAATTAAACTTTACAACTATGAAATGTATGTACGGGTTTTTAGATCTGCATTATTATAGTTCCCTTTATTGTGTATACCAAGGCTACAGACCGCAGACGGTACAATTAATTTGTGAAAATTATAGGTTAACAAAAAGGTAATAGAGCCACCCAATAATAAGTTATATCAAACTGGAGACTGGTAGGTATTTTTGTGGAAGCCTAGGAAAGACTTTCTCAGCATCACTTATCTTTGATTTTCTAAACGATGTATTAAAGGCTGCCAATATCAAATACACTCTTGGACAATGTTCATTAGAAGTTAGAGCCTCGAAAAATTTTACTTGACTAGACTTTGAATTTGAGATACAATACTGCTGCGTACAGATCTCATTAGAAATATAAAACCTACCTATACAAATATTATAACCCACTAGTTATTAGGTTGTCAGCCTTCCGAACGGTTCATTGAAAACACACACTTAAAAAAGCAAATTTAAGTATTTACAAAAAAATCTCATATGAAAAAAATGGAATAAAAAATTTGAATAGCAATAATATAAATTTAACACATTATGAGTAAAATAAATGCCTATAAGAAAATATCTTATTCTGTGACTTGTAGTGTTACTAGTAAAAATAAAAAATGCTGCCAGCTGTTAAAATTTGTTTGACTATTTACGTCAAAGAAGATATCTGCGGTGGATGAAATAACAAAATAGGCTTTTATACTAAGCAAAAGATGATTTTTCAAAATAAATATAGATACTAAATAAATAATCTTATTTTCTGGAATTAAAGCATTTCCAACCCCCACCAATATATTGATTTGGGTTTCAGAAATTTTTCAGAAACAGAAAAAAAAAATACTTAACGGTTTCCATTGTTCTATAGCAGAATTCATTATCATTATTAAGTTAAAAAATCAATGAATTTCAAGAGAGTTTTCTATCTCTCCACGTCTTGGTAGGTATTTTTCTGGAAGTTTCGGAAAAATTTTCTCTGCATCAGTTATCTTTGATTTTCTAAACGACGTTTCAAAGGCTGCCAATACCAAAAATACACTCTTGGACGATGTTCATTAGAAGTTACAGCCTGGAAGAAATTTTACGTAACTAGGCTTTGAACTTGAGATGCAATGCTGCTGCGTACAGATCTCATTAGAAACATAAAACCCTGGTGGTGCCTTAAGGGGTGCTGAAACCTACTGATGGCGGTTTCATAGGCATCTAGAACCCGCCGCTCCAAGAAGCGGGGGGAGTTTTCAAACTTGCGAAGAGGGAATAAAGGGAAAAAAAAATATACCGTTTGAAATATGGAGCCGGGGACGGGGGTAAGTGAAAAAGAGGCGCACACACTCGCGGGGTAGGTAACATATGGAAAGGGGAAATAAGTAGGGGTGGGACTTAACACCGCGTCGTGGCTGATTTAGTATTTGCCTCAGCCGTACTCCACGTCCGCACCAGCTCTGTCTTCCTGCAGTTTTTTTCTGTCTTAGTCATCCGGTGATTTATACTCGCTTATTGTTTATGCTATTTCATCTCTATCCAACTATCTCAATAAATGAGCAGTTAGTTCGACCTGAATGACAGAGAGTTGGTAGGTTTTCGTCAAATTTATATATGGATAACGTTTCGACAAACATCAAGTCCTGATACCAATAAAAAATTGTAGAACAGTGTTAAAAATGAATAGTAATACTTAGTAAGAAAACTTTTAAGAAATACAAGACGAAATGGAGTAAACAGTTGTTAGATTTAAATTTCAGAGACACACTGACAATTGAAAATACGGGTTTACACTAGAAAAAATAAAATACATGTAACAAACAAAATATAAGATATAAAGTAAGCATAGTCTGCTAGTTAGTTGTGAAATACTAATAGTGTATTTAAAGTCGTCCAGTCGGGAAATCGATACATATGTCTTTTGAATCAGATGATGAAACAAGTATAAGTAAAAACATGTACAAAAACAAGTATACAAACAAAACATAAACTAATACAATACAATATAAACAGAGTTTCCGTTTCTGGAAGTTCTTTCTAACTATACTGTCAATAAGGGTTGAAATTAAAGATGGATAAGCAATATCCGACCGTGTCAAAGGAGTGGTTATATAAACTGTAGGAATCCTGGAGCTCATGGAAAACGCCTAGGGCTAACTTTTTTTTTTAGTTTCGCCAAAAAAGTTTAGATTGAAAATGACAGAATATTAATTAAAAAAAAGTAAAGATTTCAATAAAATAGAGCTGAAAACCCCTTCACCCTTGCATAAGATCTAATCCGTTGACAATATTTTTATCATGCGTTTCACTCATAAATTTTTTTTTGTTTTCTAAAAAAAACCTGTTATTTAAGAGCCAAATAAAAAAAAAAACTGCAAGTTTTCTAGTAGGTGATTTATCATTACGCTAAGACCGGTCAGGTATATATATTCCTCAAATAAAAGATGTTTCATAGAAACTATTCTAATCTAAGCTTAACTGTTTTTGTTTGTTTAGATACAAAGTATATTAAAATATAACTTGAAATATATGAGGATTGTTTGCGCGATTGAAAATAATAGCACAACAGAGAAATATCACAGCAGGAGAATGAAAAATGTTTTCACGACTGTTTTCTCTCTATCCAATTGCTTCTGGCATCTTGCCAACCAACTTTCTTCGATCCTTCAACACTTGTCCCATAATTATTATTTTGGGCCGATTTTCGTAGCTATGATGAGAATGATATTTGCGATAACTCATCTCGAGTTATAAGTGAAGGATGGAATACTTTGGTAATAAGTAAATAATAAGGTACGTTGATGTAAGGAATGCAGACCAACTACGGTTTTTTTCTAACTGGAGCCGCGGTACTGTCTATTATTCTACTATTCTTTTAATATATAAAAAAATGTTTTTTGTTACAATGAACAATCTTATTTATCAATTCGTTTACGGTATCAGTCACTCAAGTAATTTTCTGTCTGTTATTGACGAATGATGAGGGTACTGGTACGAAAGAGGAAGCGGAGATTTGGGAAGTCATTCACACCGATACGAGCCAGTGAAGGCTGAACTAGAGTCACAGGCACTCAGGACATAATTGCAGAAACTGGTCATTGCCAGGACTCCTACTGTCATGTTTTTATAGCAGGTCACGAGGCCACTGCCGCTTTAGTCTCCGAGGAGCTTTATAGGGATGTGTGGCGCATTGTAATGGCTATGGTTACTATGGAATTTCATGAACTTGGAAGGAATGAGTTCAAGAATGTAGGGTATGTTAAGATCGTTATGAAGGGTTTTGTTGCTGGCATATTAAGGGGTATTAACTATTGTTCTTGGTATATTAATTCCTTAACGACTATTCAGTTTTGTACATCACCTCTGCAATGTCATAAACAGGCAATTAAATATAAAACACACGAGGGATATGCAGCCCTGGGCGTTGCCTTCAAGACAGACCGGATGGTAGTGCGCCCTGACCCCTGTTTGAAGTGGAAATCTGCAGCATATTTGCTCCTCTCCCTGGTCGAATATATTATTCAAGGAGTGGCCCTGCATCGCTGAGTGACTGCCGTCCCAGCCGGGTGTCTTCTCTACCAGTTCCACTCATCCGTCTTCATAGTAAACCGGCTGTATAATACTCCAGTACGTGTACAGTAGCCTTCAGAATCGGTTAATGGTTCATTTCCCGATAATATGCAATTTAAAATTTTTAATTTTAATGGATTTTACTCTGGTTATTTCTTTGTTTCTTGATTTTCAGAATTTGACACATTTTTAGTGGTGACATCATAAATCGATTATTTGAGATAGTGGCAAAATGAATTGTACGCATACCTTGGAGCACATAGACGAGAAGAGTCTTTTGAGAGATTTGACAAAAGAGAGTTGGATTAATAGCGTCTTTTTGACTTAAGACATCAGGTCCTTGTGATAGAAGGAGATTGGTTTCGATCCCTTAGGACACATCAAAGAGACAGATACGTTCTCCAAAATGTCAAGAATAGTCAAGACTTTCTTCTTGTCCTTCACACACAAGGAAATCATGTAGTATTACACAGTATGTCAGAACGTTGTCAGCACTATTTACAATTCCTGCAAGATCTATATGTCACGCAAATAGTGAATGATTAACAATTCTAACAACTCATTATCTTTATACAATAGAAAATATATCATATATATGTTACATTGTCAGTGAATTCCGGATATTAGCCTACATGAAGAAGTGTTAACATCAGTTCAAAAGGGTTTTTTATTGATACAAAAATCTTTATTGTGATAAAAGTACAATCTGCCTTGTTGGGCAGTAAGTAATAGGGATTAATGTTCTTATTCATACCGTATTTACAATTCTTCATTCACTCGCTCAGTCATACAGTATTTACAAAGATCCCAGAGTCCTCCAAATCCACAGAGTTGTCTCTTCCCTCGCATGCGAAAGAGGAAGCGGAGATTATGGAAGTCATTCACGCTCCTTCGTCAGCCGCGTCATTGGATACGAGCCAGTGAAGGCTGAACATTAGTCACAGACTCAGAAACTGGCCATTGCCAGGACTCCTACTGTCATGTTTTTATCAGGCAGGTCACGAGGCCACTGCCGCTTTAGTCTCCGAGGAGCATTAATCAAATGTGTAGCACATTGTAATGACTGATGTGCTACGGGATTATGGTTGGATAGGTTACTATGGAATTTCATGAACTTGAAAGGAATAAGTTCAAGAATGTAGGGTATATTAAGATCAGTATGAAGGGGCATTTACTGTTGTTCTCAGGACTTTTGGTTGAAAGGATTGGATACGCTTGATGTTCGACTTTTTTGCTGTCACCCATAGCTCATTTCCGTATTCCCAGATTGGCTTTTGAATAACTTTGTAAATTAGTAATTTATTTTCTGCTGAGAGGTGGGATGTCCTTATAAGTAATCTGTACAGTTGTTCAAATCGTCTTTTTAGTTGTTATATTTTTAGCCTCGTATAAAAAAGTATTAAACTAAAAAATAAAAGTGTTAAATTAAATAAAAATTTTTGAAAGTATCCCTTGTTTGAAGGACGATTGGAAACAGTTACAGGGCAATATTTATTGACTTTTCAAGGCCATAAAGGAGTGAAAAAACATTTATATTACATGATACAAACAATACGTCGTGGTATTTAAAACTTCCAATGCGGTTATAAGTCCAATTCAAGTCTTTGTCATCATTTTTTTTATAAAAGACCTTCTCATCATTCATTAATACTCCTAATATTATAAATTAATAGTAACAAATAGAATTTCTTAGCTCGTCTACATAGATTAGGACGGTAATAATGTGATGTGCGTCTGTCCACCACTATTTTAATTTTTTCACATCATAGATATTGCATTATGCACTCAGCCTTACGTGTTGTATTTATCCTTGTGACTGTCTATCCTGGAGTTTGAGGTTTGGAGAGTTTGAGGACCAAGATACATCAAGTCGCACGGAAGTTACATTTGATGACCTTACGACATGAATAATACTGCCAACTATACAAAAATCAATGAAGCTTTATAATTTAATATAAAAAAAAAAGTCACTTTCCACTATTAGAACTTCCAATCCACACCCCATGACCATCCTAATCCCTATGCTAATGCTCTGTACTCTCATCGCATCCCCGGCATCCTAGAGCTACAACATGGATGTTACCTCGTGACATCCTCCGAGTAGTATTTTGTTAATAATGTACCACAGACATGTAAGCATACGAAGAAAGCTATAATGGATGTAGATTTAACAAAATAACAAATATGTTCCTAATAGCATTGAGTTTGGGATCAAATTAAAAATTGATTGACAATAACTACTTTCTGATACTCAAGAGATGTACAGTAGGATCTACAAAGACACGAAGATAAGGATAATGACCTGGATATTGCAAAACTTCACGAAAAATGTGAAATATTCTATGTCAGATAGAAGTTACGTGGCGGGCAGTGGACTTGTAGCCGGACCGGTTAGTTGAGCAGAGTAATTGGAGTGACCATCGCTGGGCCAATCTAAACTTGGCCACTCGACCGCTTAGGACCCTAACAAACGGCCTCCCACTTGCGGCAGACTTTCTCCAGCACGCTGGAACAGGCCACTAAATGGCTCCAGAGCAATCCCGAGTATTGTCTGCAGATGGGCGCTGCACTCACTCCCTCCTCCACTCAGCCTCCTAACCATATTTCACTTGCAGTGTGTGAGACCCCTGCACGCTTTAGTCAATTATGACTTGCAACTCAGGTGGTGAAATTATCCATCATTGCATCGATCACGTCTCTAGAACTAAATGAGATATAGATTTTTTTTTTTTAATTTGATCCCAGCCATAATAAATGGAAATGTGATACAAAATACCATAGAAGTCAATTATCGAAAACATTATATTTAAATTTATGTATTGGTGTTTATTTTAAACAAGGTATCATCTTAACTGTATGTAAAGTACCGAACAGAAATCGACACGGTACTAGACTGTCGTGAAGTGCAATGAATTCAATGCATTGTGAACCCAATTGTGACTCATAGCATAGAAAATATCAGTTTGATCTCGTACCTGTGGCAGTCATTGGGCAGAAACGTTGTTTAGGAAGCAAGGAATTGAGTATTAACGGAATATTGTAATCTGCTGATATCTGAAAACCGCTCTAATAACACACTAAAACTGAGAGCGCACCACGTGTTGCTTTGGCGAAGGACGGACCATTCTATATTTGTTTCTGCTACAATTTACTATGTATGTTGCCAACTCCTACCAAAACAAAAGTAAATTTTCTAAAGGTCTAATGGTTAACCCTTTGTTCGCTGACCAGGTCCTAAACATCTATAATCAACCTAATTATAACAAAAAATTAATTTGATCACGTAAATAGCATTACTCATTAAAGGAGTGTGTTAGTTGAAAGCATTATTTTATACAGCTGAGAGGCCTGTTCAGCTGGAACAGCTAATTAATTGCACTATCGTGTTTTTTTTTTCAAAACCTCTTTATTTAAATATGTGCAATTAAATGAACAATAACATAAACAAATTTACAGGTTTATGGCTCCCATAAACCTGTAAAACTTGGAGCCATAAACCTGTAAAGGTGTTGGTTGCATCGTGTTGCAGAATATTGCCTTTTTTATTGACCATCGCTGGGCAATTTTTAATTAAAGATTGATTTATCCAATCCAATCCGTTAACTGTAAAGATCTGCCTTCACAGTTCTTCGAAGTATTAGTGATGAAAGACCCCGCGAATACTCCACCAAACACACAAAAGCTCCTTTTTGGAGTGTAAACCTGGCTTAGCTGTACTTCGTGCCGATTCATGCGGAGAGAGATTTTCGGGTTATCATAGAAGACCCATTTTTCATCTCCAGCCTCACCCACCATACTCGCCCGATATTGCGCTATCGGATTTCCATTAATTCCGATCGCTAAAAATTTGAAAATTCGGACGATGTCCAAAATGGCATCTCCAGATATTTTGCACAAAAACCAATTGATTGTTGTCGATTCGGCATTGAAAATTTGCACACTAGATGACAAAAGGTTGCTGATAATGAGGGTGATTACATCATTGATTAAAAACAAAAACTTGTTAAAAATTTATTTCTTGACTTTAATGTAAAAAAAATTACTTTCCGGTCACCCTATTAATAAATAGCTCCATTTCCAATCTCGCATTTTCACTTGTATCGTTAAATACTACAACTAATAGTCATTAGTATAACCTTACTAGTCACAACTAAGCACTTTTTGATGGATAAAAAACTAAAACCCTCACCTTAACCTCGAAAAAAAAAGTTTAGGCTAATATAGTCCGCAGGGTTCTGTTGTTGAACGATGTCAAATCTGGTCACTCGATGGAGAATTTACCTGAGTGAACTCTCCCAATATCACGAAAATGTTGATCGATATCTCTCACCAAAAACTTGGTGAGCATTCCTCACTCACCTGGTTTCCAATGTATGAGAAGAAGAGAATTCTACCCATGAGTACTAAACCGCCCCAGCATGTGCGGGTATTAGCCCCTGCGAAGACAGGACGGCAGGTAAGCCTCCCTAATACCTGGGAGAAGGCGCCGCCCCAAGGATCTATAGGGAAACAGAGGCGGTATTATGAAGGGATCAGCTGAAGTATGGAGGCATTAGAGGAGGGTGGCAATTAAATTAATCAGCATCTCCCGGCCCTTAGGCTGAGCCAATTAGGGTATGCCACCTACCCTTTCTCTTCCTATCTCCTGTCTCTCTCCTTCCCTTTCGGGTCTCTTTCCCCCCTTTACTCGATATTTTATTTATACAGGGATGTGGGGGAGGGGGGACACCGTCGCTGGTTCTCGCTAATTAAAACGTTTTTACCACTCTCTTTGTTCTCTGAGGAAAAGTACACCGGGGAACACGCTCTGATGATTCGCGGGCTGTAAAGGATGGTGATATCTCATGCGAGACCCTGAGATTAAAGGAAAGGCGTCGCTCGGTTCCGAATCACAACCATGAGAGCTGTTGTTGTTTAACGAGGCGTCTAATGACGATACTCCTGTCGGTATGTTCTTCGAATGCTGTGTACACTAGGCTCGGCGAATTAAAGATTGTTCTTTGAACATAGACGGATGCATGTGTATACCGATACACTAATTTATCTGATATTCAGCTTTATCCGAATACATAAAACTGTAAAGCAATATATAAACAATGTATTTTTTTCTAAGGATACATTTATCCGTTCATCTATTTTCCTGACTTTACCACAAACACCACACTCTTACGCTGTAGTTGAATAATTAGAATATTTAATTTAACTATTCATCTACGAACTGATTTGAATCCTCAAAACTTGAGCGTAAAGTTGTACAAAATTATAGCTTCTGTATATTGTACAAAAGATTCAATTCTCTTACTATTGGTCCCAATTGAATCTGAACCCAAAGTAATTTACCTTAATAATTTAACGTGCTAGTCAAAATGGAAGGGATTTATTTATATATATATATAAATATATAAATACAATTTTGTAAACTATATTTTATTACTAACGTTTTAAAAATATTTTATTCAAAATATATGCACTTAGACTGACTTTAAATGTAAGAAGATTACAAACAGAATTTGACCAGCTTAACTATAAAATCTCTTATTGAAATACATGGAATACTTGACAAGGTCAAGAGGTGAAGTCAAAACTTCAGCGTCTCAGAGGAATGTCCGAGTTCAGTCCATAGCACAGCAGCAGCAGACCAAGTCCCAGTCCTCTCCATCTCAGAGCAGCTAAGGAGTCCCTCCCACTGTCTCGTCTCGAAGAACATATCCGGTGTTCGAATGAGCGAATGAACTCATCCACCGTAGGCAGCTCAAAGTCCTCGTGTAATTCACTGTTTCTCCGATGCTCAAATGTAGTATGTCTGACCACTTTCACGAGGATTCCGTTCTGAAGTTGTTGGAGTCGTCTAGCTGTCACTTCAGTCAAATGACGAAAGAGCGGTGCACCGTACACCATAGCAGGCCTGAGTACACTCTTATATAACATTAGCTTAAGGCGTAATGATAAATTAGGTGATGTTGAGAGATGCGTGAGTTGGTAAGACTTCGTGCGTGTTTGCTTTAGTTTCCTGGCAAAATGGCCGCTAAAACGGAGGTGACGGTCCATTTTAACGCCCAGATATAAGAGGCTGTTTGCTGGGAGGCTGTTTTTATCCGTTCCTGCAGTGTCAGTAGTAGGCAGTGGACGTTTTCTATATTGAATGAGAAAATCACGCAGTCAGTCTTATCCGCGTTTACAGAGATATTGAGTTTCCCTAATTCCTCACTTATCTGTTACTTATCGCTTATTTGCTATTCGGCCTGTTTTAAATCTAACTTGGTGCTCATGCTGCTACTGTACACCCTGATGTCATCAGCGAAAGCAGTAACTGTTGTGTTTTTATACCGGGCTCCTAGAGTTTCAGCTGTGTACACGTTGAAAAGTACTGGGGATATCTTGGCTCCTTGTGGGACTCCACAGGTCAGTGGCACAGATAAGCTATCACCCACCCTGACCCGCAGCGATCGATTTCTCAGGAAGCTAGTCAGAATCGAACAGAACTGAGGACACTCCCGGTCGCTAAGGATTCGGCACAGAATCCCGATGGACACCGAGTCGAACGCCTGCGTGCAGTCTAGCGAAATCATAGCCGTGGCTACGTTTCGATTTAAATTTTGACTAGCTTCTGTCTGTAATTTCATAAGAGGATGTTCTGTACTTGAAATCCAGTCTGCTCCGTCGGAATGATGTCATTTTCCGCGCAGTAATCTTTGGGATAATTCAATAGAATTTTTTCCAGAATTTTCCCCATTTGAGGTAATAAACTGATCGGGCGGTAGTGGGCTGGGTGGTCTTCGCTCTTGGCTGGTTTGAGTAATGGAAATAAGATGGCTTGTTTCCATTTGTTGGGAAAGTACCGCAATCTTATGCACGAATTGTACAAGTTGGCGAGTTGCACTATTCCTCTCCTCGGCATTTGTTTCAACAAAGCCGTCTGTATCCCGTCGTGCCCTGGTGCTCGGTTTCCCTGACACCGGCGAAGAATCGCCTTGAGCTGCTTCGGAGATAAAAACATGTGGTTTGGCTCTGTTTCTCGCGGAGGAGGTGGTTGGTAGTCGCCAGTCCTAGCCGTGATATCCCTATCGTAATCTTCGGCCAGTTTGTTTGCTTGTTGCTCGGCGGTCAAAAGAGTGTCCCCTTCGTGAAGGCGGACGGCAGATGTTTCGCCTTTGTTAGTCGTCAACAGCTTCCAGAATTTTCAGTGATCACCGTGCATGCTACGGACTCGCTCATGCCAATGTGCTGTCTCCCAGAGTTTCATCAAGCTTCGGATTTGCGTTGTGAGGGAATTCACAAATACTTTCGATGAGGTGACGGTCCATTTTAACCCCCAGATATACGAGGCTGTTTGCTGGAGAAGTTCTTCTTGGACTGTCTCTGTCTCTCTCTCTCTCTCTCTCTCTCTCTCTCTCTCTCTCTCTCTCTCTCTCTCTCTCTCTCTCTCTCTCTCTCTCTCTCTCTCTCTCTCTCTCTCTCTCTCTCTCTCTCTCTCTCTCTCTCTCTCTCTCTCTCTCTCTCTCTCTCTCTCTCTCTCTCTCTCTCTCTCTCTCTCTCTCTCTCTCTCTCTCTCTCTCTCTCTCTCTCTCTCTTTCTCTCTTTCTCTCTCTCTCTCTTTAACAGAAGACCTTTTTCTTTATGGCCCTTTGTGTTCATGTATGCCTTTTCACACTTTCTTGCGATAAAAACCTACGCACACTATTCTCGGGCCACACTAGCTGTTGAGTCCCATATCCGGTCTGGAATTCACTTTAGTGACAGATAAAAAAGATGAGTTATAAACTGTCAAATCCTGCAGCCCTTAAACGACACTCCATAATAGATGGGGGCGCTGGCGTTCCGTCGGCCACCTGGGGTTTATGGCATGCCGACTTTGAGGAGTTTATGACTGTCGGCCTTTGTCCCCACTTTTACAATCTCTGTCTTTTAACATTCCTAATAATTTTACACAATATTTCCAAGGACGTGGATTGAACGACAGGTCACAATAATTATTCAATCGATATGGAAATTTAGTCATATTTCTTTTAAATATACTGATTAGTGGTTAACATACAATAACAGGAAGCCTGGCCCACTTAACTAACATTTAAGGTTTCTCAAACCCCAGCTCAGAACATTACTAATGTATTCCAAAAGATGCAACACAGGTAAGACAGAGGTATGGTAGCTAAGAAAATTGAAAAATAAAGCTTGGTTTTAGTGCGGTGTCACGCCTACAAGTTAAAGTGTTACTAAGCCACCTTACATTTAAAGCCTCCTCAGCTATCAATCTCGCAAAGCTAGATCCCGCCATTACTGTCACGAGGTGTTGTTGCCGTAAGTCACTTATTGATGTATTTATACTGACCGTGGCGAAGGCAAGGGTCACATTGGTCACTCTGGCCACAGTGATTAAACGCCACTTTCCATTATTGTGGGTCATTGATGAGCGTTTAGTGACCACAAATTTCCCATGAAAACCAGTAGTCAGGGGTGACCCTTTTCCCTCAGCTTGTCCTTGGCCGATGGGAAGTGGCTCCTTAGTGTACTCCCTTTCGTGGTATAGGACCTCCTGGCATTCTAAACCTCAATGGTCCAGTCGCTATGATGGGCCTTCCACTTCCCAGGACCAAATCTATTGGGGTTGCCGCTACTAGTATCTGGATTGCTTTTTTTTGTTTTCCTTTTTTTTTTCCAAAACCCCTTTATTTAAAAATTTACAATTAAATGTACAATAACATGAACAAATTTACAGGTTTATGGCTCCTTTTCCTGCATAGCATAATATGCTTTTGAATGAGGGTAGAAATACAAACATTTTTCGTTTTGTAGTTAAAATTACAAAGACAATAGACTTGACTAGGTGATGGGGCTCACCTTCATGGTTGACATCATGGTTGACATAGTTTATAACACTGCCTGGATCGCAGTATTTTTTGTTTAAAACCTCTTTATTTAAAAATTTACTATTACATGAACAATAACATGAACAAATTTACAGGTTTATGGCTCCTTTTCCTGCATAGCATAATATGCAAGGTCTGGATCGCTTCAAACGAAACTGTCCTATATGCTCTTCTGATTCGCAGCAGTGGCGTTCTCTGCACTTCCAGAGCACAAACCTTTTTTTTCCCCCTTTTCCTGAGGCCTAAACCTCAAACTGGGTGCCAGACCACCCCATAAATACGACCATATTCGTCTTTCACCAACTTTCCCAATCTTCAAATCAAACCACCTCCTTAGTTCCCTACAATCTAAAAATTCCCGATTATTAGCTATTCTTTCCATTTAATTTTTCTTTTTATTAATTTTAGTCATTTCCTATTTTAATAAATGCCACTCACCTCCACGATCTTTCCCACCTTGAAATATTTCCGATACTTCCTTTATTTGTTCTGTTGCTATTGTCAGTGAATGCCATTACCCTCTACTCATTCATGTTCTTTATTTTAATCTGACGATGTTGGTTCATTCCATCGACTTCAAGCCAATGCCTAGTACCCCTAGGCTCCACCATAGGTATACTCTCACTACCTTCCCGAATCAACCTGCCTCTTTTAGGCATCCCACACACCTTCTCATACTTCCTTCAAATGGGACTCCCCTTAATGAAAGGCACCCATCAATCCAAAATAATTTTCCCACATCCTATTTTTATAAGTTTGAGAGCTATGGATAAAAAAAATCATTTACGCACATAGGTATTTATTTGTATTCATAAGTTCTATCACATCATTTTAATGTTATGTATTTTTTCTTTCTTTGTTATTCCTTCGGTACTGTGTCCCAGAATGACATCTTTATTTCAGCGGATTTCGCTCGTGTTGACAGATAGATTGCTAATTGTCCATGGAGCGGATAGCAGATGTTAGGAAGGGCGGATACAACTCTAAGTGCATTACAAGTACAGAGGTGGGCTATTAGCAGGCTAGAGCTGAGCACTAGTGAAAAGAGCTTACTACAGGACTGTGAATGGCTAAAGAGACCAGACCACAACCCAGGTACCAGGCTCCCACTGAATAATGGCAGAGTCTCGTTCTACCAGAGCGTCCTCTCCGCTTGCTTCATCTTTAATGCTCATCTGGGTGTTGCTCAACTTTCAGATGATCGGCAGGTATTCCTGCTCAGCTCAGGATTTGTCATTGTAATGTAATTTCATAAATTTTAATTGTTTTTTTATTATTATAAATCAAATCTTTATTGTAATAAAATTACAATCTGCCTTGTTTGGCAATAAGTAATTGTGTTCAATATTTTCATTCATACCATATTTACAATTCTTCATTCACAAAGTATTTACAAAAAGAAATCAACATAGTTGTCACCCCCTTTTTATACGAAAGAGGAGTCTTGGGAAGTCCCCCATACTCCTTCCACCAGCAAGGTCACCAGATACGAGCCAGTGTAGGCTGATCAAGAGCGCGAGAGCCCCAGTCGCTCAGAACATGATTGGAGAATCTGGCCATTGCCAGGACTCCCATGTCTCGTATTTACTGCAGGTCACAATGTCACTGCCCTTTCAGTCTCCAAGGAGGATTATATGGATCTATGTCGCAGTGTAATGACTGAGCTAGGGAATTATGGGTGTTGGGAGGTTTCGATGGCAATTCTTGGGAGGGATGAGTTCAAGAATGTAGGGTATATTAAGATCATTATGAACGTTTTAGTAGCTGACATAATAAGGGGCATTGACTAGTGTTCTTAGGACTTTTGATTGAAAGGATGACATGAGCTTGATCTTCGCATATTTTGCTGCTCCCCATAGCTCTGTTCCGTATGTCCAGATAGGCTTTATTATAACTTTGTAAATTAGTTATTTATTTTTTATTGGGAGACGGGCAAATGATACATTATAAAGAAAATATAAGGTTGATTTCGGGCAATTTGTTTAAAAGAAATATTTTTGTATTGTACAATTTGAGATGTAAAATGGGTCCTTCACTACTTCTGCAAGAATATCGTATTGTAAAGGTTGCAATTTAGAAATAGTATTTTTGGCAGTGCCTCATAGTTCATGCCCGTTCGTCTTTTCTGGTCTTAGTACTGAGGACTATAATTAATTCAAACAAGTAATTAATTCAAACTGCATGTCTCATTTTTTTTCAAATATTTCTAGAGCTTTCGACGGTGTAAACCACCATCTATCTTCAGGTGGCTAGAAGAGAAGACGATCGGCAGTCGTGTGGTGACAGGCATGAAGATCTACTACTGAAGGTCTCTTCTAAATTTCTGAAGATGATGACTTAAGCCATTGAATGCGCCAGCAGTATTATAAATAATATTACAGACTAAAGTTTTTTGAATTAATAGTCAAGGTTGAGTTAATAGCCAAATAATCCAAAGAGTACATAAGTAGTTGGTAATGTACTTTCAGTAATTGATCTGTTGTCAAGGATTCGACGAAGTTTTTTGAAGTAGAATGCCATTATAAAAATAAAATTAACGCCTGTGGGCCTTCAAAGAAGCCAGTGAGTAGGGAAGTAAAAAGTATGCCCCGTCTCTGAAAATTTCTGTGTGTCTAACTAAATGTTAAAAAAATATTGTCCGAGGCCTTTCAGCAGTCGGTGCTAGTCCTATAATTTTATTTATAAATTTGATTGGTAAGACAAATTTACAATTGAAATTTCTCCCAACTCTTACAGGAAAAGAAAGACTGCTATTGATGAGTGTGGTTTTGACAACAGTTGTCATTTGCACTAACCTAAATTTTGATGGGTTTAATGACGGTTCTTCTAGTCCGAGCAGGCAAGAGACGACCTCATGTGTAAGGTGATTTCGGAAAATACGTCACACGGTGCCTGTGTTTGTGGACAACGAGACCAATTTCGAGGCATTCTCCTCTTCGTCAAAAAGTGGAAACAGGGACCGGCTCGTGAACGTCTCCAGAAGAACAAAAGACATCCCGAGAGTCAAAGAAAGAGTAAGGTAACAAGCCCAAAATAAATTGGACCCTAATGGAGAACAGATTGCTGAGAGCTTCCATAGACCTCATGAACACCACGTGTATGCTTGGAAGTTGCAGGACACCTCGTTTTGGCCACCTTGGTTGGGGAAGAATTTTAAAAAATCCCAAATTGGGCTATGACGATTCTTATGAAAATATACAAAGTATAAAGCCTACTCAAAAAAGAGATAAATTTTTATCAATCTATTAAATAATGATGGGTTGGTGGTGACGTTGAATTTTAAATGCAACGCAGAGATTGACAGGCTGAGGTACTCGTTCCTAATAAGGCTAAATAAAGAATGGTCTCAGGGAAGGAAGAGGGGGAAAAAAACACAAGAAGGTTCCTTCATGATTTTGCCATGATGAAAGAGGCAGCTCTTCCATAATAGATGACTGAAATTAGACTAGCTTTCTTTTAGCCGGGCGTGGTCCATGCAGTATTCATGGTGGCTAAGTGCGGTGGTCGATACTGGAGATACTGAAAGAAATATCAAAGCAGGAGTATCATAAGGTAAGGCTCGAGGGTGGGCCCTTTCTCTTCAGTCCTGCCTGTCATAAATCAGAGAAGAAAAGGAAAAATATAGCCCCAAAATATAACTCATAAATCTTAAATGTCAAAATTGGTCCAGTGTTATAGTGTTTGGGTCAAATCAATTTGTGCTTATAATTAAATTCTTGAACAAAATCCGTTAAGGCCACCTGTCGAGGAAAAGAGGTGGAAATGAAGTATCAATTACTAATTAAAATGAATATATCAACTACTAAAGGAGATCTAGTCTCGAGGAGCTCTCATCTTCTTCCATATGTCTGTCCATCCGTCGCTCATCTGTTCAGGCATGTCTGCAAGTTCTACAATAAGCACCCGTCCAATATGAAATTTCAGGAATGCTCAAAAACACAGGAGGTACAATGGCCAACTACAATTTTCCTGCTCACAGCTTTATGACTCAAATCTCAGAAGCTAATTAAAGTCCTCCGTTTTCCTCGTGGCTTTAAGAAGACAAAATTAATTCAAAGATGGTCCCAAAAAAATTAACTATCCTTCAATAGAAAATGCTTCTTTTTAGCCGTTCATCCTGGTTTCTATACAATAGAACCTCGCTAATCCGGCCTCGACAGGAGCAGGGGATAGGTAAGTACGGCTAAAAAGTCGGATTAAACGGAAATGAAACAAATACGTGTTTACGTATTTTTTTTAATTTACATTTAATAGTTAATCCATTCGCCTAATGTTATTCCGATTGATTTAAACTAAATAATATATAACATAAACAAGTGCAGACTGTTGGTAAGGCTCAGCATTTGTATATTTTAGGCAGGTTTCGACCATATTATAAACATGCTCCGTAAACAAGTTATTTTTTATACCTATAAAAAATAATTTTTAAAGTACTTTGTTTCAACTTATCGACGAATACTTGTGCTCCAGCAACTTCAGACGAAAGCTTTTCCCCCGAAAAGCAAAATTGTCGTATTACATGGCGATTTTTCCACATGTTCTTATTTGTTTATAAATATTTTATGAATTATTTTTTATCGTCATTGATATAATAACATAAAGTAAAAAAAAAAAATAGTAGTTAATAAAAGTATAATATAGTGAAAAAAGTACTGAAGCTGATTCTTGAATCTACTATTTAGACTTTAGACGTAAGACTTTTATTATTTTCATTTTAGATTTATAATTACTTACTTAAGTTATCGAAAATATTTACGGTAGTAGATGTTTTAATCAGACGGAGAACATATTCGACCCTCGTCCAGACAGACACACTGACCCTGATTGCTTAAATTGTCCCACTAAGTCCTCTCGACCCATCCTCTCTCTTAATACTCTACCTGCCGTGACCAGCTCATAGTTATGTGTAGCAATACACAGCTGCTTTTTAAGGTATACCAAATGATATATAAAATATTAATATGTCTCTACATGGTAAATAGTTATACTCACGTGGAATAAAAATATGTTTCAATTGATGAACTTAACATCATAATAACTATATATTATTTGGTAGATAACTGGTGCAAAGACTGTAAAGAAACGAAAACGAAGCTAGTAAGATATATGTTAAACTAGCTAAAGAATTAATTAAAATTTAAATTCAATTATATTACTAGCTAAAAAATATTTTATACTTTCAACACTATTCCAAAGCTTCTTCAAACAGAATATTTTAAATCTGCTTCTGTTCCAAGTTGCATTCAATTTTAATACTTTCCCTGGATCGACAACAATCGATGGAGTAACATGCAATTGACCGTGCGTGAAAATAGTTTGATTCGAATAAACAAATAATCTCACTTGCGAACGTCTGCCTTTGCGATTCGTTAAGGCTAATTTAACCTGAAACCATGTTCTTTTTTTAGACATCAAACGGCATTTCCACATCACCCCTTTCGTTATCCTTGTTCAAGATAATAATTATTTTAACGGAATGGACCTTGCTACTTGGTGGATTGATAAAAACATTTAGGAGCTACTGAGTAAAAAAAAAAAAAGTTCATTTAAAAACACTAGGATGATTTTTTTTTTCTAATAGCCATGAAAAAACTCCGTAATATGCTGATTTGTTTTTGATGAAAATGCTGGTTCAGGCTGGGAAAAAATTAGACCTAGAAAAAACTAGCTTGTCTTTTAAACTACTTAAGATTTCTCAAGTAGAAGTTCACCCAAACGAAATTCAAATATATTAAAAAAAAAAAGTTGGGATCAACAATATAAATTAAAGTTTCAAAAAGTCGATTAATTGTTCTTTTTTAATATTTTAGCCATTCATATTTTTTTTTTTTTTTAGATATTGAAAGGCAATTTTCAGTGATCAAGCTAGTTCTAACAATAACTTATATGTAAGATCAAAAATCTCTCAAACACTCAATCAAACAAAAAAGTTTATAAAAACGTTCCCTGGGTAACTATTAACATTTTTTTTTATTTCTACGTACTGGTATAATTCATTAATTTATTCGGAAAGAAATGGCGAGGCTTCCAATTTTCTAATAAATAATTCGAATAAATAAAAGCTGTAAAGTATTGTATGAAATAAGAAACATGCATTAGCCGGATTTATTTAATATGTTTATGTTAAATGTATAAATGTTACTTTGGCAATTATAGATTAGACTTAAGATACTTCCCTGTGAATAGAGAGTACCCTGTCCTTAGAGTCAAGAGTGGGGTTGAATCCACTACAACCGATGCCTTAACATAAGCTCATACGGAGCCCGATATAAGAAGTGACAGAGACAGTAAAGTAGGGCGTAGGTGTAATTATTGAGGCGGTGCCACCGCGGAGAGGGGGTGGGGGGGCCTGGAGACGCGTGTGATTGGTCGGTTTGCGGCCAATGGGATGAGACTTTGCGGTGAACCGCAAAGAAAACGGCTAAACCGCAAACTCGAGGCCGGCCCCCACCACAAGCATTACCGCACCTGCCCACAGCCGCTCTCGCCCGCTGCCTGTGTAAGGCCCGTCGATACATTTTTATATATCGGCAGCCACAGAGGATACATACAGCCTGTTCTTACAGACCGCCGAGGTGCACCACCAGGTCTGCCCTTGGGCCTGTCTGCTCCAGTCTCTTAGGCGCAGATCAATACACCACATACCTTCTTCCGTTTAAAGGTCTACCCCTTTCTTAACTTTTCTCCAAGCTTCAACAGCTTTAACCACATCCTTCGCTTGGATTAGGGGTACATAAGTTTGTGTTTGTGCAATCACATTATGCATTCTGTGTCCATTCTTGAAAAAAAAAAAAAAAACTTTAGAAGAAAGGCCGGACGGATAGTACAGCCATTGCACATCAATTACTATAATTTTTAAAACATATAGACTAAACCTGCATAACACCACACATACATTAATTATTGTTTCGCCCAATAAAAACGAGAAAAAAATGTTATTTTTCTAATCGAATTGAGGTCAATACAAGGAAAAGTAGAACAAACAAAAAATTAAAAAAACTGAACAGCAGTAGCAGCAGTTTAAGAAAGAAGTTCAAGGAAGCCTTGTGAATGAGTGAGGCCAAAAAACAATTTATTAAAGTTAATAAAATACTAATTTTTGTCTACTACAGATGTATAGTACGCAATTTTATATGTTAAGCTACATTACTTACGAATAAATACCAGAGAACCTCAATGTTTTGTCACGTCAATAAAATGCCAGTGAAAGGCTTCTCGGGCTGAAGGCAAGTGACACGCAGGACGCACAATAAAACATTGTGGAAGGATTACCCTGAGCGGAAAGAGAGCTGAAACTATTGGCAGAGGAGAGATACAAAGTTTACAGATTGGAAGTGTTTGCTGGGCTCTGAACTCAATTTCTAAACCAAAAGTAATTAGCGCGAAAATTGTCCAATATATCAAGGAATGTCATAACAAATGTTTCGAATGTTTGCCTATAATACTTTATTTTTTGGAGTATCATTGAAATTCGTTTTTTGTTAGTATTTTTGAAGGGTCCATCGTCATGGGTAAAAAAACAGAAGTTTGAATTTTAATAACTTTCTGAGCTGTGACGTGAAAAATCTAGAAGGAACCACCCCAACTTGTTATTTTGTCCATTTTTTTCCATACTTCCCCCTATTTCATTTCAAACCCAAAACTAACCAACATATTTTCAGGTGTCTATCATTTCTACTAGCGTTATCATACAGAAAAAAAATCGGATGAAAGTTGCCAACATCTTCCTCAAGGGCTGGATAATCATCCCTTAAGAAATGCTGAACATTTTTGACCCGATTAATTTTGTTTTCTGTTAAACCTTCTTTGTCAGAGAAAATTTATTACCTCAAAAAATTAAATAAGATGTTAAAGAAACCTAAAAAAATCCCCTAAGACTGATTGGCTCTTAGATTTATAACGTTAAATTGGTATCTGATTTACCGTCTTTAATTTGTTCTTAAAATAATATAATAACACACACAAACCTAATTAATTAATTAATAAATAATATAAAGTAATTAAACACATAGGCTGTACTTTTCTACTCTAAATTGAGGTTGCCTGTCGGATTAGGCCAATGCAGTTTATCAATTTGCTTCGAACAATGAATTTTTAATAGAAAAATATTTCCGGATTCAGTCAACCTTTAAATAAGAAAAATGTAAGCAAACAATGATTTGACTCCATAAATTACATTTTTCCCACATTTCGTAACTAATAAAAATAAACTGTGAAACAAATATCCATTCACGATTTTGCTATATGAATTTAGGTACTGCATGCCATTATTATTGTCATCTAACTACTAAACAATATCGAAACCGATAACTGCTTCAAAAATGTCATACATTTCTCGAGGTACAATAAGCAGACAGAAGGAATCATGTCTTTCGATTTTTTTGTCTTTGAGTCCTGTTACCGGCTTTTTTTGTGACTTCATTATTTATGATTTCGTTTATTCCCTATTAATATTAATATTTAGTACCTTAGATGATAATACATCACTGTTGATGAAACACGTTCGTTATAATTTCAGCGTCATTCCACAGAATGAAATTTCTTTCCGCTTCATAACCTTATGAAGAATGATGAGACCTTAATTTCAAAAGAATACAAAAATACCCAAATGTACGTGTAGGGTTCTATTGATAAAATGAAAATGTTCATGCACAAAAGTGGATTTTGCTTAATAAAAACTTAGTAAACATAGTAAAAGCCCGTAAGTCCAAATAGGCTTTATACGGCATAGATGAGAATTTTATTTTCTAATAAGAGGTGGGATTTCTTTGTGTAGACCCAATCGGCTTTTACATTTCCTGTCTAATATATTTATAGTTAGGAGCGATTTTACGCCTTTATTTTAGTCTACGCAATCATTATCACATAGTAATTTTGATTTTAACTTAATATGGTATGAATGAGAACATTTATAACAATTACTTAATGCCCAATAAGGCTGATTGTAATGTTATCACAATAAAGAAGTTTCAATAATAGACTCTAAATTAAGCTTTGCCAGCCAGACGTTATGAACTAACTGAACGAAACTAATTGTCTCTTATTTCATCACTTATAGTCCACGACCAGCTAAAATACCAAAAAAAAAATATGGATTATTTGTATTTTATGGTTAATTTTAAGATGGTGAAAAGAGAATACATTTGATTGTTCCCCCCCACTAATATTTTCATGCTTTTCACGAATCATTATGTATTTGTGTAATAAATAAAGCTTACAATAGATGAAAAGTATTTATTATAAAATGTAATATAATGTCTAGGTGAAGTGATTTGTAAGAACGTAGAAAGAATGATGTGTGTGGTTGGGTTGGGAGCTGGTGGAATACATAAGGAGACCTGCGGTTTCCCGTTCAATACAAAATGGCTCCCCAGCAGGTGAGCGTTAAATAGGCAATAAATCTTTAAAAGGAGAACTTTAATCCGGGACTTGCCTTCGAGATAGAGGATAATATTTCCGGGAAAGTTCTCTGAGCTTGACTTGCATACGAGGGAAAAGAAATATCTTGGGATGGATAAAGTATCCATGTAAGGAGGCGGCCATGTTTTCTTTCAAGGAGGTGGCAGTGGGGGCCTAAGGATTTTCCAGAAGAAGTGCCCACCCCCGCGCTCTCTTAGCAGGCGGCGGAATCATCAGGCAAAAATCCTTAAGGAGTAGGCGGGAGGAGAAGAAATCCGTTATAAGAAGGGGGCGGCACTTTCTTAAGAAGTTTCTTCTCGCCACCACCACCCGCGCTGGAGGCGGTCCTCGGGTGGGCCGACAGGTGTCTCTGGAGGCGGAAACTTTTCCAGCCGGGCGGTAGAAGTCGCTTCAAGAAGAAAACTCTAAGAAGGGGCGGCTAAGGAGGGATTCTTGTTCTTTGGCGGGAGGCGGCTGCGCCTTGGGGTTGCTGGTTCCCGCCCTGGCACGAACCACGGCACCTGTGGCTTCTCAAGGCTCTCACTCTGATTTCCGCCTGTTTTTCTCTCTTATTAAGATAAAAAAAATTTTTTTTTATGACACCTCCCATCTTATAGGTAATGTACTGCATTAAATGAATAATTTATTCATTTTGTCTACCCACAAATAAGTGGATTTAAACACACTAGCTAACATAATGTCTTTAGCTGTCATTTTTATTTAATCACAACTATATACAGAAAATAAAATAATAGAATGGGATGAACAATAAAAACATAGCCATGAATGACGTGGGAATGAACAACCAGTGATGCCACACTGAAGTATCATTAGCGTCAGTAGACTAATGACCCATTGTATATTATATATTATAATAGTAATACTAATTCTATTACCTACTGAAGTATCATTAACGTTAGTATACTATTGACCCATTGTATATTATAATATTATTACTAATTCTATTACCTACTAAATTATCATTAACGTTAGTATAATATTGACTAATATAGTATTACATTGAGTATTATGTTGATGGGAGTTTATTTGACCCACTACTTGTAAGTCTTAAATGTGAACATAAATAGTAAAGCTGTGTTTATTTAAAAAATAAATAAAATATTTTTTTTTTTCCGAAACGAATAATCGTTTTGGAAGATTTAATTCGTGAAATATCTTTTAAAATATTAATAGAATAATAATCATAGCTCTGGTTAAAAAAAGGTTAAGCAAATACTTATAATCCTTCCTAAAAAACATTATTTTCCATTTATGTTAGAAACGTACAACTGTTATTTGTTGTATGGCTCACACTATTATTTTTAATTGTATGTTTTAGTTTACATAGCTTCAATACAAAATTCTATTTATTGTAAATTTTAGTAAATGTAATGCGGTGTTGGAGCATTTCAACGCACCCTTGTCAAATGGTGACGTTATGCCCACCAGAGAAAACGTGTCATTTTTCCTTACCTTTGGTAGAAAACGTCCATTTTTAACAACGAAATAGATGGTATTAGTTACATGACTACAAATTTAAGAATGTCAAGAAGGTTTTTGCAAATTTCCGAGAAAACGAAGGTAAGTTGTTCAATTACTTCCTGATCAGTGTTAAATCATTTGAAGAACTTGGAGTAAAAGTTGCAGACTAAATTAAGTCTGAAGACATTTAGGTGAGGCACTTTTTATCTCTTTCATTTTCTTCTCAATAGCCAACAATATACTGAAAGATCGGACCGCACGTGCGGGCAGCATTTGTGGGGAATGACAGAAAAAAAGGACCACCAGACGGACCAGCGGTGCCATAGCTGAGTGCACTTTTTTTTTTTTTAAATTCCATATCCCCTTGTTACAAAATTAATATATGTTACAAAATATAGATTCTGTAAATTAATCTATACACAATTTATTTATTATATTTCCTGTAGCTTGGCTACGTTTTATACAATTTCTGAGTATTACACATTGTAATCTGCGCTTGTACAAAAGTATAATGATTTACATTATACATTAATTTATTGGACATTTTTAAAAGTGATGGGGTTCTCCTTATTTATCAGGGTTTATTACCCTACCTTATTTAAAAAGATAGATCTGACAAACGCTGCCAAAAAATAATTCCATCCAAATGTAACAAAAACTTTATTAAGGTAAAATTACAATCTACCTCATTGGGCAATAATTGATTGTGATAAATGATCTCATTTATACCATATTTACAATTTTCATTCACCCGCTCATTCATACAGTATTTAAAAAGAGCCCAGAGACCTCCCAAGTCCACATGGTTGTCACCTCCCTCGCGTGCGAAGGAGGAAGCGGAGTCTTGGGAAGTCCCCCGCGCTCCTCCGTCAGCCACGTCACTGGATAAGAGCCAGCGGAGGCTGACCAATAGCCAGAAAAAAAGACGCTCAGGACATGATTGGAGAAACTGGCCTTTGTCAGCACTCCCACAGACCCGTATTTATGGCAGGTCACGAGGCCACTGCAGTTTTGGTCTCCGAGTAAGATTGTAGGGATGAGTCCAGCCAAATTAAAGTCTAAATTTAGCTCAGGCTTGACAATTATAATGAAATGGTTCCGCGGATCAGGCGATTCATATCTTCATTTGCCACATTAAGATAGCATTGCATGTTCAGCCAAAACTAGCTGTTATAGCCAAGGCATATTCAGCACATATGCGCTTCACAAGAGATTAAATCCATGGGCCTGACCTTTTACTGGTCACTTCATAAGAATAATTCTATGTCAGAACCATAATTTATTCAGTTTTAATGCCTAGTCTCAGTATTAAGTTGGAGAGCAATTCTCATAATAAAACAAGAACAAAATAAAGCCTATTAAATTATCATATACATCAATAACCCTTGTATAGTAATAATATAATAGATAGTATAATATAATAGATACTATAATATAATTGATAGTATAATATAATAGATAGTATAATATAATAGATAGTATAATATAAAAATCCTAAAACTAACACACTAAAGTTGTTTATTTTTGTATACATACTTAGCGTTTCTTGTGTTAATTCGCGGAAACTACTTATTCGAGGAGTTTACCAATTAGAAATTAACACTTAAGACAAACATTAACTTGCGATAGATTTAAACATCTTGAAGTATTACCGAACATTACATTGGAATAACACGGCCCCCGACAGAAATTCAACTATTAAATAACATATTCTTATAATATTCAGGAATTATCGTAACATGGGTGCATCACAGATTCACACTATTTATGAAATGAAGGATGTGTAATTTTTAAAGTTGATAATGAACGTTTCAGCACACTATGCACGTCCGTAACAGGCCAATAAATCCCTAATATTGTTAATGTTAATAGATATAAGCTATTATATAATAAGGCTAAAATTAGATTATCAATTACAGTTGATTAAGAATTTACTTTAGTGAATTATAGCATTCTACATTAGTGATTTCACGTCATCCATGTAATTATTTGTGCTACTATTTTAGCAGTACATTTAATACGACATATAATATATCACATCTTTAGAAAGTGTCACTAATGATTTAAACTTTTGTTGTCATTAGAATGGCATCGAAACCATACGATTCCAAGCCAATTTTTCAATCAGTTTTGCTCCTTCTAGTCTCCTCCACGTAATGAGACAGTTAAACCAAGATATAATAATTATATGCTGCACCCGAGTCATCCTGGGGCTATCAAAGACTATACTACACTACTACTACTACCTACCTATACTACCTTTACTATTTATTTATTATTATTGTTACTTATTTATTTATCTATCTATGCTATTTATTATATTATTACTATAGAAGGGTTATTGATGTCCACAATAAACATCTTTTTTATTTTTTTTGTTTTTTTACGTAGAATACGTTTTATGGGAGGAAACCAGTTACCCATAATAGCCCAAGATTCTCAAATCATACACCTTATAAACAATTTTTTTTAAAACTATTCTATGCATTGGACCGTGGTATTTCTCTAATTTCTGTAGTTTTAAAATGTATGAAGGAATTTCGCCTCCCCACATGGGGTGATATAAATGTGTTAAAATATTTGTCTATACTGTATTAAAATATCTGTGCATCGTTTCATTGATTTAGAATTGATCATTAAAATAACCTATGTAACACGTCTAATGCGAACTTGATTGAATGCTTATACATTTTGAATAATAAAATTGATGTGAAATAAAATTAATGAATTAGTATATAGAAATAATAAAATATCTGTATAATGCTTAGTGACATATTATATTAAGTAAACATTGTCTTCACACAATTATGTATTTTTATTTTAAAAGCGCTTTTACGCTTAAAAAATACTAACATGAAGGAAAAGCGTTGTTTACTTAATCTTGTGTGTATCTTCGTACCCCATTTATCTCTATGTCAACGACTATAAATACTGCGGCTTCGAGAAAAAAATCTTTGAGTTAATATTTAAAAGTCAGAAATGGATCATTAAGACCGTTCAGGATAAAAAAACGGAATTTTAAAAGCTCGTAAGAAGCCATAAAACAAATAAATGTCAGTGGAAATGGTAAACCTGTACAAACAAGATGGGAGCTTAGAACAAAATAAACTAAACATTGATCACTTATTACGATCAATTATTCACAGGAGATAATAAACATTGAATAATAAAGAAAAAATATGTTCTTATGTGAAATGAAGAGAGACCTTACTTGGCAGAAATACTGGGATTTATTGGAAAGCTAAATATGGAAACATGAATAAAACATTATCGAAGCAACAAATTTCTTTAATGAACATTAATATAATATCGGAAATCAGGCAGGAAAAGAAATAAATGACAAAGCGAGGTCCCAGAAATTGTTTTATCAGAATTATGAAGAAACTATAAGGCCGATTATAGGTAAGAGGAGCCTATGTCTGGATGAAAAGGGTACATACAAGACGGTAGGAAAAGTCTAAATTAACTTATTAACATCAACTACATAAAACATGGGATAAGAACAAGAAAAACTGGGCTCCCCTCTTTTGTACCATAATATCAAAGATATTGAAATACATGTTAGCACCAAACATTGCACAGCAGTCTAGCGACCGAGTATCAAGGAATGGATTCTCAGTATACCGTCTACTGAAGGATTTGTTTTGTAGATTTCAGTAAAGCTTTCCACATTATAATGCTGTTGCATCCTTGAGGATCTGGTCGAAATAAGTTAGGAGGGAGGATATAAAAAAGCAATGAAGAGCGTTTATTAAATCAAAGTGAAGTATTAAGAGCTAATGTGCATAAATGCGCATTTCTTTATTTGAAAAAAAAATGATTAAGAAAAGGAGACGATACGCCTCTTCTCTTAACAGAACTTCTTGAAATGGATATCCAAAAAGTTTTTATTACAGAATTACCTCACAATTTTTTAAAACAGCTTTATTATCATAAAATTACAATCTGCCTCATTGGGCAATAACTAATTGTGATACATGTTTTCATCCATACAATATTTACAATTTTATTCACTCGCTCATTCATACAGTATTTACAAACAGCTCAGAGACCTTCCAAATCCACATGGTTGTCACCTCCCTCGCATGCGAAAGAGGAAGCGGAGTCTTGGGAAGTCCCCCACGCTCACCCGTCAGCTGCGTCACCGGATACAAGCCAGTGGAGGCTGGCCAAGAGCACGAGAGCCACATACGCTCAGGACATGATTGGAGAAACTGGCCAATGCCAGGACTCCCACTGTTACGCATTTCTAACAGGTCAAAAGACCACTGCCGTTTTAGTCTGCGAGGAGGATTATAGGGATGAGTGGTCCAGTGCAGTGCTTGTGCTAGGGGATTAGGGTGGTTGGATAGGTTACTATGGAATTTCGCCTAACAATTAATGGGAAAGTTGGCTTACATTGTATTTTGTTCCCTAACTTGATAAATACGAAGATCAATACTGCTTTACTGTGACTAAGCTAGGAGACTAAGCTGAAGAAAGCTGTCACACCCATAAGAAAAAAATAGACAATGTTTTTATGGTGGAACTGGAAAAAGGAAGATAGGCCAAGAAAAGTACTGATCCATTGGAAACCCCATCTATTTAGGAGGAAAATAAGGAACCTACCAAAGATATGTGATTGATTCACTAAATTAATAAAGGAGAAACTAGGGTTTATGGAATTATTACCATCATAAAGAGCATCCGGGCAAATTTTATTCTCTGTTTTATTAAATTTTTGTTTTAGCAACACACTTGGAGATCTGCTCTACTGTTTATTGAAGACCTTAAATCAATTAGTATAGACATACCTGCGTAACTATGAACATTGTTTTTTTTTTGCTGTAATTTCCAAAGTCCTCCTGTCTAGCCTTACTGCTGAATGCTTTTGTTTGTAAAAAAAAGAGGTCGATGAAGAATGGCATGGAAAGCGGAGGGAAGTAAGGAATAATAATTAGCAGGAGAAGGGAAGAAGCGAGAAGTTAAGATGTAAGGGCTGAATGTGGAATGAAGGAGAGGCCGCAGGAGCGGTCCCTGGAGAGCACCTCAGCCTTTAAGTCTAATTGAATCTTTTCTTAGTCTTATTAATTCCCGCACCGCTGGTAGGGGTAAATTAACCCCTCCGAACCCCTAACTTTACTTACTTCGGTTGATTGCCGAAAGTGATTCAACTATTGTTCTCACAAACGAATTATTTTTAATTCAATATAATATTTTATAGGCAATGGTCTTAGTAATAGAACCATTAGATTGTTAGATTTAATAACTAAGTTTATCTGCGGTCTGTAGTGTACAGTAAGCTCATATATCTAGTTGGATTCAAAAAGCCTTCATGGAATTGAGATAGATTAGTGAATTGGAAATGCTCATTTTTCAACATACAAATTAGCATTCAATATTAGCAAATGCTCCTTGTGTCATGGGAGGAATGGTGCTACAAAAAAGTTTGTACCTACGGCTCACCAAGCAACGGGTGCAGGCGTTCTTTAATCTTTGAAGGGAGGAATGTCTGACCACTTTTGCTGGAGACTTTCAGGTGTACATTCAGTCAAGTGAGTATATATTGGGACACTGTACAGCATACCAGAGGACACTTTCATATATCATCAGTTTGAGACGCAGCGACTAGTTGGTAAAGTTATAAAGTTGGTAAGTCCTATTCGCCAGAGCTATGACCTACTCGTACATATCCTGTGTACTTCAAGCGGCACGTTTAAAAACCGGCATCAGCCGTTAAGCCTGAACAAGTCAAAGTAAAAATCTTAATAGCGACAGTTATCAAAAATGCTCACAGTGAACAATCGACGCGACTAGCAATCTATTCATAATTTAATTATTGGCTGATACCTGCTCAGCAGCCATACAGTCATACCACATAGACCGTATGTTCGTTATGATGGATTATTATCAAAGGGTTGAGCGTAGATGAGGAATGATCACAGAGGAGAGGGCTAATAAGGCTGAGTGGGCAGCGGTCAAAGCTGATTGCCAGCTGGCATTCTCCACAGCCCTCAAAGAAAATCTTCCTTCTGATCCGTTCGCTAGACATTCGTGGAATCTCTTTGCCTTCCTAAACCGCGGCCGCTACCATGTTTATGAAATGAGATTTAGTTTCTTCAAAGTAGCACGTGTGTAATTTCCCTATAATGTTTGTTCGTTATAAATGGTAGCGCCAAATGAAAAGATATTGAAATTGTTGAGTCAAGGGTCAATTTTATTTAGATAAATTACGAACTAAATTGTATTTTTTAAATATTTATGTACATGCTTTTTTACTAAGAAGACCTTTACCTATCACTCACTGATTAACTATAATTTGGAAACTATTAAAATCGAGTTTTGGTATATTCACACAAATATACTGAAATATATAATATAATATATTAATATGATATTTAAGATATCTTAAAGTATGTACAAAATGATTTTTACACGGATTTCAGTACACAGCTGTAATGTACCATGGTATAGGCCAAATTTTGTTTTGGGTAAGTTGCCATAATTTGACCGACCAAGTTGTCAAATCACATTCTGTGTGCAAGGAACTGCGTACAAATCTAAAATTAATATAAACATAATGGAGAACGCTATTTAAAGGCACCTAACTTTTAATGGCTGGATTATGTACATTTCTTTTTTGTTTATAAAAATTATAATAATCCTTTCAGAATAAATTTCACTTATAAATAATAGGTCACCTCATTCTCATCCCATAGAAATTTATTAATTGTATATCTTACATGTTTATGAATATTTTTTTGTAAATATTTTAATTCCAATCTTCAGATTTGATTTTATTTCATGCATTAACTTATCCAAAATTAATGACAAGCATTTGATATAAGACTTACCAGCAGTGGAGATACTTAAAACAGCAATAATTCAACATTAATGATGCAGTTCTAGCTGAAATCTATGATTGTTAACAACACAAATCTATTTGTAATAGGAAAAACGATTATAAAAAAAAAAACGAAATGGAACGGATTTATTTATTTTCTATAATAATACATTGGCAGTACACTAACTTGTACAGCTCACACCGAAATGTGTAATAAAAGAGTTTAAAATATTTATAATAATATATTATATTTTTTGTATCAACAAAATATGGTAACATTGTAAACAATTATTAATGCCTTCGTGCAATAATGGGCTTAGTTGATTAAAAATGAACCAATACATTCAAACAAAAAAACCCACTTCGTTCATTTCGGATCAACCTGGCCCAAATAGATTTTAATTTTGCACCAGCTCATTTTGTATTTGAGCTGTGAATACAAAATCAAAGGAAACAATAAATAACAAAAACTCCGATAAGGAACAACTTAACGTATAACTTTGGCACAATCATGTATAACAGTTTTTTTTTTGTCTCTCTTGAGAGACGTATTGCACTGTAGATCACACTATTCACTTAGTCCAGTCTCGTTAAAGAGTCACAGATCACTCGCTCACTTTCATCCCTGCAGCTTAGTTTCAGATCCGTAAGTCAATATTTACAAAACTCCAAATGAGATATTATACAAATTATTTCAGATAAACACATCGCAATGCAAGAGATTCCGTTTTTATGCCACCTCCATAAAAATGTAAATATTACTCTGACATTAAAAAAAATATATTTAGTATCCCGATTTTTTTTTTATTTTGTACAGATTAACCAATAATGAAATATACTAACCAATATTCGCTCACAATGGCTCCACATATGGGGCACATCGGTCTTGGTTATGTAACACTCCCATGACAACTGGAAACCATCAAAGGAACCATGCTAGAAGTAGGTGGGAAGGGTACCTTTGCATATTAAGGTAGGGTCATTGGGCACAGCTTTCTATTCACCTTCAGTAAAAAATCTACTGTTGAAGATTGACGTAACTCTATCCTGAAAGAAACTGATTCCCGAAACACCCGCCTATCCATTTCCAGCCTTAAACTGCTCAATCGATCCCGACATCTCCCATTTCGTACGCGCCCTGGATTCCTAGCTTGTATCCTCGGTTGCGTTGTGAATGGTGGCCTCCCTGGGGTTCTCAAGAGTCGGTTGTTTGTCTCAAGAGTTGCTGATGAATTGTGTTCTAAGATTTATACTCGGGGTCTTCAGAGAGTGCCGCATTTCGAGGCACTACTGCGAGTTAGGATGGTTGCACCCTTCCACCCATGGATTCCTCCTCATCAATACCATTATGACTAAAAAGCCTCCTTACCTTCACTTCCTCTAATTCCGATCAGCGATCAGATCCCACAATACTAGATCCTACCCTTCCGACCTGTATTTCCCTTCTCACACATCTGCTTCATTTGACCGTCCTTTTCATATGCGTGCCATAAACTTTTGGAACTCTATTCCCATCCCTCCAGATCTCTAAACCAAGACACTACCAGTTTCTTCTTATCTCCCTCCACCCTAACTATTCGTAATTCATCGTTATTATTTTCATTCATCCCTGCAACCTTCTATAGTGTCAACCCCAATGTGATAATTTCGGTTCGCACTTGCATTTATTTACTATTTATTATCATTTAGACTAGCTAGGGGAAAAAAACCAAGTTTTTAAATTCTTACCACTCATTCTCAATCGGAATAAAAAACTCGTTATATTGTGATTTGAAAATCCCATCCAAAGTATGAATGAGAATGAATTTTGGAAGTTCGCATTGATATTATTTATCAGAGAAAACAAAGACTTGAAGATATTTATTATTTAATTACTTTCTTTTGGTCTTTTTCAGGCATTAAAAATAAGAAATCATGCAAAAATGGAAAAAATATTATGTTGAGTTTCCTAGTAACTGGATTTTCCTCCTAAATGAGGACTTTTAAATTGATCCGGTAGATCAGTTCTTAATCTCATCAAAATTAAGATCTTAAAAATCACGTTTAATTGAGTCTTTAGCATGTTTATATGTTGGCAGTAACCCTCTATTTGACGTTAAATACTTATTAATAGAAATAATTCAGCATTAGCTAAAAACTTGTCGACTTCTGAATTTATCTTCCCAATAAATGACACCACTTCAGAAATCATTATTTTTCAGTATCAACGAAGTTCGGGAGGTGCAAAACTACAGAAGAAATCTCCAGCATTACACTCTTGCGAGAGTATCGCTCAGTGTTGACACTGACGCGCGATACGCTACCGACAGTTAGTCACCAAAGGTCCAAACAGCCAGATCTGAAAGGAAGCTGCCAAATTCAATATGGAGTTTAGTACGGCCTCCAGACGGCTGACTGTTGGTCGGACCTCGCTTCGTCCTGCCTCGGCTGGGGTACAGGAGGCTCGCTGGGGTACAGCTGCGAGTAGAGGAGTCCGGGCAAGACGGGATAGTGGCTGGAGCCGTTGTAGCCGTACTCCTCGGACGTCGGTGACTCCGACCTGTAGTCGCCGTACCTGCCGAGTAGCTGCTGGTCCAGTTCCCCCGTGGCTTCAGTTCCGCCTACGCTCACTGGAAATACCAAATCTACATTATTGCTCCAGCTCGATTTGGTGCTTGTTAAAATTCAATTATTTCTTGTGTAAAAAGTTACCGGAAGGTGTGGTGTTGGTGTAGTCCTGCTGCGAGTTGGATTCTGTGGGTGTAAACCCAATGGCGGGAGTGTTGAAGCCTGGGGTTGAGGCGGCGCAGCTGCTGAGGGGAGCCGCCCCGATGTAGCTGGAGTACGGGGTCGCCGCACTGTAGCCCCAGTGGTGGCCGTTGTTCAGGCCGAACTGGCCCATGTCTGCAACAATCAGTTAATAAATAATATGGACTAACAAAACAAAAATTGATAAAACCATTATTTAGTCCATAGATCCTTAGGGAGAGGCTCTACATTCATTTAAGTGCAGGTGATCGTCTTTGGGCTGGTTAAACATACATTGTACTTTAGAGGTCATACAAATGATTCAATCAGTCTGAAGTTTCAAGGTATTTTCCACATACTCGTATGTAAATAGTTTATGGTCCAACTGGAGTAAAATATGTTTGGTTAATAAGCTAATAAGTTGGTTAATCAAGTACGTTAATAAGTTTGGAGTAAGAAAATATGGAAAAAACTGCTTGCATTAAGAAGTACAAACTATAAAGATATTAAAGATCTAGTCTCCAGGATTTAAGGTCGAGAAAAAATGAATTTATATGTCACTCAAAATAATACAGGTTTCAGGATAATAGATTTTATGTGTATATATCACAATTCGTTTCATTTTTTGTAAAGGTAATTTTTAGTTACTGTGAATTAACGGCGAATTCATATATATATTAAAAGAATACGATTCCTCTTATTGTATAATGTTTATCGGTAAAATGTAACGAAAAAATCTGTAAATAATAAAAAAAAAATTGGCGAAACTTTTGCTAAAGATCGCTAATACTAAGCCACCACTCAAAGCTTACCAACCCAATTCTAGCGCCATTAAAGCACATTTTAAGTGTTACATGGAATCTTCGGGGCCTTCTTCACCATGATTACTTGGTGTCGCCAATGTCTTATTCCCACGACAAAATCATTTTATCTTGGGCATTGCTCATTATAAAAATGTCTCAAATCAGATTTTGATAAAATGAAAAAGGTGTTCTCCACAATAATGGTCATCCTAAGTAATAACATGAACACGAGTCCAATCATGGTATTGTACCCCATATGGGATACCGATCCAAGGAAGGTGGAGAGAAAGACTTAAAGATGGTGAAGGAAAATCAGTAGATATAGAGAGAGAGAGGGATGGAGAGAGAGAGAGAGAGAGAGAGAGAGAGAGAGAGAGAGAGAGAGAGAGAGAGGGGATTAAAAATGTGCGAGGCCGTCGTGACGGGTATTGGCTCTAATGGAGCGCCGATATCGGTTCACACCTGTATCCCATCCCCTTCGCATATTTAACGCCGTAACATTACCACACAGTCGGCAATTTTCATTTACTCTGCCCCACATTCCGGTTCCCAGTCCCCTCCTATCAACACCTATATTACTGAATGTGCAGGAACCAGTAATTTTATTATTACCGTTTTTTACAGCAGTTTTACAGTATTCAAACGTGAAAATCAGCCATTGCATCATACCACAATTATGGAACATTGTCATTCGCTTTTGGCCATTTTTGGGATCGGCTGGCATTAATAGGGACGCAACAGCGTTATTCTCGAGCTACGTACAAATCCACGAATTGTCTTTTACTCATTATAGAATAAAAATGAAGATTGATTATGTAATGTAATATAAGAAAAATTGGTCTATTAAAATTCATAGCTGTCAAATAAAATAACCGGAATTTCGGATCTTATAAGAAATCCGACAATGGACCAAACATACCTATAAGTAATAAGGGTATAACTAACCCTAAGGTATAACTAAGGGTATGAGTAATAAGTTATAACTAACCCCTATAACATGGGTAATGACTAAGGGTCCTAAATCAAGACTTGATGGGTTAAGAAGCAAAAGCAAGTGAAAAAAAATGTCGGTGAATACCATTAAAAATATTACTGTAACATTTTTTATATCCTCTTCGGGAGCATAAAAGAGCGGAACAAAAATATAGTTTTATTTAAACGCATTTATAACAAAGAAAAGCGAATGAATAACACAAGTGCCACAAAGTGAATTGGGAAACGATATGAAAAGTATGATACAGAATATCTACTACTAATTACGCATGTATATCTAGTGAAGATAATTGGTATATTCGTCCGTGTAGTTCTTCAGCTCGTGAAAAGTATTAAATATGTATTTCTTTTCAATTTGTATTTATCTCGCATCGCAGACATTGAAATCACTTTTTGGTAAAACACCGACACACTTAGCTCAGAGAAACAATAGTTACTGTTAGATAATTATTATCTAACGTAGCCGACACAAACCCTTGCTCTGCTAGTGCACTTGTGCAAATACGAATGCCAAGCATGGGAATTGGTCCTCCGGGAATTGTTTTGTTTGTTGTGCAGACATTGTCTTGGAAATGTTTGTTCCCTTGGGATTTACTTCTCTTTTCATACCAGTCCATTCCAGCCGTTGTCTACTTTTTACAATTTGAAAGGCATACTATTTTAAAGCTTAGAATTAGAAAGCTTTTCACACATATTTAAGAACCACACCTTTATTTCGTTCCGTCTCTTAAGTTTGACATATTCATTGTTGCGACATGAACTCTCCATGACCTGGTCCCTTATGTACAAGGTTACCTAAATACATGGCTACCTGAGGCTTGTGGGGAAGGGGCCTGTGCCCTTTTTTTCATTCAGCCCAACATTGTCACGCGATTCGCATAAAACAAAGGCGAGATCATTGTGCATGATCACACATTTAGGTAGGAGCAGAACTGAAATCAATCAAGTTTTAAATGGAAATAACTGCGCAGCTTAAAAAAAATCGTTTGAAAATAAAGGGTATGGATCGGCATTGAATGAGATCAAGTCAATCAACTGCAACAATATATAAGAAAACGCTTCAATTTTTGAGAATGCTATTTTTTTGTTTGTAAACAAGTGCACTTTCAGCTCGACAAAACAGTAATATTGATTTGTTTTTTTTTCAAATATGTATAATGATTGTAGATTCGGGTTAATAAATTGAATAAAGCCACCCATTAAAAAGTACTGCACTTAGCAGTTATAATTTTTACCACTAAGCGACGTATGTAGCCATCACTAATTCACAATTTAAGGCAGGCGTGTTTCACTGATTGGCGTAAAAATATGGACGTCAACGAGTGGTTCCGTGCAACGGGGGTCAACAATCATTTTTGTTAAATTGCATACTTGTTGATAATTGATAATAATTGATTCTGTCGAATAAAACAACAAATCATTAATTGTTTTATAATTTAGGCAAAAAAAAAAAAATGCCACCCTAAACATGTGCCTCCTCCCCGCCAGATACACTATTGTGAATAAGGCATTTTCTAGAGTTCAAGACAAGCCTTCTAGACTGGTCCTTTGAAGCAACCTCATTGCGGGGTGTAAGTCGTACCCGAACAACCACAAAGAGGACAGCCTCTCCGTTTTTCATCGAGACGGTGGCAAAGAGGTCAGAAGATCCCCAGGGGGAGATAATAACTACTTAGGAAATCTTAGGGGAAGACTAAACAGGGTTTAACTGGCGAACTTCCGGGCCTCACAAAGACACGACGCCTCCCCCAAACGACATCGTAAACTTTATTGCTTACACTATCCCCTCATTGGCCGATTGTTTAATGTCAACTATCCAGGTCGGTGTTCCTCTGGCAGTCCCAGTTTTATTGTTTTCGGATATTTAGAAGCATTTGTAAGCACACCCTCGTATAAACTAGGATCTGTAAATAACAACTAGCAGGGCAAGGTGCTTAAAGCAGAAATGGAACGACCTTTTTTTCTTATGATAACATCTTAACCGCTGTACAGGTTAGAGTTAAGTCAAACATTCAAAAAATACAAAGTATCAGCTAGGAAGGTATAATAAAACTAGTGGTCAATGAATCGTGAATAAACGAATGAACACCCAGGGAATGTGCTGCAAATATGGTGGCATGTCTATCATGAAGGCAGATCAGCTCAGCAATATCATATACATCATATCATCAGATCAGCAAAGCATATACAAACCCAATTGAACCTAAGTTAGATAGATATAGATCTTATTATTGAAAATTTGTAAGATGCACATAAGTCAAGTGTAGACAGCCTTGTATCAGTGGGTTTGGGTATCCGCATGACGTTCATGAACATAAGGGATGTATAGTTAAGGTTGAAGGGCACCATTCCATACCTCAAATGAAGGTCGGTTTGATATTAGGCTAGTTAGCACATCCATAAATTATGGATCCATATATGTCCAAGTTGGTTGTATGTTAATAGTTTCTGGGGGCAAGGGAAGTTTTGTCCATCTTTTAAAATAAAATTATTATACTTTCCAAAAATTTGGCAATTGCGTATACTAATGCCATACAAGTAAAGATTAATACGTTTAGTATCCTTAGAAGATAAACACATTATATGCAAATGAACTGTAAAGAGTTTTTTGAAAAGCTAATAGGTCCAAAGTATTACTTTGCCGGTACTATCTTATCCGGATGAAATTCGTAAATATCTTTTATATTTATATAGTAGAATGATTTAATTTCTTTTTTTTTTTTTTTTTTTTCCTAAGCTCTCAAGTTAGAAATTCAGGATAAGGGGGAAATATAGAATATTTAGGTTAATCGGATCCTTATACTAGGAGTACCTGCTTGAAGGTGGTGTGAGAGGATTAAGGGGTGTGGGAAGCCTCGGTATAGGTTGGTTGCTTTGGTACAGTGGAGAGAGTCCACTGGTGGCTGGGCCTATTAATTTTGAATGTATGTTAAGTTTAATTATATTTAAACTATCTTAGTTACACCTCAAGCAACACAAGTATTTTTTTCTTTAGCTTTTAATTGTAAGTATAATAGTAGGATCAGTTCCACAAAACAAATTCTTATTTAAATACTGTAGAATATATTTCTACAATTTCGAATCCGAAATGAATTGAGGCTGCTACCTTAGAGTGATAGGGTGAAAAAATATGATAATAGAGGAGGCATAGTAATACTGCACTGCAAATCAATCACAAGGCTTAGCTGTGATACAAAGCATGTGTATGGACAGCATTGGACTATTCAAGCAAAGTCCTCTATTCTTTTAACGTTTGGACACATCTTCTAGATAATTTTAATGCTTTGGTTTAGAGTGTAAGTTGTATATTCTATTGATTAAGACAAAATGTTCATGATATGGTATGAGCTTTTGACCGACAGTGACCGCGATTAGCTGAGCACACGAGACTGAACTTACTTGGTCCGAACTGTCTAACTTTTATATCCGATTACCAGAGATTCAGCTAACCACACTGAATTTCCAATGGATTTTCGTACTCAAGTTTGGTGGCAGCAACGATCACATATGAGGACAGACTTCGTAAAAAAGAATATTACATTTAATTTATTTGGGGATGGAATCAAATGTGATTTTATTCATAAAAAGTTCTATTATAGGAGGTCATTTGTTTCTTTGGGAACGGGTCTGGTCACTTTCTGGTACCGGCAAGTAGCGAGTTCCGTTGGAGGGCCAAATTTTGAATTAAGAGGTAACAAGTTTAGATCCAATCACACTCAGAGCCAATAACTATGGTAACAAACTTTGTTTTAGTGCTTTTTTTTTTTTCTCCATAGCCCCTTTAAATTTACACATAATTCTATATAATTATAGATCCTCAGGCGAATCTATTTACAAATTATATTTTTATTTCCTGTAGCATCGCTACATTATATACAGGTTTTGTTATTTTATAAAAATTATATAATGAATGAACAATTATTATTCATTATACGTGACTGGACTAAACTGACCAATAAAGGTGGTGGGGCTCACCTTTTTGATTAACCTTAAAACTAACTTACATACTAATTCTTAACCTAATTTTTCCCCGACAGTCTGTTGCCATCGATGCAGGAGTGGTGGGGTCATAGTGTTAAACATTGGGTTTGTTAGGTGCTGCAACGAGTCAAAAAAATGTGTCTCCGGCGGATGAACTCACCCAACGACGGCACACCAAGCAACGGGTGCAGGTCAGCGTTCTTCAACCTCTCGAAAGAGGTATGTCGGACCACTTTTCGCACGATCCCATTCTGGAAACGTGTGAGACTTGTGGCTGTATTGTCAGTCAAGTGGGTAAATAGCGGGGCACCGTACAGCAGAGCTGGCCGGAGTACACATTTATATATCATCAATTTGAGACGAAGTGACAGGTTAGGTGAAGTTAGCAAGTGCGATAGCCGGTAAGACCTTTGTCGTACTTTTTCTATTTGATTACTAAAATGAGTAGAGAAATGGAGATGCCTATCCATTTTTATACCCGAATAGTGCATTGAGAAAGCTGATGAGTTCTCTTGCCCTCCTATGCTATACGATTTTGGCAAGGTTTTTTTCCCCCTTTTAGAGGGAGAAGATTACGCAGTCGGTCTTCCCGGCGTTTACACTGATGTTTAACCTGCCCAGTCTGTCACTGTGTTTTAGTGCTGATCCAATAATGGACAGTTAATAAAAAGCTGGCAGCTGAATTGAATGGGAGAGGGTTGCAGAGGCAGGGGGTTTTCTTCTTCTTATGGGTGGTGCAGTAGAGAAGGGATCCAAGGAAGCACTGTCGCCAGTCTGAAGGGCACAACTATTTAAACTCATCAAAACGAGGCAGCCCACCCGGGATCCTGACGTTGGTATGGATAATTTGAAGGAGTTCATCAGAAAAATTTATGTCTACATCTGAGCGAATTCATCTGATGATAAGAAGAAATCGTTTCAGGAGAAATGTGGTAATGGGGAGGAATGTATGGCAGATGATATGGTTTTCTTGTAAGTATAAGTATAACCATATATAAATGAATTCAACACACTCTTTTGTGGTTTTCTTGTATTTGTATCAATTTCCCATTTGTGGATAACTATTTTATTAAAGAAGAAAAAAAAAGAAAATAAATTTATAATTTTAAAATTTTTCACTTATCTCATTACCATAATAAAAAAAAATAATAATAATAAAAAATATTGTTGAAATCAAACAAAAATTAAGTTTAAACAAAAAAAATGAGGTCTCTCTATTTTGAATTACCCTTCTAATCAAAACTTATTAGAATTAGAACTTATTAGGCCCAAACAGTATACATAATTCATAACAAACTATCAGGCTGTATTTAAATTGTATATTGTATTTTATTGTATCAATGTATTTTACATATAACCGTCTCATCTATTACCCATATATCTTTGTAATTCAAATCTATTTACCGTTACACATTAATACCAGGTCATTAGCCCACAATGCATTTATTTATCTCATTTTGTCTGTATGCTTTTCTATCTAACTTTTGTCACTAAGTATCACCAATCATATTTAATACCAACATTCTTTTCTTGTTATTAGGACCTGATGCTGATGACATCCTGACCGAATTAGATGCTTTATGTCAGCCAGAATTCTATCATGTTTTGATTAACAAACAAACTTCGTCTCAAACTGATGATCTATAAATGTGTCCTCCGGCCAGCTCTGCTGTACGGTGCCCCGCTATTTACCCACTTGACTGACGCTATAGCCAAATGTCTCCAACATTTCCAAAATGGGTTCATGCGAAAAGTGGTCCTACAAACCTCTCTCGAGAGGTTAAAGAACGCTGACCTGCACCCGTTGCTTACAGTCGGTGGTTGAGCACTTTCGTCGGAGACACATCAAGTTTTTTGACTCGTTGCAGCACCTGACAAACCCAGTGTTTAACACTATGACCACCCACCCATCCCGCATCGATGGCAACAGACTGTTGGGGAAAAATTAGGTTAAAAATTAGTATGTAAGTTAGTTTAAGTTTTCTTTTGTTGTGATCAAAAAGAAGTGCCCCATCACCTTGTAGAGTCTTGTCAATGAAGTACATTGTGTATCATTGTACTTGTATTGATTATATAACTTCTATTCCGATTCAGACCTTGTATAGAGTGTACCGATGGTACAGGACATATAAAATGTAATATATGAATAGATTCGCCTAAGAATCTATCGTAAATAAAAGTTTTGTCATTTTTTTAAGGGGATTTGAGTTTGATTTTAAGTTTGATCAAAAAGGTGAGCCCCATCACCTTTATTAGTCAGTTCTGTCCAGTCACGTATAATGTGTATCATTATGGTTGCTTATTCCATCATACAATTTTTATAAAATAACAAAGCCTATAATGTAGCGACGCTACAGGAAATAATAATTTGTAAATAGGTTCGCCTGAGGATCTATAATTGTATATAATTATCTGTAAATTTAAAGGGGCTCAGAAGAAAACAGAAATTAACAAATAAAATACTCACTCTGACAAGAAGACATGGCAGGTGGCATCCTGAAGGCAAGTGGGTCGGGCGCTCGTGGGTCCAGCCCCGAACTGAAGTGGCTGGCAAGGAACGGCCTCTGGCCGAAGGCGAAGGCGTGGAACTGCTGCTGCTGTCCTGCAACATCACCCAGATCTAGGTTTACTTAACTACATCCATTCGGGACCAATAGGCACAATGACTAGCTCATATCATTGCCCTCAAATAGTAAACCATCTTCGACTCCAGACAAGGAAACAAATAGCTTTTAATTCCCAGCCCGAAAGGAGAGGCAGAACATTTATTCAAGACTAATCAATAGGTGAAGCCATTTGATATTCAATGGTGTATTATATTTAAAGACATGTAATTTAGGTTTTAAATAACACCAGTGTCCGTTTTTTTTCGTAAGCTTTAATTTAATTGGAGAGATCTGTAACAGCCCATGTATGTCATCAACTGGGGCTACACAGCGATCATTCCATCACTACAACCTTTGTAGTAAAGGACCTGTGTAGTGCTTATAGATGACAGAAGTGGGCTGTTGAAACGTGCTTGCCAATTGAAGAAAAGCTTATGAAGAGAAAAGAACTGTAAGAAGCGTTGTTACTTAAAACCTGAATATTTTATATTGACTGAATATATTGAATGACTGAATATAGAATCAGAGACATTGAACACCGGACTGAAAATTAGAAGATGCCAAATTTGGAACTTTGGTTAATAATTGTCAAAACAGTGATATAACCAACCACAAAGAGTAATTATGCTCACTACAAGTTTTTTATGCTGTCGTAACTCTTCGTAACTTTGGTAAAATCTCAATGACTACGTTATAGTCTTTCCTGAATGATTTCGCACTGAATATATTTTCCTGAGGTTGGACAAAAGCTAAAGAATGGCTTTTTTTCCACGAGGATATAGTAGCTCAGATGGAACCTGACAGAATATCAGGAAGATCCGATTTTTAATCCAACCCAGTCAGCTGTCATTCACTTATTTATTTGACTGGCAATTCATTCCACGAAAGGAGTAGGAAAGTCCACGTATACGTGGGAAAGTTTTTTTTACTGTTAACAGTTAACTGTTAGTTACATTACTGGAAACTACGGGTTTGAGATAGAAATTAATTATTTTTCCATAGCGACAGGGGTCAGTGAGAAATGAAAATGTTGCATAAAACGGAAAAACACTTTAATATTCTCATACTCAAGTGTAAGGGGAAAAAATTGACAGTAATTAATAAAAATGTTAATTTTAAAACTGATAATTTCTAAGTTGTCTGTACTAGCGTGGTTGATTTACCCCCACTTAGACAAACCATTTTTGCCAGTTTTCCATAGGTTGTAGTGGTGAACTGATAGCTACGTAGCGGTGAGTGTCGTTTTTATATTTTATTACATATGTGTATGCAGTATTTATTATCAAATTTTTACGTATGAGGTATTGTGATTTTAGTTTTTAAACCTCATAAGGCTCTCACGCTCTTCGTCAGCTTCCACTGGCTTGTATCCGGTGACGCGGCTGACGGAGGAGCGTGGACTTCCCAAGACTCCGCTTCCTCTTTCGCATGCGAGGGAGGTGACAACCATGTGGACTTGGGAGGCCTCTGGGCTGTTTGTAAATGTGTATAAAAGAGTGAGTGAATGATGAATTTTTAATATGGTATGAATGAGAACATTTATCTCAATTACTTGTCTAATGAGGCAGATGTAATTTTAGCACAATAAAGAATTATATATATATATATATATATATATATATATATATATATATATATATATATATATGTATATTATATATTATTTATAATTTATATAATATATATATTTCATTTCTCACTGACCCCTGTCGCTATGGAAAAATAATTAATTTCTATCTCAAACCCGTAGTTTCCAGTAATGTAACTGTTAAAAAACTTTTCCACGTATACATGGACATTCCTACTCCTTTCGTGGAATGAATTGCAAGTCAAATAAAATTATATATATATAATTTATATATATATAAAACCTCATATTTTTATAATTGATAGTGTTTTAAATATTTTAAATTTTCTTTTTTTTAAATGTTTTTCCGGTAGTATAATATAATAAAGTATAATCGTCTCAGCCTGGGGTTGACAGACGTGGGCTACTGGGAACGCTTGATCTTATAAAGGAAACATGATAAAGAAGAAAGAACATTGATGTTATTTAAAACATATAACATATCTTCGAATCTAACACTACTTAGTAACTCTTTTTGCACTATTAAGGATCGGCTTATCCACTTTCTCGGCCCCATGTCTATGTTCACGCGAATCCGTACCCGGACTAATTTTTTAAACTCGCCAACATAACTAAAATAGTTCCTATTGGAGTAAGAAGTATCGACCTGTAGGAGGTGTGCTGACAGCGGTAAAAACAGCGGCTGGCCACTCCGTGAGAACTAGTCCAGACAGAGCCACTAAGAGCCTGTGAAACCGATCGGTAGGACTTGCAAGTTGGCGGCTGGTGGTGCGGTGTGTGGGAAGGCCACCATGTGACCGCCTCAGCTCTATATTGACCCTGTCTTCACCACCAAGTCCTGCCGTCAGTGGATAAGGGATACCACGTAATTTTTACTTTACACTCCTGTTATGTATAAAAAAATGGTAAATTATAAAACAAAAACTTTTAATAAACGATCGGTTCTAAATCGGTGAAATTCTAAAGGTATATCCTGCACTATCATAATGGCCTTTTCGCTCATTTTCATGATTTCCCAAGTCGTTGGTCCAAAGCTATTAATTTTACGATTGTCCTTCATAGTTAAGGAGGCGTAGACCAAAGCTCCAGGTCTACCTGGAGTACCAATTTTTAACCCTTTCTGAGTCAATAAAATCCAAAAGTGGTTATTACAAATTACATTGAACTAATAATAATAACTAATAAATTTATTTATTTTGTTTAAACAAATTTTACAAATAATTTTAAGACATAAGCGTGTTTATACATAAATTATTACTCGCTTTTTTTATTAGATAAATCTCGAATGACATTATCAAAATTTATATAATATGTTAATTGTTTTTCTATTGAAAACATTATCAAGTCTCGATTTTACCACCAGGTGACGTCTTTATGTGGTAATCCCCAATTACATGTTTACGGTTCTCTAGTGAAAATGTAGCCGTAGAGTCGGGCAGCAGAAATGTTTGTAGAATTCCATTTGATAATCGTTGATGCTGTTGATTACAACTTTATTATAATGTTTATTTTTGAATTATTTAGATAAAAATATTTTTTAAAATGGCTTCCCCTCCCCCCCACCCTCCAGGTACTTTACTGTATACGATAAGTGATGATAAATTACTCAATTTATCTGAAGCTTTAAAGGTTTATTCTGCAATACTACCAAGGACGGAAAAAAATAGTTCCACTTCGCTCACTTTAAAGATTTGTCAAGTCCAAAAAAAGAAATGGCCATTATTGTTTTTGAGTCCATTACTATTTTAAAATACTTTTATTCTATTATTATTTTTAAATACATGGCCTGAATATATTTGTAACATGACATATTTACTACCTCTCAGTAACCTGTATTAACGAGTCATTAGTCAAATAAAAAAGATAAAATAAAATAAATAGAGAAATTTTCAATGAGAAATTTTTCGGAAGAGACTTTTGTTTTTCGCAAATTTTTTGGGGGTTGTGTTTGCCTTTTATGGCACCAAATATTTAAATCACTAACTAATAATTGTAATAATAATTATAATACAATAATTATATATTATATTATAATATAATAATAATAATTTGTAAATTGCAAATAATTAACCGAACTTAACATTTTAATAATTATTTAAGTTGTTTTACCTTGCCTCATTTCTGGTAGATGCAACACTGAGACCAAATTGTAGCTATGCTTATTTGGTCATATAGTGAATTTATATTGTATGTATGGCATGAATGAAAGAGTAAATGAAAATTTGGAAATACAGTTTGAATGGGATCTTTTATCGCAATTTTCTATTGCCTTTCTTGGGCAGGTTAGGTAATTTTCTTAAATTAAAGATTAATTTTAAAAAAAACATTATTTTAAGTAAAGTCCTTTGTTAATTATCAGCCAAAGAAAGGACTTTGATGACTAACCCTTTGACAATGGTTTACAATAAAAAAAATAGTAAGGCAACTGATCTTTTGATCGACTAATGTAAACTTTATTAGACCCATGTCAGTTAAAACATTGGGTGTATATAGAATAGAGTGTGGGGAATGTAATAAATTTTATGTAGGTAGAACGAAAAGAAAATTATCGATGAGATGCAAAGAACATCTTAAACAAAAACGAAGCCAGCTCTACCAGCATCTACAGGAGGAAGGGCATCATGATGCACATAGTGTTAGTTACCTTCCAAAACCGTGCTAATGACAAATAATTAACCAACAGCCTGGAAATAATTGAAATTAAATGAGTTTAGTTCAGCACTTTTAAATTTGTATATAGGTATTATTTATTATTACTATTAATAATTTATTTTGTTTGGCTCAAACATATGCGCAAATGATATTATATCTTTTCATTTTAGCAACTGAAAGTCGTCGAAAACGTTTTCGTTGAACCTACTTTATCGTGGAGAGACAGAAAATGTATTGTTTGAGTGAAAGGTTTCCTTCTAAGAGATTCTTACCCCCTAGGTCAAGACCCTATTGAATGAAGACCCTAAGAGCCTCGGAAGGGCCGATAGCTAAGACACTGACCGCAACTGCTCGGTGGCTCAAGATATTAATCCTAGCTCATCCTTCCTAATCTCCTTAGCCACTCCTCAAGGAGCCTAATTCCAGGATATTAACGGCACCCCCCTCCTCCTCGTCCTGTCACCGCCTCCCCGCTCCCTCCTGGCTTAGCGGTGTATTTTATTTCCTAAACCGTGTTAAGGCCCTTGTACTTTTATTCTGGAGAGATTAGGTTTCACGTGGGTTTGTCTCTATGTATGTCCTACATTTGACGATCTCAAAACAGCAATGACTTAAAAATACTTTATTAATTCAACAACTCTTATTAATGTCCGGTAGTTTGTAAGGTAAGGTTGAAGAATAAGCTTACTAAAGATCTTTTTTTTTTAATCCTTACCGTAATACATTTTATTAAACTAACGATAGATTTTATTATGCAGTTACATACACTACCTTTTATATATTTATTAAAAACATGCATGAAAATTATAACTGAACTTAATGCATCAATGAAATGTTGTTATATGTAAGCTTTCTTGGAACATGAACCATCACATTAAAGCTCAATGTTGCCTTGGCATTAAGCTTCTATACTTAATGCTAAACCAACCATTATAGTAATAAGCAATTGGACGTACAACTCTATAATAGTGTACGAGGAAATGGTGCAATCGATCTGAAACTTTAAAAATACATTCCAAAAAATCCTGACATTTTCTGAACAGATGTTAAAATAAAAGGAAGTACGAAAAATAAAACTGATAAGATTTATCAAGTCTCACTCAGCTCAAAAGGTTAATAGATTTAAAGATGTGATTTTTTTCGACGAGGATGACAAATTCAAGACGGAAACATTAAAATAATTTCAAGGATATTCATAAATTATTGTAAAAATAAAAAATGATACTAACAAATAAATTGTATTTGATATCGTTCATTCCGACTTCAAAATGTATTTTGGTTTATACCAATCAATAAAGCCAATACGTCAATGGCGATCCATAAATAAATTTTCAGTAGATAAATCTTGGAAGATTTAACAATAAATTAAAAAATTTGTGGTTGATAAAACAAAGCATTATTTTTATAGTCACTTAGCCAGTTTGAAGTATTATATAAAACTCACAATATATGTATTATAAGAATAAGAATGAGGGAAAAAATAAAGGAATATTTGGGTTGAGCGGATCCTTGTACTAGGAGTACCTGCTTGAAGGTGGTGTGAGGGAATTCAGGAGTGTGGGAAGCCTCGGTAGAGGTTGGATTTTGCGGTACAGTGGTGAGAGTCCACTGGTGGCTGGGCCTAGTGTCTCTCTAGGCATATAGTGCAGTCTTAGTTAGTCGGATAGCATTTATTTGACTTTTTTTTTTTCTTAGTTCTCTAATTATAAAAATAAGAATGAGGGAAATTAAGGAATATTTGGGTTGAGCGGATCCTTGTACTAGGAGTACCTGCTTGAAGGTGGTGTGAGGGAATTCAGGAGTGTGGGAAGCCTCGGTAGAGGTTGGATTTTGCGGTACAGTGGTGAGAGTCCACTGGTGGCTGGGCCTAGTGTCTCTCTAGGCATATAGTGCAGTCTTAGTTAGTCGGATAGCATTTATTTGACTTTTTTTTTTTCTTAATTCTCTAATTATAAGAATATGAATGAGGGAAATTAAGGAATATTTGGGTTGAGCGGATCCTTGTACTAGGAGTACCTGCTTGAAGGTGGTGTGAGGGAATTAAGCAGTGTGGGAAGCCTCGGTAGAGGTTGGATTGTTGCGGTACAGTGGTGAGAGTCCACTGGTGGCTGGGCCTAGAGTCTCTGTGGGCATGTAGTGCAGTTTTAATTACTGTTTCTTTGACAGTGAGTTAAAATGTTTTTCTATGGCAAATAATAATATATTTAGCGGGTTGGTATAGATTGTATTATGAAACGGATTGTCTTTCCACGTGGTCTTGGTGCTTAGAAGTTAACGCCCTTCTTGACTGTGTGTAAAAATATTGTGCCTATTCCTTATATCCTTCTTCTAAATAGGCAAATTCATATTTCTTGTTGTAAATTTTAGTCCTGAATAGGCGATACGTTAACTGATGTTTTCATGGATTTACAATATAAATACCAAGACAGTTCGTGACTGTTACTTTGAGGTTACGTTGAGTAACCGACCTAAAGCCGTATTGTAAACGTCTGCCTACCGAGTTATCTAGTAATTTATTTAAATATTTTAGTGGGTTTTATTCATTAGGCTAGAGCACGACTAGCAGGTCAAAAGTGTTAGCTTTTAACTATTAACTATAGACTTCGTAGAAAGGAAATTAGTGGTACTATATACAATACCTTATAGTACGTAGTTTGTTTTTTACAAATACTCTTTTTCCAAAAAAAAAACTGAATTTATAAGAACTGCTATGGAGCGGTACAAATCCGTATTTAGATGAGGATGGCGCGGATGCCATCTTACCCCGCCTCCAATATACTGGGCCACTAGGAAGAGGCACAGAGATGTAAACCTCGGCCGGTGGCCCGCCTTTGAAGTCTCATGGTTTGTTTGTGGGTCGGAGCCAAGCCAGAGCACCAACAAAAAACACATCACTAAACTGTAAGCGGCTTCATTTTTGTTTTTTACAAGATCCTCTTTTTAGGTTCCTATTCCCCCGTGTATAAGTCAATCGTCGTGATCTTGACTATAAAGTTCTTTTTACTGCAAATGAAGAAATTTGTCTGTTACAGCATCAGGTCTAGATTTTACTATCTAGGTTTTTGCTAGACTTAATCGTATCAGAGCTAGCTGATCAGTAGATGGGCTAATAGATCTAACGATTAGATTCCTCGCCACTTTTCCCCCCGTTAAGAAGTGTTTTTCAAGTGAATAATGCCCGTAAGTTTTTTTTTGATTCAGCAGCCTAAGCTGCCGTTCTCAAGTGCTCCGAATGTTTCGTACAGAAGAATAGTATAAAACAGAAATAAAAAAATGGTAGTAAGACAAAATTAGATTTACTTAATCTAAACCCACAGCCAGAAATAAAAACGTAATTTGTTTTTTGCCTGGAACATGAAAAAAGATATACTGGATTTTATGAAATAGCTTTTTAAAAAGTTACAAAAACTAGCAGATTCTTAACGTAAAGTAACTAAAAAAAATATTTAGAAAAAAACAAATCAGTATTCGCTTCCAGCACCCATAAAACCTTTCTAACCACGGCAACAACCTTCCGCCTTTGCATCTTCATCAGGTGAATACGCCATAGATTTTTGTGTCAAGCAAAATATACTTTTTATTCGCTGAGAAGAAACTGAGAAAAAACTGTATAGGATTATTAACTAATTTGTATTTTTTTAGTTATGTATCAACGAAGTCAAGGAAACCTCTATAGCCTAAGATATTTGGTGTCATTTAAATCTTTTATAAATTTAAATATTTTTACATAGTTATTGACAATACTCGTGTATATATAAGACAAATGAAGTTCTCAAGGATCCTTCGGGCAAAAGAAATAAACGGGGTTTCCATCTGTTAAAACAGTTTATTAAACTTCCATTACATAATTCATTCCAGTAAATTTAAACTTATAATAAACTTGTACATCAAATGTTATAACATTAAAAATACTAACATTAGGGTCCTTTATTAAATTTTGATCAGGACCCATACTAAAACGACAAAACATAATATTAGGGAATTTAACAACATCCATTTGATCCAACCAATTTTTAAAATTCTTAGGAACATTTTCAGAAGCATTGAAATTTGTACAATCTAAATACTTCCTAGGTTTGAGATAATATTTATTAGAGATGATAGATTTATTAAACAACGATGCCTAAGTTACAACGTTCAGGGATAATAACATTTTTATAATCCATATCTTTATCAGTACAAGTTGTATAATTACGATATATATAATCAATAGCCATTCCATCAAGATAAGTATAGTCATATTCAAAATACTTAGGATCAATAAAATTAAAATCAGTACCACTGGCTTCCAAACCATATTTAGTCAGAAAATATTTCATGGCGTTAATCTTTTGTTGGACATTAGCTTTGTCATTAATACATTTAAGAGTGATTTGAAATTTTTACAATATTGATTTACACATATCAATTTATATTTAGAATATCGTCCCAGTAGAGCATCCAATTCCTTAGAAGAATTAAAAGATAATTTATCATTAACACGATCCTTCCGTTTAACGGGAGAATAATACTTCTCACCCATATACTTAGTTAGTAGGTTAGTAGAATAATTAACAAAAGCAGGATCGTTATTAGAATTAAAAAAACCATTGGTAGAGACGATTCCCTTAGAAATAGATTATCTATGTCTAAATATTATAGCAGGGCTTATACTTCTATAAACTGGGGTACGGAAAAATCGTCGGCGGCGATATCTATTCCGACGGCGAGCAATCACCATCGTCTTCTTCTATAAAAATTGTAGGGATGTCTATAACAGTTTGTTGAATACCGAAAATATCGCGGTCTGGATCCTGAAAAAGAGGAATATTTGCGTAAATTACTTCAAAACGACTTAACAATGCAGGATCCTTTAAGGGATAATTGGAAATCAATATAGAAGGAATATCTAATATAAAGTCACGTTCAACTTCAAATTTTTGATTAATAGGGAATGTTGATCCACCAAAGGCTTTTTTTAACAAACATATATTATCTAGATCAGACGGAACCTCTTCCCACAAAAACAATTTATGTTCTTTAGATAATCCACCAAAGATATGCTGCCCCTTGGCATGATAAACACGATTACCTAAATAAAATATCAACAGTGAGATAAATGAACTTTTACCGATGTTAGTTGGTCCCCAAAGATATAAATGAGGTTTTTATTTTAAAATAATATGGGGTAGATACCGTTCGGGTATACCATGATAAAACATCATGGACCCATTGAACATCTTGATGAACAATAGGCCCGATATAACAATAGCTCTTAACAAAATTATTATTCAATGAAACAAATAACTGTTGCAAAAATTTATAGCAATTACGATGTTGTATAATAAACGGATGAGTATAATCGAAAAATGACATACGAGACAAATAATATTCGGCTTGATAAGAAAAATGAAAATCAGAGGTTTTAAATCCAACATAAAACAAAGACATATCTTCTTTACAAATATAGGTCAAATAATTGCGACGATTACGTACGGTTTCAACATGAACGGTAATGTCAAGTTCAGAAAATAATGAAGAATAATATTCAATTAATTCAACATCGCAATTTGTAATCTTTCAAAGACCTTTGAAGCAATTTAAATATTTACTCCACATTTTTTATTCTGCTGATTAGATATTTTAATTCTAACATAAAAATGTTTCAAAACTGTGCATGCTCTTTCAATGTGCTGTTGCTGAAATTTAACTTTGTACAATATATCACTCATGGCTAAATGGATGATATAAATTACAAATATTTGAATACATGTGATTTGGCATTGGCTATTTATAAAATAAAAATTACGATGACTAATGTCCGATTCAACGGACCAGTGTTTTAGGTACATCAACCCCCCCCCCCCGCGATGCGAGAGAAATTGTACCCTGATCCTATAGCTCATGTTTTACACTAAATTTTGTTCAAATAGGGATTACTACCTTCAAATTGAATTTAGTTATTTAATTTTCAATAAGGCTAAAAATCATTATTTTACCCTCCGGTGAAAAAAATGTAATCTAAAACTTACATATATATATATATATATATACCTTGGTGAACCTTGTTCGCTGAAAACGCGCGTAGGGAAACGCTGATGAGGAAATATTGGCCAGGACCTTTCATCTGTCATCATTGTTGTATTTTAAGAATAGTTTTTTATAGTTAGTCAGTAATATAATGAAATATTTATCATTTGAATTCATTTAAATTTTTTAATTTATTTGATTGAATATTTGCAATCATTTAAATAAAGCATATCGTATTGAAAAGTTGTTTTGAAATAAAGAATTAAATTCCATTTATCACCACATAAATAGATACAGTAGTTTGGTTTAGAATAGATTGAAATAGTATTAAGTTTAATTAAATATTATTTTCTTTACAATTATACGCTCAGGATTTAATACAGGAAAAATTTCTTGTAGTTGGAATAATTAAACAGCATCCCTTTGAATAAAATATTTTAATAATTCAGCTTGAGCTTAGAGGCGTGGGTCTGATGGTAAGTAAGGTAGGTATAAAAAGGAATATACGGATTCGTAGAAAGATACATTATTTATATACCTCCAAACATTATATATATATATATATATATATATATATACATTTGACTACATTTCAATATATTTGATACATTAGTGTATTTGTATGGGTGTAGGTATCCCGAATACAATAAATCCTCATTCGTGGAACGTGGAAATATTACCTGTTTATTTTATTAATGTTTACAAATCGAAGTCTCACCGACTGGGTTCCGTTCTGCCCAATTGACAACCATAAAAAATGTAGTAATAAAAAATACAGACAACAAAATGAATAACCGACGAAAAATATTAAAATACTGACAAACACCAGTGAAAGTCTATTTCAAATGAAGAAAAAAGAAAAAGAACAGTAGCAAAAGTAGAATGGTGGGTAGACGAGGTAAGTGGCAAAGGGGTGCTGGTGAGAACACACGCCTGACTCCTCAAGTAGTAGGAACGGTCTGTTACTGGTGGAAAGGAACGAGGAACGATCCAATGAATGGAACGATTTGAAACGGTTATCGGCATGGACTTTTCCGTTCCAATTGTATATTTTACCCCAATAATTCCCTTAATTTTGTCTAAAAGTTGCATTATTTGTTTTACCATATAGTTGCCAGACACCAGGGCGTGTCTAAACCAAAACCATTATAAACACTTAACTAGTTAAATAATAACTAGTTAAAACTAATAAAATAATATATCCTTATTTACAGATTTACTACCCCGCTTACGGCTATGATTTCCCATATTTCGCAAAAAGCCTATTTTTAAATCACTTTTTTGCGACGGTTTCTGAGAGGGCGAAATAAGTTTGCACCCAATTATGACTAGTGTTTTGTTTATAACTTCTGAACGGTGGATTATAGCGAAAAATAGTACATACACCTAAACGAGGGAAATGTTTATCATTTCATCCTCTTTTTAATAAAATTGTAAATTTAGCATCATTCTCTGGAATGGCTGCTATGGAAGGGCAAATAAATGCTAAATTTATTTTACCCCTTCAGAATAAAATGCTTTATAATTCAAAATTATACATTGACCCGATTCCAAGCTAGAGACGTGAAAAGGCAAAAAGTCAGAGCCAAACATCAAGTACTCCTTGCTCTATCTAGTCAGTCCTATTCTCAGTGGAACACGATCGTAACAAACAAAAAAACTGTTTGAAAATCAGCTTCAGGAATCTACAAAACATAGCTCTCATAAGATTGACACACTTGATAACCGAACTGAATAAATGCCTAACCTTTTTTTTTTTTCTCTTTCTACAAACTCTTCTGTCCATTTGTGTATTCTCACGGTATCAGAGCTTTTAGCACCTAGCAGGGGTTCTCCTTAATTTGCTACACTTTCGTCCTTTTGACTAATAACAATTGAAGGGTTTGCAGCCAAAAGGAGTCAGCCTATTGACCTTTCCGCTGTAGGTGTCACATCTTGTGTAAAGAAAATCGTACTTTCGATCCTGTTTACCATTTACTTTTTTTTTTTTTGTGATTTATTAAAGGTTTTTAAAGAAAACCTTGTTTTGTTTTTTAATATTAAGCTCAGACAAAATTGTTGGTGCAAAAACGAATTAGCTCAAAATTCAGCCAGATTTACAGATTTGGTTTTTACATTTAAATACCTTTTAATGACTTGCTACCACATTAAGTATCAGTAAAAACAAGTAATCTTAAATCATTTTTTTTTGTTTCCTAAAGTTAGAATAATGGAGCTGTCTCTTTCTTGCAGAAAACCATTTAATTACAGAACATAAATAAATAATTGATTTTATTTCTTAACAAGATTGTACACACAATGATAAAATGTAAGCGTTTTATACATTTATTTTTCTTGCTTTTTTATTAGAAAAGTCTTGAATGATATTACCAAAATTTGTATCATCTGTTGTTCATTTTTGGAAAGTATCACTACATCTCGATTTTACCCGGAGGTGACGTATGTTTATTTGACCATTGCCCATTCAAAATTAACTACGATCACGTTTTCTTTTGTCGTTTCACCGGGATCAGTAAGCATTTTGTTAAATTGCGCTCTTATTGTAATCATTTATTCTGTTGATTAGCCTTTATTATATTTTTTTTTTATATTTATATAATTTAGACTAAAATAATTTAAAAAATACTACCCCAAAATATGGGACTCTTCCCCCCCCCCCCGTTTCTGGCTGACACCGTACTGACAGTATCAGTAAAAAAAATGTTTTAAGTAATCTTAAAAATTCATTTTTTCTTTTGTTTCTTACAGTTCGAATAATGGAGCAGCCTGTTTCTTGTGGAAAACCATTTAATTACGGAACATAAATAAATAATTGATTTTATTTCTTAACAGATTGTACACACAATGATAAAATGTAAGAGTTTTTATATATTTATTTTTCTTGCTTTTTTATTAGAAAAGTCTTGAATGATATTACCGAAATTCCCGTTGTAGGGACAACTGAACAGATTTATATAAAGAACAATTAAAGGGCAATAAACGATTTTAAACTGAAGGTGGGCTTCATCACCTAGAATTGTATTCATGTTATTGACCTATTAACTTCAATCTGATTATAACCCAACCTCCTTCAAATGCATCTGCGCATAGCAGAATGAGGAGACAAATTTATCAATTCTTTGTTCATATTTTTACATATTGTATAAAAATTAAAGGGGTTAGAATAAAAAAAAGGAAATAAACGACTCTCTTTGGAAAGTATCGAAGAGACTTATCAATATCTGTAAATTTCACTGACCATTCAATTGACGGCAACCCACATAAACCTGTCACATACATCGAATATCACGAACTAACCAAATATGGGAGCTATTGATAGTGTGGTGGCAGAGTGGGGTGTGTACAACTAATAAGTAAAACACCTTCTGCCTCTCCACAGCTTCATCGATTTAACCACCTTAAACTTAGTCGAGGTTAAACCATTTCGACCGACTGTGCTGTAATTCTCAAGGGTTCAAGCTGTAACATCCACCACACATAATCGTATATCTATTACTCGTGATACACGTTGCATGTAGGGTGTATGGGGCATAACAAAATTGGAAATTTAGCCTCATTCTCTAGAATGGCTGCTATGGAAGGGAAAATAAAAGCTAAAGTTATTTTACCCCTTCAGAATAAAATGGTTCATAATTAATTACGAAGATTCTTCAGTAAGATACTGGCCGGTGGTGAGCTGGGAATCCACCGGGAGCGGGTTGAGGTCTGGAGAGGGATGAAGTTTAAAACAGTCAGTGAGTAAGTAGTTGGGACAAGATTCGCTCCTCCAGCCCTGGGCAACTATGCACTGGATCAGCGGTTGCTGTCAGTCCCCTGAAATAATCCTTAGCTGGAAACAATTTAAACTGGAAATATTCTTGGAATCCGGGGGCCTCGTCGTCCCCCTCCCTACGTCTTCTGCACTAATTAAATATGAGTTAAAACAACTCCATTCTAATTAAACTGGATGAATGCCAAGACATGAGTCAGATGGTGTTCTATGTGCGGAATCCACATTCCGTTTGTGTGTGAGGAAGGGGAAATCTTATTTCACACACTGCGAAAGAGCATTAGTTATACACAGGGAGTTGCCGGAAGGGTCAAGTATTCAAGTGGGAAACTAGTACAGCACTCTTATCAACTATTTTAAAATCCTCCGATCGTAGAAGGTCGCTGTTTCGGCGCTGTATTCCATCAAAGGTTCAGTTTCGTGACACTTGGCTATTTGGACCTCCACCTACATCTAAATAAGTGGATATTTAGTTGTAGAATTGTTGAGGTACTCAGGTATCAAGCAACTATAATATATTTAATGTCCCTTTATAACATAAAATGAAATGACATTTTCTCTCTATCTCCCTCTCTCTCTCTTTCATACTTATTCTACCCAGAATATGGAAATGTGGGTGTTTTAAGACATTGGGCTCCAAATGGAGTTTATCCAACAAATCATCATTTTAAGGTATATTGATCTGTCTTCAATAATTTGCTTTATTCCAATGCTTCTAAATACAAGGTTTGTCGTTTGTGTATTCGTTAATTAGAAATCCGACTCACGACAAATGTCAGCCAGGTAAACAAAAATAAATTATTAATTCTGTAAACAAGTCCCTCGTTTTAATACGAACTGATGAGTGGTTAACCAACTTACGCAGCCAATGAGAAATTAACTAAATTTTAATAGACTACAGCGAAGAAAGGACTGTAACTTGTATGCTGCAGGATTTTTGGATTTATACAGATTTATAAACTCTTCACGGTAAATGATGAGGAATAGATTTCACAAAAATAGAATTTTGATGAATGATATCTTGAGACGGAGAGTCCTATGAAAAAGTAATGAATCCGAATTCGTAAAGAGCTCTGATGTGAAGTTAAGACCGGCTTAAATAAAGGTAAAAAAGTCCCTCGATTAAACGTAAATTTATTTCACGACCATTTGCTCCGGTCAGCGTATCCCTAATGGGAGTGCACAATTGTATAAACAAATAATCAAAGAAAATCCTTCAAAATTAACAAATAACCATTTGTTCAGCAGACGCCCATTAAAGCTTTTGAGATCCACTCCAAATGAAAATAATGTACCACTTTTTTCCTATTTTCCCATTACTACCATACTAGTATGTATTAACATCACATTTACTGTTAGGAGACAGTCCACCCAATAGGGTTGGCAATAGATTTACTTACTTGTCTTGGAGCGAGGTTCCCTGGGTCCATCCACGGTCACCTTGATAGCTTTCGTGTAGGTAGCGATCTGCGGAGGGGTCGAGCTCACGGTGATGGTCAGAGTAAAACTTTTACCTGAAATAACAAGATATGTTATTCGAATGACTTAACATAACTTCATTCTTATATAATATGGTATCATACATTTCTGAAATTATTTCTTTCTTCTTTTTTATTTTCTTATCTTTTTTCTTCTTTATCTATTTAATATGTCATCATTTAACAGGAGGCTTTACTTCCAAGCAGTATTTGGGTAATAGGATTTAATAAAAATTGTCTTAAGGTATCTGATAAAAATATATTTCCCCCAACTTAATCTTATAAAGGTTCAGAAGCTTTTCAAGATTTAAGTTTAAGATTTTTTTTCCCCGTGACTCAATACAAACTTTTGAGAGCTAACAAATAAATAACATTTGAAATTCCCGCCCTCCCCACATCCCCTTAAAAAAATTACAAAACTATTATTTACTATAGATTCTTAGGCGAATCTATTTACATATTACATTTTATATATCATGTACCATCGGTACACTCTATACAAGGTCTGAATCGGTATAGAAGTTATATAATCAATACAAGTACAATGATACACGATGTACTTGGCTTCATTGACAAGACTCTACTAGGTGATGGGGCTCTCCTTTTTGATCACAACAAAAGAAAACTTAAACTAACTTACATACTAATTGTTAACGTAAATTTTCCCCGACAGTCTGTTGCCATCGATGCGGGAGGGGTGGTGGGATCATAGCGTTAAACACTGGGTTTGTCAGGTGCTGCAACTCGTCGAAAAACTTGATGTGCCGACGGTGGGTGAATTCATCCACCGTCGGCACACCAAGCAACGGGTGCAGGTCGGCGTTCTTTAACCTCTCTCGAGAGGTATGTCGGACCAGTTTTTGCATGATCCCATTCTGGAAACGTTGGAGGCTTTTAGCTGTATTGTCAGTCAAGTGGGTAAATAGCGGGGCACCGTACAGCAGAGCTGGCCGGAGGACACTTTTATATATCATCAATTTGAGACGAAGCGACAGGTTGGGTGAAGTTACCAAGTGCGAAAGCCGGTAATACCTCTCTCGTGCTGTTTTTAGTTTATTACTAAAATGAGTAGAGAAATGGAGACGCCTATCCACTTTTGTACCCAATATAGTAGAATGAGAAAACTGGCGAGTTCTCTTATCCTCCTATACATACATATATGGTTTTGGCAAAGCTTTTGGTAAGAGAAGATTACGCAGTCGGTCTTCCCAGCGTTCACACTAATGTTCAACTTGCCCAGCCTGTCACTGATTACGTTGCAAACTGACTCAGCCTGTGTGAGTGCTCTTTGTACACTCATGCTGCTCCTGTAAACTGCAATGTCGTCGGCAAAAGCGATTACCGTCGCTTTCTTATGATTTGTCCCAACGATTTCAGATGTGTACATGCTGAAAAGAACCACCCTTACCCTCATTTGACTTTTTATTTAATAATAACTTTTAATTCTTGAGAAGGTGATTTTCTATTACCAAGAAGGGATTTTTGTTCAAAAATGCGTATTGTTTATTCAACCAAAATTGTAAGAATCACAAAAATCATGCTGTTAGCTTTAGCAGGCTAAATAGCTTGTTTATTTTTATTTAATTAAAATCAAACAACTGAATTAAATAATATTAAATTGATATTTTATACTAAAAAATACTTTGTCTTCCTCTGAGTTACTTTATTTTTACCAATACAGTCACCAATTATTTATAAAAAAAAGGTTTAGCTGCAACTTCTTGAGGCCTTGCACAATTTTGGCTATGTTTTCCCCCTTAATGATTATTTACATGTTTGTTGAGCTTACATTTAAAAAAATATTCAATCATAATCATTAGGGGTTGTAATATAATTCATATTTTTTTTTTCTTCCTAGCTCCTTTAAATTCACAGGTAATTATATACAGTTATAGATTCTCATGCGAATCTATTTACAATTTATTTTTGTATTTCCTGTAGCGACGCTATATTATATACAGGTTTTGTTAGTTTGTTCCACATTAAATACGCTTTTAAGAGCTTGGGCACATTCTAATATTTTTTCCTTCTACGCTCTTAATTTCTTTTACGCATATTTAAATGACATTAAATATGAAAAGACATTTTTTTAGGTAATAGGAATAAATGGAGAGAAACCCGATTCTCTCTATTCCAGACGTTCTAGTTCTACAAATGCTTCGCTCCGGTATAATCTTCCCAAGCAAACCCGTAAATTACTAATGTCATCCCTCATTTTCCCCGTCTTTGAGAACGGTATTTTGGTGTACGGCCGTCTCTCGGTGGAACTTGATACCCAAGGAACTGTTTCGTTTGATTTTCCTTTGGGTTACCTCGTAACGACTCAGTACGCCCAACTCAATTGGCTTTATCCAGCTGCCCTTAGACATTATTTCCTCTGGTCATTTTTGTTCCATATCACAAATTCCAATAACGGAATTCAAATCCATCCTATGTATTTAACTTCCTACAACATTCCAACCACTCAAGAGTCTTAATATTTCTTGCCATTAGACTGCATCATTCGAAAGAACTTTCATTCTTCTAGCCACAAAACCTCTGGAATTACCTTTCCATTTCCATTCGTAATGTTCTTAATTTTTACTTTGAAAGCTCGTCCCTTTCATCACTTCATTTTCTACTATTCAGCCAACATATTTTATACATAGATATATTCATCCTCTTTGATATTTTGTTTGATTATTTTAAATGATAGAATAAGACAGTTTGATATGTTTATTAAGATTATTTTTTAAAGGGGAATTAATCGCAGAATACAGTTTATTTTATACATTCATTCATTCTTGGATAAACAATTATTAATACAATACATTTGACTGTTAAGCATGCTATGTCGTATAGAAGTCTTACCGGATTACGCATTTATTGACTTCCCCCAATCTATCACTACGTCTCAAGCTACTGATCTACAAGAGCATACTCAGGCCTGCTCTGATGTATGGTGCACCGCTGTGTCGTCATCTGACGCATACGACAGCTCGGCAACTTCAGCAATTCCAAAACGGTATACTGATGAAAGTGGTCAGAAAAACTTCATACGAGCATCGGAGCAACAGTGAGCTTCACGTGGTCTGCCTACGATGGATGAATTCATTCAACGTAGACATATCAAATTCTTCGACTCACTACAGTACCTGACAAACCTGGTGTTTAACACAATAACCCCCGCTCCGTTCCCCTATCGATGGCAAGACGTAGTCGAAACAGGAACGCTTTAGTCTTAGGTTCTAGTTTTTAAGTTTAGTATGTAAGTTTACCACATTGTAAACCGAAGGTGAGCCCCATCACCTAGTCTTGTATGTTTGTTTTTTGACCTTTTAACTTCAAAAATATTGTTATTGTAATTCTAACCTCCTTCAAATGCATCTGCGTATGCAGCAAGAGGAGAAACTTGTAAATCTTTTACATTGATTTTTGAGCATCTGTTTGTAAATAATGTTATTAAATAAAGGGGTTTTGAAAAGAAAAATGTCGTATAACACATTGTTTTTGAGCTATAACACGCTTTTTTGTAAAACTATTTTAAAAGTAGAGCGCTTTTTGCTGTATATAATGAATCGATGGGCCTATAATAAAAATATGGTGTAAATAACGTGGTGTGCGGTGGGGGCAGCGGAGACCCGATGCTAAACAACGTGCCAGGAATGCGGGTGTAAAATGACTGGAAAACAGTGATGTTATTACATTCCAGGCTGACCGACTCACAGGATTAATAAACTAATTTCGAACGAACCTGTGAAATATGCTGAGTGAGCTGGAAGACCGCAGGGTATTCGCTTACAGAGGGCGGGCGAGTGGGGAGCTGTGTCGTGTGCTCACCTGCACAACACAACACCATTCTCGCTTTGGTGTTATTTTATATCATTTCCTTATCTAGAAGCGAAAACTGGCTGATCCAAGAATCATTAGTCTAGCAATTTAAAAAAAAAATAATTGTAAAGATTTTTTTGAGCTGACTAAATGTTGGTATCGATACTCCTTCGACCTTTGACATCAGAGACGTTATACAAAATGTTTCCACGCTTACTCCCATTGCATTTTCAAGCAAAAGCTTTTCAGGATATTTCTAGAATAGAATAAATAGCTACAACAACAATCCACAAACAATTGAATCTAACTCTGGGCATCAAAAAATACATCAAATATGAGGGGATGAAATCATAATAAAAATTGGTATATCTCAAATTAAAAAATACCATACAAGAGTTTGTTTAAATGAAAAATTAGAAAACAAATATCATACACAACGAAGTTAAAAGATGCTATGTGGTTTCAAGAGAAAAGTTGATTTTTTTTTTATTTTATTGATAATAATCAACTATAGTCAAAAAATAATAAAATATGATAGTAATAATAATAGCTAAAATGAATACAAAAATCCATGGTTAGCAATCGTCTCTCTAGGTAGAATGGAGGTGTTGAAGGATATTAAAAGGGAGAGAATTCCAGATAGTTGTGGAGCAATCCAAAAATCTTTTTGAATTTTTATGTGTTGTTAATAAAATTTAAGGTCAATTGAATCATCGTAGAACACACCTGTGTATTCTGACATAAAGCCGAATAATAAACGAACTCAGACTTCCTAGATGAAAGCAGACCCGCTCACTTCGGTCTCGACAATTAAACGTTTCGTATGAGTTCTCGTTAAACGTTAAACAGTTCTCGTTAATTAACTGAATAAATGTCATGTTTTGATTTATTTCACTAGTGGAATTACATATCACAACTAATAATAATTAATATGTGTTAAATACTGACAAATTTGAAGTCTGTTCTGCTTTATAGACGTGAATCTTGGAAGATGACAAGGGACATATTAGGTAAATTCCAAGTTCTATAACCCTGTGAAGCATTATTGTATGAAATGGCCGGAAGAGGTAACACTGAGCCGTGGCATAGACCAGGAGAAACATGGGTAAAAGTACTCATATGGTGGAGGATGGGAAAGAATGTAGGAATTTCTTAAGGGTGTGAGGACATACCAAAGGTATTTTATAATTCTATTTATATTTAATCCATCCTCTGGCCAGACAGTGTCCAAATTGATGTACTACAATCACATCAAAGTCTGCGGATGCATTGGGGATCACTGGGTTAAGTATATATATGAGTATATTATGCATGCGAATTGTAAAAACGGTATAAATGAGACAATAAATGTATATTTGTAAATATGGTATGAATGAGATATTTTTTGTTCGCAATTTTCAATCGCACTTTTAGGGCCGATTTTTTTCTCATATAAAAGGCATAAAATAGTAATAATTTTAAAATCCTAACCAGAAAAATTGTTTTAATTTATCTGTGACACATATTTCATTATATTTCAATACCGTTCTGTTATGCATTTTTATAGTAACAGTTACAATAATAAAGATATTAATTACTAGTTGCCTTAAATAATTCCACAGTGTTAATAATTACTAGTTAAAGAAACCGTACAGAGTGAAGGTTAGAATTTGAGTGGGGACATGATCTCTTGAGCGGCGAGCTTCTCTCTGAGCTATTCCGTGTCGAACAGGAACATAGCTAATATTGAAAATTATTATTATTGTTAATTTTTTAGAAAATTATTTATTTCAGCTTTGTTCCAGCCACATTAGTTCATATGGAAGAAGACTTGATCGAAAATCAGCAAACCCTGGCCCCAACTTTTTTTCGTTGCCTAATATTACAGTAATATAGGCGTTTTTTTTGTTTTCATACATTTTACGTTGGTAATATTGCACAATACTAATCTACGATATCACCTCTTTTCCATTAATCTGTAGCCCGTGGTGTGATTTCCAATGGATGAATAAGGCACAGCCTAAATATGAGGTACTTTTAATTAAAAAGCTCATTTCATCTTGCGTCAAATCCCAGGAACATGCTTTTGCGACATCAATCTTGTGACTGTATGACCCCACTTTCCAGAAGAGATCTTCTCTCTAAGTGTATCAATCTCATATTATTATTTCATTCTTATTGAGAAATGTGGGCATATAGGATATAATTGGTAGTGGGGAAATGACGGATTTCACGCTACATCTAAGAACACACAAGGGACCACCGTTGACACGAAATAGATTGAAACGAAAGAGGAAATTGAAATTAGAGATTGTGACGTGGCGTGACCGCACGCAGCTCACGTCAAGTACGGACCTACACGGTCTTCATTCCGGCCCAGGCACGGCAGCCAGGGGAAGACGGGAAAACGGCATGACCAATTTCTATTTGAACATTTTTTATAAATTATCAGAAGTAGATTCATGAATTTTTTTATCATCTTGTACAAGTACATATTATTATTCCATTACAATGATTACTTGTAAATATTTTCTTTCTATTTGTAATCATTCAGGTCAATAAAAGTTGTTCCAGAAGTTTGCATATTATGTCTTTATATTACACTGTAAAGAATTGCTGCGTTCGGGGAACTGCCTGATTTTGAGTTAAGTTTATACAGGTACTTCAGCGCATCGATACACTTATGTACCTGATATTTATCTATATCCGAATACATAAAACTGGTCAAATATATCATTCTAAGGATACCTAAATCTGTTTAATATATTTATCTGACTTGCGCAGAAACGCCACGCTGTTACGTTCTAGCTAAATAATTAGAATATTTGAATTAAAGGGATGCCATCTAACTATTCAGCTACTGACAGATTTGATTTCTCTACCAGATCATGAGCGTACTGCATTTGCGTCAATTTATACTTCAAATTATACTATACTCAAAGAATTTTCTATTCTCCCGATTGAATTCTTAACCCAAAGTAACTTGCCTTAATAAACTAACGTGGTGATGGAAATGGAAGGGATTCATTTATATAAAATTGAAATTCGTATACTATATTTTATTACCAATGTTTTAGTGAAATAATATGTACTTTAATTGACTTAAAATGATAGGAAAATTACAGAGACCTTACTAGCTTAACCATAAAACTTATCTCTTAATGAAATGCCTAGATGGCTTCAAGGTCAAGATTTGAGTCTAAGTCAAAACCTCAGCGTCTCAAAGGTGTGCCCAAAACCAGTCCTCAGCCCGGCAGAGCTGCAAAGGAAGTCCTCCCGGGCTGCTTCATCCCGAAGTATACATCCTTCTGTATTGGACCGTATCTCTCTCTCTATTCAATAGAAGGCTTTTTTATAGTCTTTGCACACCTCCTTGCAAATAAGTTACGCACACTATTCTTGGACCATCCTAACTGCTGAGTCCCATTTCTCTTCTGTCACTTACTTTCGTGACAGGGAAAAAATTGTAAATTGTCAAATCCTCCAGCCCTTAAGCAACACTCTGCAACAGTTTTCCTTGATTTCCGTTGGCCCAAAACCAAAAGGGGTTGGCATGCCAACTTCATAACAGTGGGCTTTTCACATCACTTATTTTTTTACACTACATTCCCCATGTCGGGGGGTTGAACATATAACAGAACACAATATTGCAAAGGTGTAAAAATCCCTGTTTTTTTAAAACATAATATTGTCAGGTAGAAGGCTCATAATTTTAAAATAATGCACACCGGCTTAAAATTGTACGAATCACAAAATCATGTTGTTAGCTTTAGCAGGCTAAATAGCTTGCTTGTTTTTATTAAATTCAAATCACACAACTGAATTCAATAATATTAAATTGATATTGTATACTAAAAAAACCATTGTCTTCCTCTGAGTTACTTATTTTTTTACCAATACAGCCAACAATAATTTATAAAGAAAGGTTTAGCTGCAACTTCTTGTGGCCTTGGACGATTTTGGCTATATTTTTCCTCTTAATGATTATTTCACTCTACGAATCTTTGTTGAGCTTACATTAAAAAAAATATAATTAATATAAAAATCATAATTTTTAGGTGTTCAAATATATTTTCATATTTTTTTTTCCCTCTCCCTAGCTCCTTTAAATTCACAGATAATTATATACAATTATAGATCCTCAGGAGAACCTATTTACAAATTACTTTTGTATTTCCTGTAGCGTCGCTACATTTTATACAGGTTTTATATAATATAATGGAATAAACAAGTATAATGATACAAATTGTACGTACTTGGACTGAACTGACTCTAATAAAGGTGATGGGGCTCACCTTTTTGATCAATCATAAAACTAACTTACATACTAATTCTTAACCTAATTTTTCCCCAACAATCTGTTGCCATCGATGCGGAAGGGGTGGTGGGGTCATAATGTTAAACACTGGGTTTGTCAGGTGCTACAACGAGTCAAAAAACTTAATATGTCTCCGGCGGATGAACTCGCCCACCGACGGCACACCTAGCAACGGGTCGGCGTTCTTTAACCTCTCGAGAGAGGTATGTCGGACCACTTTTCGCATGATCCCATTCTGGAAATGTTAGAGACATTTAGCTGTATTGTCAGTCAAGTGGGTAAATAGCGGGGCACCGTACAGCAGAGCTGGCCGGAGGACACATTTGTAGATCATTAGTTTGAGACGCAGCGACAGATTGGGTGAAGTTAGCCGGTAAGCCCTTTTTCTTACTTTTTCTTTACTAATACTAAAATAACTAGAGAAACAGAGACAATTCATCTAATTGTTTTCTTTCTATTTCTAGTTTGGAGTTACTCTTCTTTTAACGGGAAAAAATCTGTCAATCACCAGATAGTCTACAAAACTAATATATGTACTTTGTTTTTACCCACTATAGCTGCAACTGTATGAAGCACTATTGCCCTCAAAGAATCGCTCGAAAAGGGCAAACGTTGAGGCGATGCATTACCGAAGCCAATCGACTGTGCTTCCGCTGGTCGGATGAACGATCATTGGCGATTGATTAAAAATCAATGAGCGTTGTTTGGAATCGGCTCTAGCCTGAAATGATTAGGCCATTAGCCATTCTGCCCGGGCTTGATTTGATTTACCTTACCGCAACTGGCCGTTTTGCGGGTCCTTGCCCAATCGTGGTGGCTCTAGTTCCATCAAATTCTTTATAATTAACTGGCAGTTCGCTAGGGAAGCTTGTTTCAGAAAAAAATACATTCATTTAACCTGTTAGTTACGTTGAATATAGAAGGATTTTACTGTAGCTATACAGATCGTCAACGCAAATTCAACTTGGGCTTATCGATACGGAGTGGGAAATCGGTTACCAGTGAGTGAATGTTTAAAGCAATTTAACTACTGTCACAACCTTCTTCTGCAAAAGTCTCCTTTACTCTCTTAATATTCTACGTTTTTGGTATTGTAACCGATGGCGTAACAAGGTCAATAAAGACAAAGCCCACTTTAACACTTCGAAGAGGATCCTGTCCATCCGTAAAACTATAAGTAGATACGGCTTTTCATAACCAATACTGTTTACATACCTGGGTAATACAATAATACCTAGACAAAATATTTTGACTTCGAACCCTCACAAAAGACCTGAAAGACAAAAATTGAACAGACGGTTTCGACAATTATACAATTAACAAATAAATAAGTAGTGTTGTGGCCACCTCTTAATTACAAATAATTATAAGTCACCCTCTTCTCGATCAGATCATATCTATCACTGTTTCCATATGTTTAATAAAGCTTATGACGTCAGTCGGAGTGGGGGAGAAGATAGTGGGGAGAACAGCCACTGGTGGGGATGACTCCCCACCACGACTAGCCACCTATATAAGAAACGCCTTATAGGGTGATAATCAATTTATCAATTAATTATTAATTTTTTTTTTTTTTTTAATTTTAAAACCTTAAAATATTACAATGAACAAAACATTATATAGAGATACAAGGTGCTCCTCGTACTGCGATGCACTAATGCATTCGGAGGAGGGCATAATATCAATAGTAAACAATAATCTGTAGTAAAAAAGTCATAACAATATACACAACACTAGGTGATGAGGTTGATGAAAAAAAAAAGTGATAATCATCGCAAGCTGAAGGTGAGCCTCATCACCTAGTGAGTGTATGTGTATTGGACTTATTAACAACAATCTGAAAGTATTATATTTTATGCACTCCTTAATATGCCTCTGCGAATGCAGCACGAGGAGACAGCTGTAATTTCTAATTTATTTATTTATTTTTGTCATTGTATATATATTATCAATAAAGAGGTTTCGAAAAAAAAAAAAAAAAGTGATAATCAGAAAGAAACAAACCGGCACCTTGAACACTTCTCTCTCTCTCTCTCTCTCTCTCTGCACTGGCGCTTGCTGCTCTACCGAAACCATGGTCTTCTTATTCAACTACCTCTGCGTCTCTCTCTCCTAACCTCGCTATGCTTTAGTCCGTCGTTGTCAGACCCCACACCTTCCTAGTAGGAATCTCTGCCTTCGTCTCGCTAAAACTAGCAGAGTGACCTTTCCCTCGTGGGTTGCCGTGGTCCTACAACTCTTACCTAGTAGCGTTTCCCACGGCAATCCAGTCTGCTTCTCTCCGGTTTACACTCGCCTTTGGGATCCGGACGATTTTCGCCTACCATTAGATACCGAGTGTAAATTTGTAGTCATTCCAAGACCACATAAACTACCTATAAACCTACCCTGTACCTCTTCTCCTGAACATAGTGCTTTGTCGGGGCACATACCTTCTAAAGATTTTATGGAGTCAGATCATAACGAATTAGGCTGCCCGCTGTCTAGGCCGCCAGCCAGGATGAAAGACTATAGGTCTGCCCACCTTATCTCTTTCTGGGCGCTCGCCGGACGGCAGCTAAGAAGTTATAGCGACCCTAGCCCGCGGCGGGCGTCTCCTCCCCACTTTGGGGATACTCAGTTATCTGAGCCCGACAAGTAGATTAAAACAACTTCATAGCTGACTAATAGCATATAATTTTGTATAATTCATCATAATAAAAGTCATTAAAGTATCAATGAAATCCACCAATACTTAATTGTGTGATGTATCACACTTCGCTTGAATTTTTAATCAGTGAAAACTTACACAGTTTTCTGTAAACTGAGTGAGATATTTTAATCCGGCCCTGGAACTGTTTGTCCAATTTATGAAAATACTTAGTAATAAAGCGACAAAAAAGGAGTGACAGGCATGTTGGCAAACCATCAAAAGGTAAACGGGAGGGTAAACCACCCCATACCGCCCCCACTCCTGGATTAAAAGCTCTGGCTCTATTAAATCAGAACGATCCACCCCTAACCCCGGGACAACGGTAAAGCCTATCAAAAATGCTCTTGCCACTTTGTCACCGCAGCTTGAGTCCCCCCCTCCAGCTACCTCTGTGTACATATAATATTAATTTTTTGACAAATCTAAGCCGTCTTGTCTCAGTATGTTCCTTTGATAAATCCCTAACGCTAAACCCTCATGATTATGCGAAGTAGTACACTGCAGAAAGAATGGTGGAAACCAGGAACATATATTCCAACGATTTTTTTCGTTATTAAAATCTGTCTTTTTTTTTTGGCTAAAAAAATTTGATTGTATCAATTATTGAATTAAATTTTATTATTTAAAAATCTATAAACAAATAAAATTGAACGTAGAAGGCAAAAAAAAAACAATGTTGAGAGGACCTTACGGGAATCCACGCTAGTTAGTCAAAAACATATTGAAATTTTTTTACATTTTTCGTACGTCCCTCGAGAAGTATTAAATACGTGATTATTTATTCATGGCTATCGAAACATTATGGTTTGTAACATCTTTGAATTTTGTTTCATTATCATTTTTTAATGAACTAAGAGGGAATTCAAAACTTTAAATCTTGAATAGGTTTTGAGATGGAACCAGAAATTTAAAGTTATCGAATAGAGGGATCGACTTTGTTCATGTTTAATTTTTGTTTTCATATTTTTATCAAAAATTAAAAAGCATATTTCAAGGTATACTTACTGACAGATTGGCTAAAAAAAAAAAAAAAGACTTCTGCAATAGACAGAAGGATGAGGATGAGGATATGACACTCTTCTTCATAATTTAGTGACTAAAGTAACTCTTAGAAAAACTAACAAATCCATTTTGCACTGTTTGTTACGAGATCCTAAAAGTAAATTTATTAATAATATAATATAAAATAATTATAGGGTAATAATCCAAGATCAGAGCGTTACTTGTGGATGGTTCTGTTGGAATCAAAGATGTTCAGACCATTTATCTTCGCGGTCCCGAGAGATTCTTTTACAAATCACACCATTGCTCGTAACTGCTGTAGATACCATCTGCAATACTTTCAATTCCAACTCACTACTACATTTTTGGCATCTTCCTTTATCTCTTAATTGCTACCCAAACCCCATCTTCCTCCATTCCTGAGGTCGTTTGACGCCAACCCGGCAAGTAGTAACGTAGCTACCATCACCCCAAACCCTCGAGAATACACAGCTGAATTCTTCCGTGTAGAAATCAATAAGGAGAGACAGATGTATTTCTTCTGAAAGTATTATTTGGAAGTAAGGAGCCTTCTAATTTTGATAAGAAACTTCATTTTTCACTTAGTTGCAAGGATAAATAAATGATTTAATTTGTAATAAGTAAGTTAAGCTTACAAAACTGAATATGCGAGCCTCTGTTATTAAAGCATTGTCGACGGAATTTTGTCCGACAGACAAATTTCTTATCCCTTCCATAGGAGTGGCATCTACAGTATCTCTTTAGAATTCAACATAATTATTTTTAAACCCTTCATTTCAGCAGAGTTGGCCAGAATCATGCCACGAGTAAAATTATTGAAGTCATTGAAATTTTGAAGTCAAAAAATTTAGTCGAAGTAAGTAAGTAGTTGAAGTCTGCTGTAGGAGCTGATTCAGTTGGTCCGTTAGATGCAATATTTTAGTATTCTGAAGTGCCGTACTGAAGTTTTTGAGTGTGTGTTGTAAGTAGGTCAGTCTGTGGCTTTGACCAAAAGATTACCCCCTGTTGAGAGATGAAGTTTCTTGAGACATCAGATTGGTAGGGGTCTAATAAGTACACCCCTTCAACCTCTAGCAATCTTCCATCATCTTATATGGATGTTAAGGTCAAATTTAAAAGTGAATATGTATACATTTATTGTATTGGCTATAGATATGAGTAAGCATGTATTTAGTTTAGAACTTTATTGCATGCAGTTTTCAATATGCCCATTTCGAATTACCGTTTTTAAGCACTGCTTTAATTTTATAAAACAGATCTTGTTAACTGATACTTGTTAAAATTGTAACAATGGACTATTAGCGATATAAAAAGGCGGATTGATTAGTATGTTGGTGTGTTTCAGCAATTCCTTGCAACTGAACAACATCACCTATTGGTTTTGCAAAACATATTGGAATAGAATTTGAAACTACCATCAATACTGCATGTTCTTTCCTGCCATTCATGCATAATTGTTACTAATCACTCACTGTTTTTTTTTTTTGTAAGGAATTGTGAATAAACAAATATAACAAACACAAAAAATTCTGTGAATATTGAATATTTCCCAATTATTCCAATTATGATTACTTTAATTTCAGTTAATGATTAGTAATAAACTAAATTAGTGTAAACCGTCCAAAAATTAAAGTTGAAACGTTCACCAGCTGGTTTAAATTTGCATTTGATAGAGCTAAATGAGAGGACGCGTTGTGTTGGTGCCATACGAACCGGCAAAAAGGGCAGTGCATTTAACATGTGCATCGTTGCGTGATGCAGTGATGGCTGATCGATAAAAGCCGAAAGGGGTTGACCGTGGTCCACCCCAGGGCAATTAAAACTAAGCATCCCCCCCCCACGCTTCACAGTTTCAAAACTGTCCGTCCATCCGTGCGCTTTGCTGCGTTGCGCCCACCAACAATCTTTTCTCTAAACGAACTGTTAAATTTCGTTTTATCTCTGTCTAATTGAAATGACTGGCAGGATTTTTTTTCCTTTTTCGTTCTGTTGGAAATAGATTGTAACAGGTCACATTGTAGTAGGGTGAGAATTATATGCAAAAAAGTGTTGTTGTTTTTGTCTGCTTGAAGCCTGTTATTTTGATCTCTAACCATCTCGAAGAAATAAGTGTTCTGTGAAATGGTAAAGGACATAATCACTGGCATTAGAGCAATGTCAATAGAAAGTTTAAGATGTCAATAAAACGAAATCAGATTTATTCCAACAAAGAAGCTAAAACGAAAATCGGACGGATTTCAAGTAGTATTAATAAGTAAAACACTTCCTCTGATTTATATATTTTTTTTTTAATAAACGAGAATATTTACATGATTCTAAATAATACTGAAGCATTCAGTGTAAAAGTACCATCAGAACACTAGTGTTGCATAGGAACTAATAGTGACGTATTCAACATCCTATGTAAGTCGGGCATCGCTTTGAAGTTAAAAACATAAAGAAAAAATATTTAAATAAAATAGAATGAAGAAAAGAATAAAATATGAAACTTTAAATAAACAGTAAGTAATTAAATTCTGTTTCTATTTTTCCATTTTATTGATAATGTCTCTTCACAAATCATTAAATTTATTTACAAGCACTTGCACCAACATTCTCAGGTACTAACGATGCTGCCAATCATGGTGGTATCCTTTTGTAATTCCATTTTTTTTTCATTTAAAGAAACTTAAATATTATTTTATGCATGGTACCTTGGGTACTTAAGATATTGTTTGAGTATTACAAGTAAAAGAGTAAAGGTCTGTTGCTAAACTAATTTTGTTAAGTTAGCATAATCATTGTGGCTATCTTGTTTGGTGGGTCAAGGAGTATACAACCGCACTAATTTTAATTCTTTGTGTTTATTCTGTCAGAGAGAAAAACAAACGGTTTGATGACAAGAATAAATTTCAAGGAATCCGTATTTAAACAAATTAGTCATCCGGTGTTTCATTTGAAATGCTTCATTGGAGATCATCCCTCAGAAGGTTGATTTTGAGTACACTAGAAAAACTCCATTACAAGACGGCTATGGAAGACCTTGGGGAAGGTGGATTGACAGATTGGCTTGATATTGAACCATCGGTTGAAATATTTCTACGATCGTTACTAAGTTATTGCGCATAATGATATAAATTGTCATTTTCATCCATTAATTTACAAGGCTATATTAATTTAAATCGATTACGACAAGAAAATAACGGTTCTCACGATCAAATTAACACATAATAATTATATATAATTGTTTTGTAGTATTCCTTATACCCGTTACAATGTAAGCACTGAATAGAATAGAATGAATTTGATTCATCTTAAAATAATCACTGGTGTTCCGGAAATAATTTGTAAATAGAGTCACCTGAGGATCCATAATTACACATAATTATCTGTGAATTTGAAGGGGCTAAGAAGGAAAACAAAAAATAATCACTTTACCGGAAACACAAAAATAATTTGTAAATAGATTCGCCTGAGGATCTATAATTATCTGTGAATTTGAAGGGGCTAAGAAGGAAAACAAAAAATAATCACTTTAGTAAAAGCGAAAGTATGTAAATTTAAAGGGGCTATGAAAGAAAAAAAAATCACTGAATATAAGTATTGAGCGATTTTTTAAAATCATTTTTGGACAGACTCAATTAATTATTTTTTAGCGACTGGAATCGAATCACAAGCGTTTCTACCCTGCAATAAGAGATAGAAAAGTAACGATAAAATCACCTGATGTAATGAATTAGGTTAAGAATAAGTATGTAATGTAATGATAAGTTAGTTTTAAGTTTATTCAAAAAGGTGAACCCCATCACCTTTATTAGTCAGTTCAGTCCAGTCACGTATAACGTGTATCATTACACTTTTTTATTGCATTATATATTTTTTATAAAATATCAAAACCTGTACATAATGTAGCGACGCTACAGGAAATACAAAAATAATTTGTAAATAGATTCGCTTGAGGATCTATAATTGTGTCTAATTATAAGTAAATTTAAAGGGGCTATCCAGAAAATATATATATATAAATATTAGTGTTCCTTATACCCGTTACAATGTCAGCATTAAATACATAGAAGAACGCTGACCTGCACCTGTGCCGTTGGTGGGTGAGTTCATCCGCCGGAGACACATCAAGTTTTTTGACTCGTTGCAGCACCTAACCAACCCAGTGTTTAATTTAACACTGACCCCACCACCCCTCCCGCATCGATGGCAACAGACTGTCGACGAAAAATTAGGTTAAGCATTAGAATGTAAGTTAGTTTTAAGTTAGTAGAATTATCTGTAAATTTAAAGGGGCTATGCAGAAAATATATATATATATTATAGTGTTCCTTATACCCGTTACAATGTAAGCACTGAATACATAGAATGAATTTGATTCATCTTAAAATAATCACTGAATGTAAGTATTGAGTGATTTTTTTAAATAATTTTTGGACAAACTGAATTAATTATTTTTCTAGCAACTGGAGTCGAATCACAGGTGTTGCTAGCCTGCAATAAGAGATGAAAAAAATACGATAAAATCACCTGATGTAGTGTAACGGGTCGTTTGATTAGTTCTTTTCTTTTTTTTTATTGCGCGAAAAAGTCAAAATTTGCACACATTTATAGAGTTTTATAAGTATAGGTCTTAAGATTCCATTGATTCTAGATGATGTATTAACTCTCAATCTGGCATTCGTTGTCATTGTGGATGTATCCAGTAATTACTTCGGTAGTTAAACCCCCATTAACTTTACATATGAAAAAAATATACTAGTTAATCAGAGGACCCGTAGCCTTGCCATTCTATGATTATCTTCTTAACTGTGGATATTATAGGGAGTTAAATGGTTTTTTCCCCCACGTTTTTCCCAACCAGGCACATGTTGAAAACAGCTAATGCTGTATTGGTCCGTGCATGATTGAAAGCCGAGCACATCCTACTCGCTCGTCAAAACGCTCAAATCCCGAAGGGAGAAAGCCACGAATGGCCGCTACCAGTAAGACGTGAGTAGTCAGTAGGCAATAGAGGGGGGCAGACCAGTAAAAAGCGGTGGGGACCGCCAAGGTTGGGTTTGTCACCCCCAAACCCCCGCGGTTCCCCAAACCTCAAACCGACCTGCCCCCGCGTCTGTTGTCAAACTGTCGGTCCCGCCTTGGTGGATTTTTGCCGCTCGACACTTGACTGATAGTCACATTTGGAGCTCAAAAAACCATACTACCACTGCTATAATCCACTCAAGTACTCACTTCTTGTGATGACAAAAATATCATTTTTTATTTATTTCTATATTTGTTACCAGTTTTACGTTTAACCCACAAATTTGAATTTAGAGAGTTCTTTATCTGTAGAATTACAATTTGCATATATCAGTACAAATAATTGTTTAATTATGAGCTCATTCATACCTTATGTACAACTCGACTCAATATTCACAGTTCACACTTATACCAGATATGTACGTGCAAAATCTACCCAGGAGACCCTGTGCCCCCCTGGATTCGCCATGTGAAGCAGGTGGAGAAATGGGGGGTAACTAAGCTCCCCCGCCTAACTCCCAAATTAAATTTATTTACCGAATAACCATTTTAAATTTTTATTCCAAGACCAACAGAAGAGAGGTAAGCGAAACTTCAACGCCTTCAATATTTTATTATCATAACTGCGCAACTTGGAAAGGCATGAGGGCTATTTTTTGTTAATTTCTTCAATAGTATAGTTGTTAATTTCTTGACTTTTTCTTTTTATATATTAGTATCCACTCGGACTAATTACTTAAAATTTAATGAAATATTGATTAAGTGTCCTGTCTCAAGCGTGTTTACAAACAGGACCATTCTATGTATAAAAACTAGATTACAAATAAGAGGAGAAAAATGACTTATTAGATAAATTTGTATTTTAGCAGTAAAAAATACAAAATGATTTTTTTTGTTAACTACACCTTACATTTTATGTTCTTCGTTTCGCACAAAGAATATATTTAAAAAGATAGGAAAAATGTGAAAGAAACATTGAAAATAAAATGGAGTTTCTTTGGCCAGCAAGGTAGAATAAAACATTGAAAATAAAAAATAGACCCCGTATTTTAGGGGTTTAAATTATGATAAAAATATGAACGTAACTTAGAAGATGATTACTCAAATAAAAAAGTTTTTGGCAGACTATGACTTGAAGACCGGACTTTCTAATTTGTTAAATATTTATTGCCAAAAGATTAAATCGAAATTTCCCGATTAGATGGCATTTCCGGTTTTTGAACATACAACGCTCACAAACATGTAACTATACATATATATTAAATGTGGCATATGTTTAGTAAATATTTAAATCGACTTGAACATTTATTTATTGGCTGGTAATCATACTGAGAAACGATCTAGACAGCTACGTACATAAAAAATAAATAAATAAAGTATATATAAATTATTTCCGTCCCTGGAAGCGACCCAGGCAGACTGTTCTACCGGCAGGCTTTTGTCGATAAGGCTTTGAACAAATTCAGTATCCAACGGAAACTGAACGATCCACTGCTACGGGGGTTTCCGCAACAAAGTACTTTCATATCCGGTTCGAAAAATTCAGGCACTTACTCGACCAGGTGTGAATATCATCCGCAAAACACCCGTCACAGATGATTTGTGGAGACTAATGCGATTTTGTATTTGTACTCCCTATCTTATTTTACATGGATTTATTTTCATTTAATTTTTTTAGGTTTTATTTCTGAAGATATTTTTTCAAAATTCAAGACTAACGAAAAATACCCCAGTAACTATAAATTACTATATTGGAAAAATGTATTCAAATGATATTAAATGTTTTGGGGAGTGGAAATGGATTGTTCATAACATTGGTTTTAAATATTGTAGTCAAATGATAATAATTAAAAAAAATTGTTTGTAGTTATTGCATATATTTCTTTATTGTTCTCATAGTTAAGACAATGGATATCACGACTTGACCTCTTCAAAACGTTCGTTTGAAAACGACTGGCCCAGCCTGACAATTTTATATATTCGTATTATCCAGTAACCTTATTGTTCCTTTTTTTGGATATACCTTAAGTCATACAGTTATTGTATTTTGAAAACTATTAATATTTTGGTTTCCAGGTCATTATTGTCTTAAAAATTGTTATATGGTTCAGAGACATGATACCTAGAGTAACGTTTAGACCAGGGGTAGGCTTTGAATGTGGCCCGAAGGTGCTGATTAAAAAAAATATGACCTGAATAAAAAATGAATAATTTTAAATATTTTGAGCGTTCCTTTCTTGGATGCTCGAACACTTTCTGGAAATCTATACCTCTTGACAATGGCCAACCTTCATCCATTCACTAACTTCCATAACACTCCAATCAAAAACCTCTCTTACTAGCTTGTAAACAATTCGTTTATTTATACTATTAGGCTTTAATTATTTCTTTTATTGTATATATGGAGTTCGCTGGCTTCTTTTTTATTCCTAATTTTTACCAATATTATTTATTTATATGGTAAGTCATTTTGTCCATTTATAATTATATTTACTGGAATGTTCTTAATTTTTGTTTTTTTCTTAATTGAAGTCTACACCTTTTTTTACTCTCATATTTTAATTCGTCATGTGATATCTCTTTTCTGTTATCCGAATTGATTTTTCTTCATCCATACTTAATTATTAGTCATAGAAGGCTTTGTCCCAAAATAACGTAACTAAGATTCAACGAGTCACTATTATAATTATGAAGTCTAATAAAGAAAAATATAACTGTTAACCTAATGCAAATAAATGGTACAACCATGTCTTAAATTTCATCTTTTTTGAACTGTTTTTGGAACAATCAGTTAAACATCACATAACAACTACATTGCAGATCCCTACGTCAACTAACTGGTTTGAATCGAGTGAAATATTAATGTCCAGTTCATCTAGCTAGTAGTAGCTGTTGTAGGTACCGATGTAAACTGTCGAATTTCGGGTTAATGTAATGAAATCGAAATTAAAATTTCAGCGCGACAAACAAGGGAGCGGGAGGTCGTACAACGCCGCCACGCATGGAATGAAATATCATGAGATAAGTGAGTATCGATTCGAGCCCATCAGATTCTCTAAATCTGTTACAGTTAATGGAAACTGATTCCGTCGCTATTTAATTAAACCGGTTGGACGCAAGCTGCCCCGGTCTACAAATGGTGCAGTTACACATTCCGCTAATTTCCCTATTACCGCGTATTCACCCTCCCAACTCTTTCAATTTGATGGTTACTCGTTAAAATAGTTACGTGGGACCGTCGTTTTTGTTTTTTGTTTTTGTATTTATAGGTCATTTAGGCAGTGATTCAGGAAAATGTATCTACAGAGAGAGAGAAAGAGAGAGGGATACTTTTTGTTAGAGGATCCGAACATAAAAGGAATCAGTGAAACCTAGAATTATAGAACTGTTAAGATTAAGGGTATTTTACTAATAAAAAACAAATTGTAATCACTAAGTTTTATTTTAATAAGAATAAGAATGCCTTACACAGATACAGATCCGAAAGGCTTGGGGTAAAACCAAAAAACAACTACCTCGCAGTGTTATATATAGTGAAGGGGTGGTGTTGTCCTCTGCACATGAATTTCTTAAGAAGAAAATGGTAATTTTGACTGGTTGGAGACCAGCCCAACAATATCGAAAAAGACCCGTTGTGACTTCATTTTGTTTTTACTGGGTTTTTCTCCAGATGGCCATACATAAACCAATGAAAGAGCGCCCTGCAATAAGGACGCGACATAAAGACAAACTAATAGGCACCTCTGGAGAATAATGTAGAAAATAATAATAATAATTAACAACATTAGTGCTAAACTGGAAAATTAAAAAAAAAACCCTCTGAGTTTTAAAGTTGTACGAGACAAACTAACTTCAAATCTCTACAGAATGAGTTGCCAGAATTTAAATGTCAACAATAAGAAGCCGAAGCATTTTCTGTTGTCGTTGTTCAAACCAATCTTGTACAGAAACGAACATCAATGTTATTACAATAAATGAAACACAATAATGGTCTTTTAAAGTTACCAATCAAATTCGGCACATACATAAAACAGATTAAACCTGTTATTATAGACAACAACTTTCTCAGTCGGGACGATGCCTAAACAAGCAGCACGGTGACTGTTAAATGATACATTGTCCATAAAAGAATATTTTTGAGAGACTAAAGTTTTATGAACTACCCAAAAGAATGGTTTCCTTCCGGCTCATCTTTCTAAACAAGTAGAAAATACTTGACACCCCTTACTAGATTACAGATTATCCTATTATTTGCTCATTTGTACTATACCTTAAGACCACTAATTCCTATGACAACTTGAATGTTAACCCATGCACAATATCCATTGACAATAGAACAGAATGATTGCGACACGCAAAAAAGGATATACTTGGAAACGATGAAACAATCCATAAAAACTTGTCCGAATAATAGATAGGATTCAATTTCGAAATAACCTTTACCTTAATTATTGCAATTACATGCAAAAAGCAGTTTTTTTCTCCTGCTGAAGTTTTAAATAGGCAATATAGTATTATTGTTAAAAAAACTATATTTGAATAAGCATGATAGCGTAGCATTGCATGATAGGTATGTAAGTGAGTATGTAAGGAAACAGCAACAAACGTTGCAATTATAGATTATCACACATTATAATATAATTAAAAGTTATATTTCGTCCTAGTTGAATCGTTGGCAAGAAGATTGAAAGACGCATTGAAAGACTTCCCAAAGAAAATTTTTGTGACGGAGTCTCTAGCAATCGGGACTGAATCGTCGCAAGGGTGAAAGCTTAAAGAAAGCCTGAGCCTTCAGTGCAAAACCAAACATTATTTACTGCTTCTCCACACTATAATAATAAATCTGTCTATAATCTAATAATAATCCTACAATAATCTAATTGCAGGATATCAAGAGAACTGTTGACCAGCCTAACGGTTAGAAAGGGGTAGCAAGATATTCTGTCAGCCTTTTCTGGTAATATTAAGACCTCTGTGTTACTTCAACATGATCCACATTAACCAAGACATGAAAAATACTGGCAACCCCATAACGAATAACTAAAGATCATTTATTAAGCGCGATCATTTCCTGTCATAATCCTATCAAGTCAACAATTTATAAATCTGATAGTTTAAGGTGTTTAGGTTACCATTGCAATTAATTGTTTACCAATGGTTTTGAATGAAATAAATTTTTTTTTAATTGCGCCTTACATTTTATAATCTTCTTTTCGCACAAAGAAAATATTTAAAAAAATGTGAAAGTGACAGAAACAATGGAAATAAAATGTTTTTTTGGCCAGCAAGCTAGAATAAAAAACAAGGAAACCCTGAAAATAAAACATTTACACCCCGTATTTTAGGGATTTAAATTATCATGAAAAAGAGATATCTTAGACTATTTTTTTCTCGTTATGAACGTTACTTAGAAGATCATTACCCAAATAAAAAAGCTTGTGACAGACTACCACTCGAAGACCGGACTTTCTTCTAATTTGTTAAATATTTATTGTCAAAAGATAAAATCGAAATGTAGTTTTATTGATGATTATATCCAATAATATGAAAAAATAATTATATTAGTGGTAGTAAGATGGTGAACGATTAATTGCAATAGTAACATGTTGATGGATACTCATAATTGTGTACCTTATACACATGGAGAGGAGACAAAGCTATAAATGGCTTGACAACTTTAATTAGCGCAATAAGTAATTATTAGTCTTAATTCGATAATAATATTAAATAAGCTTTAAGATATATTTGATACCAACAAAGTTTCATAAGAGTGAGCTTATAATAAGGGCTAGTCCGTATAATACTGTTTTATGGACAGACATTGGTTGTTGCTGATGAATATTATCTACAATCAGCACCACACATCCTATAATTATAAAACATTGCTCTATCCCTAAAATTATAAAACCTTTTACAGAGTTTTATATAATACAATCTCTATATAAGTATATAATAATTAATTAGGGAGTGGTGGACGGACTGATTCCATAAAGGTTCGTTCGATTGGATCGTTCCTACTAAAGAAATACAAAAGTTGATAACGTTATAACCTTGACAAATTTTGTTTTTCAAAGCAATTCATAATTGCTTATTGATAATTGTCAATATGATACATCAAGGTACAAGATTCAAATCCCTAGGCGCACGGAACACTTTATTTAGCCTTCGTGAATAGAAACGATACTGTCCTGCCGACTACTGGCACTTGTATCAGAGCGTAAGACCCCTAATATATATATAAAAAATATATAATTCAACTTACATAAGCTGCCAGCACATTCTTGCTACTTTTCCGATACAAAGAAATCCGTGCTTTTATGTCATTTTAAAACCGAAGGATTTAGAAATCTGGGTATGTAAAGGGTTTTGTTTTATCGCTTTGTATTACATAAAGAGCGGCGGTCTAGGGCCCCTATTGACCCATGAGGCTAACTCCGCAACCCCTCAACCCTTTCTTTACTGGCGTGGGGGGGGGCTGGTCAATCCACCCCAACCCTCTAAGGCCGAGTAAAACCTCCAACAACAAAGCAGCAAGTGTACAAAGCAAAATGGAAATAATATTTTAATGAAGGGGCAAGATTTTAATGTTTTCAAAAAATGTCTGCAAAAAAGGTACCAGCATCGAAGTGTTTTAAAATCGGAAGTTACGCCTTCATCGGAATTCAGTCGGTACAATTATAACAAATAAAAAAGAAGACATTATAAGTCTTTTATCAATATTACTTAAAAAAAATTGAACGCCTAAAGGTCATAGATTGTTAGAAATGGGTGAAAGCCTAGTAAACTAGTAAATTGTTTCACCTAAATAAAGCTAAGCCCGAAACTAGAACATATTGCGGGGCCGAAATGACAAAAAAAAATAGACCAACCAAATAATCAGTAGCAAAAAACTATTTCCTCATTGTCAACTGGAAATAGATGTTGATAAAAAGTGCTGTTATTTGCGCACTTTGTATTTGTCTTAGGATTTGTTCTGTTAAATTTTGGCTAGTTCTCAACAAAATAAAGATATAAAAATAAAAACATTTATAAATTCCGATGGTTTAAATACAAAATAAAGTTATAATTTTATATGTTAACTTGACTGCTAATATTATAGCCTAGTAAATGTCAAATGATTTAGGGCTCGAAATAAACGAAATTAGTATGATAGTTGTGTTAAAATTTAGATTATGATATCAAACTTATTATATTTTATAATTATTACTATTTATATTGATGATTATATCCGATAATCTGAAAAAATATTAATAGATGTATTTCGTTTTAACTGGAGTAGGAACTGATTAATTTATAACTGTAGAAATATATGTAGCGCGAATGCTAATGTTATTAGACAAAAGTACTTCAATTAAAAAAAAAATATTACTTTCAGCCCTTTATTGTAATTCCCTAAACCCGGAAAAACAAACCGCAATGCTGCGGCCCAATCGACTAGATACAAAAAATACGGGGAAAATCTCTCCCGAGTACGGAATGAATGAGCGTAGTATTCGGGAACGAGGGGGGGGGCGGAAGCAAACAGAAAAAAAAACAGCAGCCGAATGAATGAAGCCCGGGTGCATATGAAAGAATATAACTTGTTGATATCGGCGTCAGCTGTCATGCGCCCGTTCCCGGGAAAAAGTTCCCGCGCCCTTCTGTCAAACTGGCGCCTTCAACGATCGGCCAAGTCGGCAGGTGTTCCTCCGGTGCCTTGTCTTCGCCGTTGCTTTATTTATTTTTTTTTATATTTTATATTATTTATTCATTATATCTGCGGATCATAAAATAACATATAAGTAAAAGAAAACTCTAATGATCAAAGTAAGAAGTAAGAATAACCAAATAGTAAGACTAACAATGCGCCCAGATTATTTCTGTTAAACATTAATTTTCTTAAACGTTCTTTGAAAATTTCTCTAATGTAAGACTAAAGTTAAAAACAAAATTTACTATTAAAGTAATTGATTTATTTACCATCTGCAAGTCAGTGATACAACATCGAAAATTAAAATACCAGATATTAAAGAAAATTAAAGAATTAAAAAAATTATGAAAGGAATTAACAGGCAGGATTCATTCATAATGAACATTTATCAGTCTGAATAATTGTCCCTAGTTGCTGTTATACGAAATCGGAATTCATAACTGTGGTGGTACATTTATTTTTGAAAACAGATTTGTTTAGTGATGATTCGGCGTAATAGAAATGTTTTGATTATTATATGTACATAACATCCATCAACATAATAAAACCAGCACAAAAAATTTACTTTCACTTATTTATTGATATATGATGAATTTGTTTATTCTTTAAAGTAAACATTAAAAATTAACTTTCACATTCATGAAGGAATTACAATTTTAAACAATATTTAAGTCATCGATAACTTTAACAGATATAATTAAGCTAACAGGAATTCTTCACGTAATTGAACTAAGAGCAGATATCTATAATGCCAAATGACTACTTATTTATTAAATAAATTTAAATAATGATTATTAATAGCGATTTTAATTTAAAAAATGAAACAGATAAATTTGGCCCGACCCTAGATTGGAATGGTAACAACTCATTCAAACTGCAACATTAACCCCTGGCTATTTAGGAATCTGTCCTAAAAAAAAAAATCGCCTTTGAAATGCACAACTTAATCTTTGTTCATGTTCCGCTGTCAATCCCTTTACTACATTCAATTCCAAAACAGTGGAAGTCACTATGGCACGTTATTTATTGGAAAATGGACATTATCTACCAACATTCGAACTATGTTTTTCTGTCTTATAGATGAGGTTGTCATCACTTGGCTGAGACTATGACACTTGTCAAACACAACACAGTCTTTTGGCTAAGAACCACGATTCAATACCGATTTCAAGCAGCTCCTTAACAATCCAGGATGAATAGCAACCTTTCATAAATCAAATTAAATCCGTGATACTTTAAGTTAATGATATCATTTAAAGAGAAGAGAGACAGAATTCATTGCATGGCATACTGAAGATTATCAACACGATGTTGAGAGGAAAAGGATACCGGAGACTTCATCGGCATCAGGAAATAATGACTAAATGATGTGTCATTTTTTCGAAATATCTTGACAAAATAATAGAAACCACATTTCAAAGGGACTAGTGTTCGTATTGCAATAGTAGCTGTAACAGCAGGAAAGGTTTGTAGAAACCTTGGTGTGTTATTAATTTTGTTTATAAAATTATTTTTAGTACTTGTTTTGACGTTTCAAGCGTTGGAGTTATAAGTATCTAAACTAATTGATAAAATCAAACGTGATCGTGGGCATAGTTTATCCATTATAAGAGGATTTCCAGATAGATAGTAAATGCACTAACTAGTCCAGGTAATTACATTTATTACCATCACAATTACATTGTATTTAACATTATATTGTGAGCTCGCTCTTTTATCATTTACTAGAGGATACAAACTAACAATTGCAATCTTTTCGTAAAAATGAAGAAGTGAAAATTTTGTTATTATTTGGCTGTCAACGGGATTAGGGTTTGGCAAATAATTTGGGCCAGAAAGGCTGACAAAGGAATCGTCCTAACAATTCCATCTGTAACTTAGCATTTTTATGTTTCTTTAGGAACCACCTCCTCCTCTACATCCAGCAAGTTCCATTTTCTATTGTGGTGATTGGATGGTTGTCATCACGATAAGGGGGTTGTTGAACAAACTTTGATGTACAAGAAAGCAGAAAACTGTTTTATTTGTTTTTAATTTTCATAAAATATTCTGTCAAGAAAATGGGAAACTGGGATAATGAGTGAGGAATGGTGATTCCAATTCTATTTTGGCAACATAACGAATGACTTTTCGGACTTGAGGGAGGGGATTTGGAAGCACACAAAGTAGACAAGGATGGACTCACCCCTGCCACTCCTGCCGACGAACCTGAGATCGTTAAACTTGGCCACTTGGTTCTTCATGACGGCTGTGGAGTTCCTGAGCTCGGCGCAGTAGTTCTCATCGTTCCCTGCCCTCACGGTGACCACTGTACCGTCCATCACCTCGCCCAGTGCTACCACCTTGAAGCCGACCGGGAGGGTCTTGTTGGACCTCCAATGATTCGGAAGACCCGTGCAGACAAAGTGCGGACTACCGGTCCTGACGAGCTCGCCCGGATGCTCTGCCAGGAAGTCTCCCAGTGCCCGTTCAGCGAGGATGTCGCTGGTCATCTTGACGTAGGTGTCGGCGATGGCGCCGACCCCTTCGCTAGTGGCCGGGGTCAGGTGCATCTCTCACCCCATCTGCTCCCGAGCCAGAGCTCAGCTAGAGCCCGAGTGCGGTCGGCCCCGCCCCCGCCCCCCACCCGCCGCCTCCACGCAAACTCTACCCGCAGACACATGTTCCCCCCTCTCCTCTCTTCGTCCTCCAGCACCATTTATTAATAGCCGCTCACGCTATCCATCACCTTCTTTACTGGTCTCTTCCTCCGTGCTTTTTTTCAACCCCTCCCTGCTATGTCCTCTGTCACCGCTTCATAATCTATTTACACGCCGGTTTATTTTAACATTGACCACCCTTTGACAAACAGCCTCTCAATGAAACAGTTTAGCCAGTCCTTTTTCCCACTCCAGTATATTTTTTTTTTATTTGCAAGGTGTAACAACTCTGAAACAGTTACAACAAAGTCCAGTGACGTATTTATTTTTATTTTTATAACCTCTTAAAAGGTAGCGGTTTATAATTTATTTTAATTATTATTAATAAATAATATAAAATTACCCTCGATTGTCAAAAGGCATACCAAAGCAAATTCATAAACTATATTTAGAAATATACATATTATATTATTTAACGCTGATTTTTTCCACTATACTTTCAATTCTCTCAATATTTTATTCCAATATATTTCAACAGCCCCTTCTACCACAAATACATTTGGAGAGGGCGGACAAAATCCTGAACTTCTTATAGGCCAAAATCCGCTTCCTTGAGTGTTAGCTATCAGGTATCAATAGGACATCATTGTGTGCTAAGCAGACTGCAGATTTATGTAAAAAATAAAAAACCAATTTCTTTAAATTATTTTGAATATTCGACATGTATTTTGCACACCAGGTTTCACGAACACAAACAGTACTCACAGGTATTTAATAGTGTGTTTGTTGCAAATTCTGTCATTTCAACTCTGCTTATCTCACGAAGACGTACACATATATAGAGAGAAGGCCTTCTTTACTGGACCTAAGACCCAATCTTGGGCCCTGCCCTTTGGAAAATACACTTCAACAAATTCCTTGTGACCCTAGATGACCACGGGATTCCCCAACGTGTCCTATGTTAGTGACATTGTGACGCCATCGCTTGGGACTCCCAAGCAGAAGTCGTGACGATAGCGTGCACGGGTGCTATTTTGGTGAACGAGTGGTGTGTTTTGAGGAAGATGATGCAGCAATGGTCATGATGTTGTTTTATTTTGATAGTGAGAGGTAAGGCCTTGACTATCCAATCAGATTGGACATCGTGAGCACAGAAGTCAAAAACCGGATTTCCCAGTTTCCCTCCAAGCTCAATATCTCGCCCACACCAAGTCCTTGGAAACAAAGTCACCAACAGCTTCACCAAAATACGATGTGGGGTGTCAATTTCCAAGTCTCGAGGCCCCTCTACCAGGAGGTTGCAATGAGGACAATGACAATCCCAAATCCAGGTCGGCGAGCCACAGTTTGCCTGGCGTGGCTGAAGCAAGTGCAGAAGACAACACTGCTGCGGGTCACGAAGGCCTGCTGGACCATCTCTTGTGAAACTAAGAGTCATGAGTGGTATCAAATTACAAGAAATTTCCTTTTGAAAAAGTATATAATACTGTTTTTTAAAACTAAACTGTTGGTACAGAACAACATATTGATTTAACTGACGCCACGATGACCAGAGATTTCGAATATTTGAAAAAGATAATACAATTTTTCATAGATTTCAATCCATTTACTGATTCTTCAAGTGATTTATGGAATACTTTTAAAGGAATTACGGATAGTGAAAACAAAGTTACTGCAGGAAATGCTGTATTTTAACACAGAGGATGCTAGCTTGTATATCCTTGGATAAAAATGCTCATGATGCAAGGGAGTTATCACGAGTTATCTACGCTTCCAACTTGAGTCATCAGCAAATGATGACAAAACTGATAAGCCATTATTGTTAAACTCATTAGATATCATGAATGCCAAGGAAATACAACGGTATCGTTCCCAACAAATTGCTTCTTATGTTCTTGATAGAGGTGCATTTAACTAACCAGTTACCATAGTCTGCTTCTGCAACATTTGGCGATGTCACAGGGCCACACGAATCGTATGTCAACAGAAGGTCAAAGCATTGACTGTGCATGAAGTAGTCTTTCGTTGTAGCAACTTTTGATAAAGATTGAATCATCAATCTTTTGATTGTGATCACACAATCAATGAAAACAAATTTCTTTCTAACTCGATTAACAAACAAGGCGTTATTTTCAAGGGAGTGGTCATGCAGAAGGTGATGCACACACTAATCGTCAAACAAGCTTTAAACATAGCCCAGGAAAAGCATGTCATTGTTGTAATGGCGATACTGTCAATACTACTTCTATAACATTCTTCTAAAAACGTTTTATTTAATGCAATCTGCCACACAATCAGATAAAGCTCGCGACATTCAAGCCATGCAACAATCAATTGGAGAGGAGGCTTGCAAAATTTTACTTTTTGTTCACGCATTAACGTGGTGTGACACCACCAGTGCGTTATTTGGCAAAAGTAAATCTTTTGCTTTCAAGAATATCATAAAATGCAAAATCTTTTGCTAACGGGCTTCCCATTTAGAGATGTTTTTAAAGCAGATTTGATCGAAATTGGCTGTAAATTTATTGTGTCATTTTATGGATGTAACACCTACACAAGCAACCTAAATGTGCTTCGATACATTAGGAAAATACCTTCTGCTAAAAAAAAAAATTGATATAGCTCGTTTGCCTCCAACACAAAATGGATTTGAAGGTTTTTATTTGGAAAAATGTCAACCTCTGGTCCTACACTATGGAGTCGGCATGTTTGATGGAGAATTCAGCAGATATGATCAACACATATGAGCCTCATGTACATAATTAAATATGGCTGCCATACTACAGTTGAAGAACTATGTAATGTATATCTCGGTATGGACTTGGTGTTTCGAAGTTCGTAAAAACTATTGTGGAAAGTATAAACCCAAGAGACAATTTTGATTTAGATGAAGATCAAGATGAGATTTGAATTTGGTGAAATAAACTTTTTTTTTTTAAGTTGTTAGCGAAGCTAAAGCTAAAAATATGTTTTAATAATACATGTTAAAAATAATAAAAACATGTTTTTCGATACTGCAAAAACTTCCAGTCGTTCACCCAACATTTCGTTATTTCCTTTGATTTTTAAGCAATAAATATTTTAAAAAACAATATCATATTCTTTTTCAGCATAAAATTTCACGTACTGTATTGTGTGGTACAGCTGTTGTTGATTATAAAGGATCAGGTAAACCGCAACGAGAAAAAAAATGTAATTGGCAACAATAATTAAAACTTTAGCAATTGTCCTTAAAAAATCAAACATTATTCCATGATTGGATTTGAAAGGCTCGTTGTGTTTATATATTTACGATTAAATTAGTCAAATATTTTAGGTAATTATATATTTATCAACAGTAAAAAATGAATGATTGATCACTATACGTTTAATTTTATACGCTGCTTAACACGATTGCCAAGTAACTAATTGAATTACACCACGTTTTAATTTACTAAAGATCTGTTTTTATTTTTTGCACCATTGGGGCTGAATAATAAAACTAAAATGCAAAATATCACCTCACCTTGTGAAACACAAAATGAATAATTTGTTTTATCAAAGTCAAAAGCAAGTCTAACATTGATCAAGACAATGAGATCTTTAATTCAATAGTCTACTTAATATGACTGATTTTTTTTATTATCAAATAATCCATCGTGGCCATTTCAAGCACATCGTGTAAATCGCTGCTTTTCGGTTCCTTTGTTAGGGTACTTCTAGTCCCTTTTCTTAGTAATTTACTCTATAGGGAAATGATAAGAGCCTATTGATTGTGGGGCTGAAGAGGTTGAAGAACGTTACAGCGTACAGCAGAGTTGGCTGAATGATACTTTTGTTTATTTTCAGTCGGAAAAAGATGGATTTGCTGACAACAGTAGACTTGGTGTCCAAATACCGGAAATGCCTTTCCTCCGGGAATTACGTTCCAATCCTCCTATTTTTTTGGTAACGTGCACCCATTTTTCATAAAGGAATAAATCACGCAGTCAGCCGTTCTGGGGTTCACTGTTAAGTTCCTTGTTGGGTTATTTCCGATTTAATAACAAGCTGCTTAGACCAACCAATGGTTGCTGTTGCACACCACAAGTGAGCATAGTGGCGTTACTTAATTTCTCTCAGACTATTACCAAAGTTTGTGTGTTAACCAGTTATGTTTAGGACGATTCAAGAACAGCTTGTAGGAGAAGAAGTAGACGCCATCAGAATATATGCCTTTGGAGAGGATTTTCACATGCTTTGAACCATTCATAACGATCTTAATATAACCTACATTCTTGAACTCATCCCTTCCAAGTTTATGAAATTCATTCGAAACCTAACAGACCGCCCTATTCCCTTACTAAAGTCATTACGGTGCACCACAGTCCCTATAATCCCTTCGAAGATTGAAGTGGCAGTGGCCTAGTGACTTGCTATAAATACGTGGCAGTGGGAGCCCAGACAATGACCAGTTTCTCCAAGCATGCCCTGAGCGTCTGCGGCTCTCGCGCTCTTGGTTAGCCTCCACTGGCTTGTATAGCCAGTGACATCTCGTATAGCCAGGACGCGGCTGATGGAGGAGCGTGGGAGATTTCCAAAGACCCCACTCCGTCTTTCGCATGCAAGGGAGGTGACTACCATGTGGATTTGGGAGGTCTCCAGGCTGTTTGCAAACATTGTAAGAATGGGCGAGGGAATGAAGGATTCTAAATATGATATTGATGAGAACATTTATCACAATTACTTATTGGTCAGTGAGACAATTTTATTACCATAAAGATTTTATTGAAGTTGTAAAAAGAAACCACCCGAAATATTCCCATGTTTAGGGATACATTAGACACAATAAAGCAAAAAGAATTTCAGAGGTGAAATGACTGAAATAGTTAAGCTGATAAAAAAGTTTGGTGAGAAAAATATTGAACAATCTTTTCACAATCGTATTTTAATTTAATTTATGAAAGTGTATTATTCAATTTCTATGTCGTTTATTTTGCTTATATATATATATATATATATATATATATATATATATATATTTTTTAACACGATAAAATTCTTTTACATAATGAAAAAACATAGGGACGTTATAGTGAAGGTTATATATTTGTGAATAATTAGACAAATATGTGTCCTTATGAATACTTTAATGACCAAAGATGATGTGAGCTAACCATAGCCACTCAGCAGGAATAGATTAGAAGCCCCTAAGGTCATACAAGTGTAAACTGAACATGACCGGGATTGAAGGGTGAGCGGGGACCTTTTGAAATTTACAAGTGAGATTTCTCGTGTAATAAGGGAAGAAATAAATTACTTTTTAATTAGAAAGCAATTAAACGATCAAAATGTACCTTTCTATAGTTTTTTTTTTTTTTTTTTTCTAAACCCCTTGAATTTAATACAATTTGTGAAAAATGAACAAAATCAATAAACAAGAATTGACAGCTCTCTACTCATTCTGCTATGCGCAGATGCATTTGAAGGAGGTTGGGTTACATAAATTAGATTTGCGGTTAAAAGTTAAAACATGAATACAATTCTAGGTGATGGGGCTCACCTTCAGTTTGATAATGTGGGAGAAAAACTTACAAACTAAAACCTAAACCTAGAACCTAAAACTAAAGCGTTCCAGCCGCGACAGCGTCCTGCCATCGATGGGGGAACGGAGCGGCTCAAAAGAAGATCCTGCGCTTAGCAGGATGTCTGCTAAGGAAAAAGACCTGCGAATTACTGGCTGCACTATACGTAGGTAGGTAGTCTAACTCTTCTCGCTCACTTTCATATTTATGGAAAATTCATCTTCTTTTATCATCCTGAGTCTTCCAAGACCAAAGAGCACATTAATAACTATGAAGTTCCTGCAAACGAGACCTCCTTGGCCTCCCACTACATACTTCATCTACCTCCGACACATACTTGACTAAATAAGTGGAGAATTGGTAGTCGCTATCTAATAGATCCTTCCCAGCCATATCCTAAAGTGGTTCAATTTGTTTTGCAAGGGATCATCAAGATTATATAGTGATAGGGTACGCACCCAAGTTCTCTTACAAACTTTTCGAGAGTGAGATAAAAAAGATGCAGGAAAACACTTCACTCTCCATAACAACTCCATCACAATCGTATTGACAGGTCGGTCTGGATTCTCAACATGTATTTCACACCCTCCCCGCGTGACATCACATAATGGATGTTACATATATAATATTATACAGGCACAGTACAACAACATTCTGGATAAATCCAGTTTATATAATGATGTTTTTGAAGTATACGAAGAGACGGTGGGTCATGGCAAATAAACATAGCTAACCGACTTATACAGGTACTTTATTTAAGCACCCACCATCTGTTATTTTGATTTCATTAAAATAATATTTGAAACTCTCTTCCTAAAGAGGCCATCGACCGTTTGAACTTTGATATTGGCTTTAAAAATGATTACAAACGACGTTAGATTTTAAAGACAAATCCAGAAAAAAACTGACAAGCAAGGCTTTATATATTTGCTGGTTGGTATTTAAAAAAACAGGAAGTCTTTGAACAAAACAACTTCAGACTGGGACGGATGGTAAAAATTATTGTTCATTTGTAATATGTCACATGTTTAGCGAATTAATATGACTGAATGCATATCCATAATGAATTAATTATCTTAACTTAATTTGTATTAAAACTAAGAATTTTCTATAAATTCGTCGTTTTAAAATAGTTGAAAATTCACTGAAGAAACTTATTTTTGTAAGGATTTTTATTTTATAATTATTTTTAAATGAGTATATCCTGGGATTGATTTTTTTATAGATGTTAATAGAAAATTGACGTAGATAAAAAGTTTCAATCCGGACATGAGTGAATAAAATATGTTAGTGTGTAAAATGTTACTAAGAGTAACTGCTGGAAGCTGCGTGAGTCATTGCTTGTGCATGTAATTAAAGACTGTGAGCTGGGAAACCACCCCAGCGGAGGGGTTGGATTAAAAGTTTAGCCCCACCCTCACACATCCACCCCTAACCCTTCTACTAGCCCCTTGTAATCCAATCCATCCCCCAACTTGTCTAGGACTCGCCGCAGCGGTCCGCCTTTATTCATCTAGTCCCTTTCCCTACAGGACAGCTTATCAATTTACTATAGGGATTTAAGAACACATCTCGATAAGTGACAAGCTGGCAGGCATCTTTTTAAAACTTTGATTATTTAATTTTTGGAAGGTGGATAATGCTTGATAAGGAAGCCAGCCGTATTACTGCAGCAGAAATGAAGTTTTTGAGGAGAGCGGTTGGGAAGACAAGAAGGGATTGCATCAGAAATAAGAGAACAGTTTGAGGTGACAGAACTAAAGACCACACTCGAATCCTGACAGCTGTGGTTTGGCCACGTGTGCCGCATGGGAGATGAAAGAGAACCAAAGTAAGTTCTAGAAGCCCGACCATCTGGGAAAAGACCGAGAGGACGTCCCAGAATTTCCTGCCAGGAGAACATCCAGAGGATTGGAGGGAAAAAAGGCAAATCACTCCAGCAGATGAAGCAGCTATGCAGGGACCGAGGGAGATGGCTCCAATTTATCGAGGCTCCTCGACGCTGATAACAAGGCACAAGAGGAAGACCAAGAAGAAGACGAAGATTATTTAATTTTGTTATGAAGTATATATGTGGATTGGAACGAAGCACAAACCAATTATTGACACCTATATATTCAGGAAGTCGCTATGATTAGAAATTATGCATACTTGTTTTATTTAAAAGTTTTATATATTATTCAGTTTTGTAACAGACCTCCTTAATAGCAATCGTCTGATCTCATATTTTACTCAATAAGCTGATTGCTATATTCGAAAATATCTTTTAGGTTTACCGATAGTAAATATCGACTTGATATTGTAAAATAATTGAAGTTTGAACATCCATACTTAATTGAAACTTCCATGCTACTGTTGCATTGATTCTTAATATTGTTGAGCTTGATCTAGTTTAGTCTGGATTGTGTTTATTTCTTGGCTTCCTTGAGTAAATTTGGTTGAAGATTTTACGTCATTATTACTCCTTTTTTGAAAGGCGTTTGAAAGGAAGTTAAAACTTTCAGGTATTATCGTGTGATACTGTGGAACATCCAAAACAATGTTTTCGTCCCGTCGTGAAAAATCTTTTATGAACTTCATCTATTTCGAGATGTCATGAGCAGTAGCTCATACAAGAGTAACCGGTTGTTACCAAGAGTAACCGGGTAACCGGTTGGTAGTAACCGGTTTCTATGACAGGTATCGATGTGGGGTGTGGAAACTTATTGGTGGAAGCAAGCGAGATGCTTTGTGGTTTATAAACTTGACCAGTACATTATCTGGAACTTTATTGGAACTCTGGAAGTCCCATTCCCCTTATATATTTTTGGACCTGAAAACCAATTGTTTCTCCTTGCAATGAAATGCTTGAGCCTACACATACTTGGTTTGCAGAGAAAACAGCATGATTGCTATTTACACTGCTCATTGTCACAGCAGGTTCTAAAAGTTCCAATTGTTAAAACTTCAAAGTGGTATTCTGAATCGGTTCGAGGGTTTTCACCATTCTGAAGTGTATACTATACACCTGTAGTCGATCTTATAGTAGTATATACATTTGTAGGTGTTCATTATTCTCTTTTCAGTCAGCTCCCCAGTTGTCATGGGATACGAATTTCGTAAAACTTTTCCAGCCAACGTTGACACACAGTCAATATGCTACATCCAGGTCAGTTGTCCTGTCAAATGTCAACCCTAGGTTATGATGTTTCATTTCTTCTTTTGAGAACACTCTCTCTAAAACAATCTGAAATAAATGCAATTACCACGAATGAGTATTTCATTCTCTTGAGTGTCTTTTTTTTTTGTCATGCAAAGAATGCAATGTTTAATTAAAAATAAATGAAAATTCTTCAATATTACAATATTGTTAAAACGCACAATGGAGTTTGGGGCTGAAGAGAGGCCCTGAGTAATCCCCTCTAATTGTAGAGATTTATCTTTTTCTGGACACCTTGCTGACCCTTTCGGTGGGATGGGGTTGGGTTGAATCGAGGGGGCCTTTACCCCCCCCTCCCCCCTTGGTCCTTTAGCATTCCTCTAATGTCCGGCCTCGCCTCACCCCTGCCCTTCCCTTATTACACGAGAAATCTCACTTGTAAATTTCAAAAGGTCCCCGCTCACCCTTCAATCCCAGTCATGTTCAGTTTACACTTGTATGACCTTAGGGGCTTCTAATCTATTCCTGCTGAGTGGCTATGGTTAGCTCACATCATCTTTGGTCATTAAAGTATTCATACGGACACATATTTGTCTAATTATTCACACATATATAACCTTCACTGTAACGTCCTTTTTTTTTTTATCATGCAAAAGAATTTTATCGTGTTGTACTTCTGCTTGATTCCGAGTCTGTTATTAGCTTCCAACAATAGATGAGATTCGCTTTGAATCCGGACGTTATCAGCACTACATCTGGATTAATGTTGGAAGCTGATTCAGGAAGTTATCTTGGTAACTTTATTCTCAACATTTACAAGACAACGCAAGCTAGCTAATGAATATTTGTTCTGAAAAATTGTTTGTTTGGCCAAGATTTTGGAACTAGGAACACTCGAAAGAGCGATCATGACTGCAAATATCATCTGTTGTCTACCCACGTTTTGAGGAACTTTGTCAAGCGTCCAAAAGCCAACAGTTTAAAAACCAGCAGACGAGTGGAGAGTAAACAGGCGTAGTATTTATCCGAAATGCAAATTCGGCCGGCGCAGGTGAAGTGTATTTGTCAGGGAGAGGTGGAATGTATAAATCAGAGCCTGGGCGCCCAGACCGCAAATAATTCAAAAAGGTGCCCCCCCCCCCCCTCGCCATTGGGGATCGGAAAAACAGTGTGCGAGGCCATTAGTAGCCGCGGCGGTCGACATCGGCCCTGTGAAATAGCTGTCCCGTGGGACCGGCGGGCCGTTTTCAAAACCTGTTCGGTCGCTTTTACTGCCCTTGTTCGACAGTAGGCCTCTCTTGTGCACTTGTTAGGCGCAAGCGGCCGTGTTCTACCGTGGCGCCTACCCAGAGGCCCTCATCCACAGTGGATTGGCAGCGGGCGCTGCAGAAGGCCTGGACTGCAACATATGATAACGTATGGGTATTTGTAGGTAATTTTTCTTTTGGAAGTTTCTAAGACAATTTCTCCTCCAAAGTAACTAGCACTTTCGTGAATGAAGAGTAAACCCTGCGAAAACTCACTTATTTCTATTCTTTATTTATCTGGTATGTTGTCTCCTATGTAAGATTTATTTCTAATTTAATACTGAATTTTCCTGACTTTTTTTTTTTTTACTGTATTTTATTTTCATACAAGTCCGTCAATGAATTCGATCTATTGGAAACATTTAAATATTTTTTCGGATTTTTTAATCCAGGTTTACACTAGCCAAAATTGTTTTTTCCTTATTTGTACTCATTGACTTGGTCTAAGAATACAGCTCAGAGTCGAGCTATAATTTTTTTTAGAAGACCCTGAAAAAAAACAACCAGTTGAGATCGTTTCGTCAGTTCACTGGAATACACAACATACAAGGTACTTCATTTGAATCGAGGGCCAAGACGAAGGAGGTGCGTGTACCTCATTCAGACCATTGGACAATTCCATGGCCGCTGAAGGCCATTGAATTCAAAGTTGCGTACCAATATGGCTGGCTGGAATAAGTGGTTTGAGACTCCTCCATGTTGAGAGGCTGTATGGAGGAAGGAAACCAAGGAGAGACTTTATTTGTTGTTTTTTATTTTATGAGAGATAATCAAATGCTGCATCACCTACATTAATTATATATTGATATCTTTCAAAGTAATAAAAAATGAATCAATACAAATCCTGGATTTTCTTAAAAAAATAAACGGCTACATTAAATTAAAAAAAAAAATTGAATACCATCACTACTACTCCATATGACGTAACCATTAAAAAATCAATATCAAACATTTTGGACTTGCTCGCTTTAACACAGATACGGTGGGTTGGTGGCTCATTATTAATTTTTGTAAGAGCAATTAAAAAAATATGTTTGTTTTTGTAAAAAATTATAGCCCGGCATAGTACATAAAATATTTATGAGGAGGTTGAAAAAAAAAAACCTGCTGTCATTTTCTTTTAATTAATCTCACCGAAAGAAGAAAAATATATATTAAATAACGTGATGTCCTTATTTCAACTTTGTTATAAACTGCGAGCATTGCGTTTGTATTTTAATAAACCTGTTTTTATTTTACGCTGTGTACCTGAGATTAGTTATGAAAGATATACGAAACCTAACCAAAAATGATAGACTTTATAACTAGTATTACATGCCGGATTCACTACTAGACCCAAGTACAGCAGAACCAGTGAAACAATGAGTGGACATCAAATCATTCATAATTGTTCAACAACACACAATAGAAGCGAAAAATCCACTTTGATTTATAGGTAGCATTGCCAACTCGGTGTATATTAAATAATTGACTACTAATACAGCGTCATATACAAATAATACTTTATTATCCCTTCATTCAAATACATTAGATACAATATAATCAAAAATATATTTGTCATTTATAATAAAATAAATTTGATTAATCAAATGTTAATAATAACTTATCTTTAAACATTTTCTGGCAAAGTTGTACATACAATCATTTGTACTTTTTCAAATGGTAATCACTGTAACAAATTGTCTGCTGTTTCTCTCGATTAGTCTATTTGGCCACAATGTACACCGGCAGCCATTGACGACAGGATAATATAAAGGGTGTCCCAGAATTAACGCAAGATTTGATTTAAATAGAAAACACAGTTTTTAGTATTTTTTTATTTAATTATAAAGTAAATAGGATAGGGTTATTTATGGAATAACACATTGGGCCAATGGCCTCCACCACTTTGCTAGCACATACGCACTCTTTTGTTGACATTTTCCATGACCATTTGGCATAAATGTGGTTGAATTTCGTTGATGCAGCCTTGAAATTTCTCTTTTAATGCACGGGTGGATGTGGGCTTGTTGGCATACACCTTTGACTTCAAATAACCCCATAAAAAGAAATCTAAAGGTGTTAAATCACACGATCTAGGAGGCCAATTCTGATCACCGAAACGAGAGAGTACACGAACTGGGAATGTCTCATGCAGTATTTGAATTGTTTCATGGGCTGTAAGGTATGTGGCACCATCTTGTTGAAACCGCATATTAGCCACATCAGCATCATGCAATTTCGTCACAAAGAACTGTGTTTACTACGCCGAATTGATGTTCCTGGATTTTCAACAACACTGCTCACGCACTGCTTCGGTATTGACATTTGAACGGCTTGTTTTTGGACGACCAGTGTGTTTAGTGTCTTCAACTGATCCAGTCTCCCTAAATTTTTCAATTAATCTCTTCACAGTTGATGAAGTCAAAACACTATTCCGTCCATATTTTGTATGAAGTTTTCAAACTACGGCCGCCAAACTTTCATTATTTTTGAGATAATGTTCAACAATAAAGACACGTTGTTCTATCGTGTATCCATTTTTACTAACCCTAAACTGTCAGCTGTCAAATTGTTTTTTTTTTTAGGGTTGCAAGCACTTTACTGCACAAATGGTATAAACTAGCCATAAATCGCTGAGTAAGCTGTTCGTGAACGTCAGCATGACCTTCACATACAGCTGCAGCGATGCACTCTGATCTATTCGAGCTGGCTAATAATAATATAGACGACCGTAGGTAGTGCTGATTGAGACGGGGTCGAAACGATTAACCGACGATAAACGAATTACAAAAGAAAGAAAGAAATATAAAATAGGAAGAGAGGGTAATTGGAAACTAGACAGGTTTTTCGAACTGCGGCCGCCAAACTTTCATTATTTTTGAGATAATGTTCAACAATAAAGACACGTTGTTCTATCGTGTAACGCTCCATTTTTACTAACCCTAATCTGTCAGCTATCAAATTGTTTTTTTTTTAGGGTTGCCAGCACATTACTGCACAAATGGCGGCAAATTCATGTCTTGCGTTAATTCTGGGACACTCTTTATAATAAAGTATGGATAAAATCAATGAAACCTTTAATTGCGTAACTATCACGCTTAAATTCTATTTTTAGGTCAATATTTTAGATAATTTCAATTCGTTTCATTTGATAATAAAGACTATTAAAATAGTTGAATAGTTCAACTAGAGCGTAACAGCGTTTGTGGGTAAGTCAGGTAAATATATAAGTGGATATATGTATCCGCAGAAAAAATACATCCTTTGTATATTGCCTTACAGTTTATGTATTCGGATACAGCTGAATATCAGATAGCAGAAGTATCCGTCAAATAAAAATCCTTAATTTGCCGAACGTTGCAAAAACAGGACTTCTTAATATTCGCGTCACTCCCAGGTATTTATAACAAAGATTACCTGACAGCTTGAATAGAATCTAAATTCTCCTTGAAGTGGAAGGGCAGGAATTTCATGTAAAATTTGAAAAAATAAGACTTTAAAAAGAGGCGGGGAAAACTAGGCCATAAAAATCCGCTTGACCGAGGGGGTTCGAGAAGTAGCCGCTAGAGGGTAGCCCACCCTCCATGATTCGATCATCGGCTACTAGATGGCGGTCCGGTCGGCTCCCCCTGTGGTGTACCCCAGCCCTCCCCACATCCCCTGCGTGTGCTTTGATGATGTCCGCCTATAGCGTGCCTACTCCTATTAGAGGTGGAAGTATTATAAACTGCAGCCCTGACAATCGCTAGAAAAATATTAGCTTTCATTATTTATTATAGATTTCTGAAAGAAACTATGAAACTAAGCATCAATTTGAAACTATTAACAAAATAAAAAAATAAGCCAACACTAATGCATCACGCTATCAAGGAGCCCACTTCACCTTAATTTATATTATTTGTATCTATTTTTAATTTCAATTAAATAATAAAGAAAAATAATAAAATTAAATAAAAATATACTAATAGTACAAAGACCGAACAAGTAGCTGATGAAGTTATCCTACTGCCTTATACATGGAGTTACTGAGTTTGCGGTAATCATAAGTTCCATCTTATTCTACCATTACTCAGGGTAGCAGGTATTTCTGCAAAACACAAGCTTGCATTTATATCTCTCAACGTTTCGGGCTAAAATTATTTTCAAATGTTTTTTTGAACGTACGAGGTCGTATATGTCGAGAAAGTTGAGTGTCGAAAACATGCTGTTATTAAGCAGTTACATGCCTCTTCCAAAAAAAAAAAATTTTTTAATAATTATCAGCCAAATTATTGATATAATGGCAGGGTCGAAGCCAGGACCCTACCAATATCAAAAGTATTTATATTTACTTGGGTACTAATTATTAAAGGTATAGGTACTCATTGACAGATAAAACAAATTAATAATAATTATAATATCTACACAGCTACATTAATATACGGAAATCTATTGAAATCGCTTGCAATTTATTATATTTTTAATGTTGTCTATCAAAACTAATCACTCTTTCATATTCATTTTGCCTGGTCGTATGTGTCCTTACCTTAAGGAGAAAGTGAAAGACACGTGTGATAAGTCAATTATGGTCGTAGTTACTGCTGTGACAACGATTTCAACACGTTTATGAGCTGAGGGCATTCAAAACTCGAATAGGTTTGTTTTATTATTGATTGGGAAAGGCACCATTCATTGCTTTTCATGCTTTTGTGTTCATTGGTTTAGAAAACATTTCTTTATTAGTGGTTTTACTTGAATTTTTGGGATCAAGACGGCATCAAATGAGATTATCAAGCCACTAAAAAAGAAAATGAGTGTCTCATTTACTTCTTAACCAAGTTTAAAACTTTATATCATAAATTTCTCTTGAGATAGAGCTTGAGAAATCACAACCGCTGATAAAAAGGGTCCAATGTTTTTCATTTTTACTTACTTTAACAAATCAACATGTACGGGGATTTTTGAGAGATTTTTTTTTTAAAGATTTGAGATTGATTCGATCATTATTAGGACAACTAACAGGTCGAGTCATAAGTAACTTCCGATGCAGCTAAGTAGAATATATTGTTCGTATCTACCCGTTATGAGTTACCATGACAAAATGTTTTTTTTTTCACTATATAGACGAGGCTTCAGTTCGTCTTTTGTCAGGAAATCGATTGTTGCAACTAAACTTGAAACATTCAAAAAGGTTATCTTATCTTGAAATTAACCTAGCTCTCGTTCTGTCAAAACTGCATGCATAGTTTCTGAACAACAAGAGACGCTATCCATCTTCCATTGTGCCAAGAACTCAAATCTGGTAAAGTTTTGATATTTTAGTCAGTGGCGCTTTGTTCCCTTGAAGACAGGTGAGTCTTTTTAATTATTACAAGTGAGGCTCTCCCCCTTAACTGGGACGTGCGTCGCACGGACCTTTGTAGGGCATGGAAAGCAGTAGGGACCCCAAAGGTGATGAGTTTCATCATCCAAAGAGAGTATGCCGAAAGCGTACTCTACCACAAGCCCCCGGAGTAAGTACCTCCAATTCCTTCACCCCCCTAAACTCGAAAGCTCAGTCCGAGGCCAGCACATCCGCCGCCCCTGTTGCCCCCAAATCACCACCCCCCCTAATATTAGGGCGGATTAACAGCTACGACCTCACGAGGTTACTAGCTGATAATAACGTTAAGAACTTTAAAATAGTACAGACACACCAGAACACAAAAGTGCTCTGCCACAGCGTGCATGACCAACAGCAAACAATTGCTGCAATTAGGGAATCAAAAATCCCCTTTCATACGTTCGCCCCCCGTGGGTATATCGATTGAGGCGCTCTGACCAAAATGGCGGGAAGACGGAGATCGAGCCGATTCTCGTAATCGGCGACCACACTCTCAAGGCGGAGAACTTAAAGCAACTCCGTCATATAAATAATGTGCTCTTTAGAGTGAGCACCTTTCACGACAAAAGAGGCATTCCGATGTGCCTTAACTGTCAGGAATACGGCCATACAAGACGGTACTGCTTCAAGCAGGCCAAATGCGTGAGGTGCAGCCAACCTCACGACATAAAAGACTGCCCCAGGGACGCTTCAATTCCTCTCAAATGCGCCAATTGCGGGGGAAATCATGTCGCGTCGTACCGACAGTGCCCGTACAGGATTAAACTCCTAGAGACTGCATAAATCAAGAAACAGGCACAGAATTTCACAGCCGGGCCGAGAAAAGCCACATTTATGACTGCCCCCCCACCAACACGACAGACTGCCTCCTATGCGCAGATGGCGTCAGGTAACACCAGGGCTCCGGAAGTAGCACTCCCAGCACCTCTACCTCAGCCCGCTAACAACAATGATGCTATGATGAGTATGATGAGTGCTATGCTCACTACCATGAACAATCTCGCCGCACTGGTAGAGCGGCTATTAACACAGTCTGACCGGGTATCCAAATGATGGGTCATAGTATATTAAATTACAACGTTTGCGGCCTTCGGCCCAAACAAGCTGACGTAGAGACACTTCTACGGTGCCATTCACCAGACGTCGCTGTCCTGACAGACACCCGACTGAAGAAGATTAATTTCTGCCGATTCGCGGGATATACCGCCTACCGCCACGACACTGAGACCATCTCTGGAGGAGTAGCAGTGTTAGTGAGGAACGGAGTGCCCTGTAGGAGACTACCCCCACCCGTGACCCTAGGCCCCTCCCACTACATCGTAACGCTCCAGTTACGGCTCACAAAAAACATGATAGTGTCAGGAGTCTACAGAAGACCGAGAGCCAATTGCGACTCTGACAAGCTCCTGCTCACTACAATAGCTCAGGACCGAAGACACGCCATCGTGGGTGACCTAAATGCGAACCACAGTTGGTGGAGCAGTACGAGGGCTAACGCCCTCGGCCGTTACATCACAAAGACACCATTTACGGTCATCCACCCAGGATTGCCAACCTTCCGTCACTTCGTGAACCCCGACAGGACCTCCACGCCCGATCTACTCCTGACTCAACAGCCACACCGAGTCACTGGGTGCTCCGCCTTGGACTTTACCACCTCCGACCATCGGCCTGTGCTCTATGAACTAGAAGGCGACATGCCAGAGCCGCCTGCTTCTAGATACAGGTACGATGAGGCCAAGTGGGACCTCTACAAGCATCTCATCAAGACCGAATTGCCCACAATTGCGCCCCTGAGACACACTTGGGACATAGATTACGCTGTCTATCAGCTACAGGACGTCATCGATCGAGCTGCCGATGCATCGATCCCGACATTTTCTCCGAAGCCCCCTTCTCTGAGAAAACCTCCGGATCACATCCTACAACTGATTAGACAGCGTAATAACATCAAGAACAGGTGGTTTAGGACCAAAAACAGGGACCTAAAACCGGTTTTAAATGCTCTCACAAACCAAGTTAAGTCCCTGATGGCCCAGTGGAAAAATTCGATTTGGGAAGATCGCCTCACCAGTCTCCACGGTGACCACAAGCAATTGTGGAAGCTTGTGAAGACCTGCAGGTCCAAAAAGAACGGTGTAAGGCTGGCCGTAAACGGGCAGTTCATTCCCACCACCGAGCAAGCGGACATCTTGGCGGCCCATTATGAGGAAGTCAGTCGTGGCCAGGGACAGCCAATAAGAGCCCTCGACCCTCCCTCCCCCACCCTCCCCACCACAACCGAAATCTACACCTCACACCGGCAATGCGCTGCATTCATTCGAAGAACGACCGGCAAGAAGGCCCCAGGTCAGGATTCCATCCAGAACATCCTGCTCAAGCAGCTGCCGAGGAAAGGAATCTCATTCATAACGAACGTGTTGAACTCCTGCTTCAGGCTGCACTATTTCCCCCAGAACTGGAAGCACGCTGTAGTGGTCCCCCTTCTGAAACCAGCGAAAAGCGGTTATGAGCCATCTCATTACCGACCCATCAGTCTGCTGACTCAACTCTCGAAGCTGTTCGAGAGAATCATCCACGTACATCTCTCAGGGCACTGCGAGTCACACGAAGTCATCCCTCCAGAGCAGACTGGTTTCAGCACAGGCTTAAGTGCGAACAATAACCTGGTGAGATTGCAACACCACGTCGCATCGAACGTCCGGAGCAACAGAGCTACCGCTATGATTTCACTGGACTGTTCGAAAGCTTTCGACTCTGTCGACCACTACATCCTACTCCAACGTCTGAGGGAATATGAATTCTCGGATCAGCTGCAGAACCTGATGAGATCCTATCTTACAGGCAGAACTTTTTCGGTTCGTATAGGCACTACGTCTACGACCCGAAGAAATTACACTGCCGGTGTCCCCCAAGGATCGGTGCTAGGCCCCCTGCTGTTCAACATTTACACCGCCCACATCGTAGGAGCCTCGTACCCCAACTGCGAGGTATCGGCTTATGCAGACGACATTGGTGTTTACAGCACTAGCATCAATCCCACCAGAGCCCTGAAATTCGCTGAGAGCGCCAGTCAACAGATCGCCGAGAAACTCGATGCCGTCCACATTAAAGTCAACCCGGCCAAGACGCAAGGAATTATATTCAGCTATAAATCCGGAAAAAAGAAGCTCCCGAAATCCTTCGTCTTAGACGGCAAAGAGTGCCATGTAAGCAACAAGCTATGCTACCTTGGGATCACCCTCGGTAGACACTTGTCGTTCACAACACATCTCGGCAAGAAGTTAAAGAGTGTTAGGAAGAAATTCTTCAGCCTCGGACACCTACTTCACAGCCCGGCTTTATCGGTACGCCTCAAGCTGCTGATATACCAGAGCGTCCTAAGACCTGCTTTGATGTATGGGACCCCTCTCTTCAAGTATCTGACTCCTAACACTCTCAAAACGCTCCAGCAATTTCAGAACAGAGTTCTCCGCACCTCCCTCAAACATACCCCGTTCGACCGAATGAAGGCAGACGAGATGCATAAAAAATTTGAAGTGCTCACCATTCAAGATTTCATCAAGAGAAGACACATCAAATTTTTTGACTCACTCCGACACAGCCACAACCCACTATTCTCCGACCTTCAACCACCACCAATGCCCGTCAGATGGAAGCACTGCTGGACCGCTGAAGCCTGGAGACAGATGGACGTGATCGAACCTTAGCCCCCTGACGGAGACTGAAGATCAACACCCAGCCAAGAGATCGAGGCCGATCTCCGAAGCTACAAGACCCCATCTACCTGTTTAAGCAGGGTCGACCTTCCGGCCGAGAGGCCGACTTATTTCAGGCCCCTGCCGGGGCTGGCCAGGCTTGACCTGGCCGACTACAAACCCTTGCCTAGGTACCCCTAGGCTCCACCCTCGGTAGACTCTCACTACCTTCCTGATTCCACCCGCCTTCTTTAGGCGTTCCACACCCTATATCCTTCTCATACATCCTTCAAATGGGGGACTCCCCTTAGTGAAAGGCACTCATTAGCCCAAAATAATTTTCCCACATCCTATTTTATAAGTTTGAGAGCTAAGGAAAAAAAAAAAAAAAAAAAAAAAAAAAAAAAAAAAAAAAAAAAAAAAAGTCTTTTGTCAAATGTTTTGTGCGATACACGTTACCTTAAACTGTTTTTTTTAACCTCTGAAATGGAGAGTCAAAAAGTACATATTCGTTATGTAATGCTTTGGGAATTTAAAAAAGACAATAGTGCTAGGGCGACAGCTGAAAAAATATGCAGTGTATATGGTGAAGAACTAATAACTGATGGGGCAGTTAGAAATTGGTTTATAAAATTCCGTTCCGGAGATATGACCTTAAAAGACGAACCGAGGGTGCGACGTCCTTCCGACTTTGACGACAACCTTTTAAAGGCAATGTCGGAGTAAAATCCACATCAATCAACAAGAGGTATAGCAGAAAGGTTGAATACATCACAATCAACTGTTAACCACCACCTGGAGAAATTAGGGAAAGTCAGCAAGTTAGGAGTTTGGGTACCTCACAAGCTCAGTGTACTGAATAAAGAAGATCGCATGTCAATCACCACAAGTCTGCTCTGACGGGTACAAATTGAGCCTTTATTAAACAGGATTGTAACAGGCGATGAAAAATGGGTTACCTATGACAATATAGTATGCAAAAGACAGTGGCTTGATAAGGATCAACCACCCCTACTAGATCCGAAAGCAAACATCCATGGCAAAACGATTTTAAATTGTGTATGGTGGGATTGTCAAGGAATAATGCACCACGAGTTGTTGAAGTCAAATTTTACAAGGAAGGAATTGATAAACTGCCAGGAAGATGGGAGAAGGTTATAGATAATAGTGGTGAATACATAATAAATTAATATATTTTTGTTATTTAATGAGAGAAAAATAAATGTTTGATAAAAAACGGAAGTTACTTATGATTCGACCTAATATAATTGAACAACAAACATAATGACTTACAAAAGGCAATCACTCCGCACCTGATTGAAAGAGGAGGCTCCCCTTAAGTTATGAAAAAAAATCAAACCAAGCGTGATCAGACAATTAAGGTTTTCGTTACGCCTGAGAAAACGCTTTTAAGGACATTTGTATGGAATATAAGCTATAAAAATTACATAGGTTTTATTTTTAATTGGGACGACAAAAGAAACGATCATAGGATAATATATTTTTTTACTGCTGTTTGTTTGCTCATATTTTTAGCATTATCAAGACATCAACTGATTTTTACCGACCGAGAACGTACTGCATACAGGCATGACCTTAACAATAAGTAGAGAACTTTGTTGGAAGTAGAGAACTTTGTTGGAAGTAGAGCCTCTCCCTCTTCGGGCTGGGGAATAATTTGAGGCATGGGAGGCAAGCGATACAAGAACATGAAAATTATAAGGTGAGAGGAGAACTAAAAGTAGGCTAACCGTGAGTCCGTGCCATGGCATAAGATAGGAAGGATCAATTAGGCTAAAGAGGGGTCCCACAGGGCCTAAGGACTAAGAGATTTATCTGGCGGGGCTGGCCATTGAGTGCCAAGCACAAAGCCAGCCAAGACAAAACTGATAGGCGAGCAGATGGCTAGCCACTCTAACCCTACCCCACACCCGAGCTGTTCTTTTCCCTTTTCCTTTTGATCTTTTATTCCCTCGGGATATCTGTCCTCTGGCACACGGCTGAGGGAGAGTTGTCTCGGCTAATTCGGGATTCCGTCTTTTTACAGGTCTTTCATCCCGTCTACTTATCCCCACCCCACTCGGCGGGGGCAGATCTATTATTAACAAAGGGAAAATAAACTAGTAAAAGCATATATCCTTTTCTACATATTTAAAATTTCAACGAATTTAATCATAAATAAAACCAAAATGCAAATATTACGAAAATTAAGGCTTGTTTACTCAGAACGCACTAATTACTAAACAATGAGATCATTGTTGGGTGTGATTTAGATGAGAACGAACTGTTTGGATATCACCTTAGGTTTATAAAAAAGCTAGATGTTCAACATGTAATGGACAAGGCTTCGACATACCGCCCATGTGTTTCTTCACAAGTTACTTATGTAATTTAGTTTGTTCACTGCACATTTTATATGTTTATGCTAGTTGTAAATGCTTATTTTTCTTTGACAGGTTGCTATTGATTATGGGAAGGCAAGGATGTTCTTTGGCACTTGTCATTCGTTACTATTTATTTACGATCTCATTCACTGGTTTTATCTTTTAATATCTGTTCTGATATACACTGCCCCACAAAAAAAAGTGGGAAGTTAAGAAACATTCGTTATAAAAGGTATTAAAAAATAAGCAGAAGATAAAAAGTTTATCCTTTCTTTAAAGTTTATAACAATTTTTTTTATTATTACTAAAAAGGATATTCAAATAGAATTTGGTAAGGGTCTTCTTTTCAAATATTGTAAAGTATTCTTTTCAATTACTGGCTTTGTTTACATTATTTAATTATTTACATTATTGGGTAAAAAACAAATTTTTAATCTAAAAAACATTTTTATCTTTATTCACTATTGTGATTTCTTGTGTTACTGATTTATAAAAATTGAACAAATGGTTTTTTTTTTATTTAAAAATGGTTTTGACGGACGAGCAAGGAGCCCGATTTGTTGCTTTAGTGGAAGACGGTGGAAGCCAAAGATATGCAGCCCATGGATTGGCTTTACTTTGAACTACTGTTCGGAGAGCAATTACGTTACCGTGAGACAGATTCGTGCAATCGTAGACCCGGGATCCGGTCGGCTGCGAATAAATGATCCAAGAGATGGCCACTTTATTGCACTAAAAACGCTTCGGAATCGTTTCTCAACGGCTACTGAGATTGCAGATTGCTGAGATGTTCTTCGTACAACTCGGGGAGTAGCAATATGTACAATAGACAACTTACTGAAGTGAATTTAAATCCTCAGAAATTAAGATAAGGGCCATTGTTGGCCCGAGAACATGGGGCATGGTTTTTTATGCAATACCTCAAAGATATGGGTATAAGGACTTTGAAGTGACCTGCTCATAGTCCGGACTTCAATCCTATAGATCTGTGACGAGCTTGGGAGATGTGTAAGAGGGCTGGACAACCCCCCCCCCTTTAACTTAAAGGGGAACTCACAGAACTTCTGTACTAGAGACGTGGGAGGATATGAATTAAGAGACTGCAGCAAACTTGATAAGAAGGATGCTTCGAAGACTTGAGGCTGTGATTCAAGCCAGAGGAGGAATTATTCAGTAATAAAGTATTTCAGTTAATTATTTTTTTAACAATCAGAAGAATTTTCATTTTGTAATCGGAAATTTCTGTACAATTTTTTTTTTATATTTTTGGGGGTTCCCTTCATACTTCATCAGGGGTTCATAGACCCTAATTACTGAAAACGATTAGTATTAGCTAACAAAAATTGAAAGAAAAATAATTTTATTAGGAAGTATATATTTGAATTTTGAAGTCCACCACTTTTTTTTTTTTTGTGGAACGGTTAAATCAAATGACAAAAAAACGAGTATCATTGATGGCTTATTACTATTAAGTAATATTAAAATTTTACCTGTGAGAACCATTAACCTCTTAGCCTGAGGATGACTGACGTCAAATGCGCTAGAAGTAAATAAAGAATTTAAACCTAAAAGTAAATTACAGCAAAAGCTGAATAGAATATGAATCACACTAATTAATTCATATTCTCCATTCCACCCCTTCGATAAGGGGCAAAAAGAGGTGAATGATAAAGTAGCAAATAATGACTTCGTTTCCCCGTTGCAGGTCCTCTATTAGGTAATGGCTCTATTAGGACGTCAGTCTTTCTCCGTAGAGCCAGCCAGACCGTGCTTCCTCCCCATAACTTTACCAAGGGACAACATTCATAATTGATAAGAAAAAAACAAAAGGAAAAGCCCTTGGTATAAATATCGTAAAGAAGACATTAAGATCCTACGTCCTGAAACAATTATACAGACATCTGGCCAGAGCTCGCCGCCCAACTTGCGCCTCACTTTTTGCCAGCTCGGCCGAGCAGTAAATTACAGGCGAGCACCTAACGACCCCCTGTCTCAGCTTAACCTGTCTAGTTTCCAATTACCCTCTCTTCCTATTTTATCTTTCTTTCTTTCTTCTGTAATTCGTTTATCGTCGGTTAATCGTTTCGACCCCGTCTCAATCAGCACTACCTACGGTCGTCTATATTATTATTAGCCAGCTTGAATAGATTAGAGCACATCGCTGCAGCTGTATGTGAAGGTCATGCTGACGTTCACGAACAGCTTATTCAGCGATTTATGGCTAGTTTATACCATTTGTGCAGTAAAGTGCTTGCAACCCTAAAAAAAAACAATTTGACAGCTGACAGTTTAGGGTTAGTAAAAATGGATACACAATAGAACAACGTGTCTTTATTGTTGAACATTATCTCAAAAATAATGAAAGTTTGGTGGCCGTAGTTTGAAAACTTCATACAAAAGATGGACGGAATAGTGTTTTGAGTTCATCAACTGTGAAGAGATTAATTGAAAAATTCAGGGAGACTGGATCAGTTGGAGACACTAAACACACGTCGTAAAAAAACAAGCCGTTCAAATGTCAATATCGAAGCAGTGCGTGCGAGTGTTGTTGAAAATCCAAGAACATCAATTTGGCACCGTAAAATCAGTTCTTTGTGCCGAAATTGGATGATGTTGATGTGGCTAATATGCGGTTTCAACAAGATGGTGCCACATACCTTACAGCCCATGAAACAATTCAAATACTGCATGAGACATTCCCAGGTCGTGTACTCTCTCGTTTCGGTGATCAGAATTGGCTCCCTAGATCGTGTGATTTAACACCTTTAGATTTCTTTTTATGGGGTTATTTGAAGTCAAAGGTATATGTCAACAAGCCCACATCTACCCGTGCATTAAAAGAGGAAATCACATTTATGCCAAATGGTCATGGAAAATTTCGACAAAAGAGTGCGTATATGCCAGCAAAGTCGTGAAGGCCATTTGCCCGATGTGTTATTCCATAAATAACCCTATCCTATTTACGTTATAATTCAATAAAAAAATATCAACAAAAATACTAAAAACTGTGTTTTCTATTTAAATCATATCTTGCGTTAATTCTGGGACACCCTTTATGTGATCTATATGCGATCAATCTTTGAGTGTATGTGGCGTATTGTGCGGCTGTCTTGGCTATGATCCGCCTCGAACAACTTCTATGTTTTTACGCCATTAAGACTTTTTTTTTTTATATACATTTCCTTTATTTACAGTTTGCATTGTGTTCATGTTTTTTGTGTAATAAGTAATAAGTCACATAACAATAAGTAAATGAATGATTATAGGTATTTAACTACTATTCAATTAAAAATATAACTTTATAGTTGTACAAAAGGTATAACTGTATGCATGTTATGGCTGGTGTCAAGACAATGTTAAGCCTAACACCACAGGTCTAATGTAAACAAAGCCTGTGTATACATAGAGGATGAGAAGATAATAAAGCCAGCTAACAATCGAACCTGTGTCTAATATTACCATTTTTATTCTCTCTTTTTTGATTTTCTACAGCCGGGTGACGATAAATTGTATTATTAAAAAAATACGAGATATAAGTAATTTTAATTTGTTTTTTTAATATTCAGTAGGTATTACAATTTTATATTCTATCATAAGTGTTAGGTACGAACAAAAGCCGAAATACACTCTTGAGAGACAACAACAAAGTATAACGAATTTCGGAAGCTGCAAAACCAAAAAGAAACAGAACGAATAAAATACTCGTTCCTACCGAAACTGTGGGATGGTTCCCTGAAATCAGTGGAATGGCTCACCACTGGTCATCTGTTGTAGAATATCTAATTGCAATCTTCTGAATACAATCACCAGATTGTAATCAAGGGTTGTAAGATTAGTAAAGATTTTAAAATAATACCATTATTTCTTTCACCCACTAAAGCTGTTAAAACTTAACAGGATATAGAGATCGATCTCTTAGTCCATAAAGCAGTATATCTATTGCCTAGGTACCCCTAGGCTCCACCCTCGGTAGACTCTCACTACCTTCTCGAATCCATCGTCGGGTGACGATAAATTGTATTATTAAAAAAATACGAGATATAAGTAATTTTAATTTGTTTTTTTAATATTCAGTAGGTATTACAATTTTATATTCTATCATAAGTGTTAGGTACGAACAAAAGCCGAAATACACTCTTGAGAGACAACAACAAAGTATAACGAATTTCGGAAGCTGCAAAACCAAAAAGAAACAGAACGAATAAAATACTCGTTCCTACCGAAACTGTGGGATGGTTCCCTGAAATCAGTGGAATGGCTCACCACTGGTCATCTGTTGTAGAATATCTAATTGCAATCTTCTGAATACAATCACCAGATTGTAATCAAGGGTTGTAAGATTAGTAAAGATTTTAAAATAATACCATTATTTCTTTCACCCACTAAAGCTGTTAAAACTTAACAGGATATAGAGATCGATCTCTTAGTCCATAAAGCAGTATATCTATTGCCTAGGTACCCCTAGGCTCCACCCTCGGTAGACTCTCACTACCTTCTCGAATCCATCGTCGGGTGACGATAAATTGTATTATTAAAAAAATACGAGATATAAGTAATTTTAATTTGTTTTTTTAATATTCAGTAGGTATTACAATTTTATATTCTATCATAAGTGTTAGGTACGAACAAAAGCCGAAATACACTCTTGAGAGACAACAACAAAGTATAACGAATTTCGGAAGCTGCAAAACCAAAAAGAAACAGAACGAATAAAATACTCGTTCCTACCGAAACTGTGGGATGGTTCCCTGAAATCAGTGGAATGGCTCACCACTGGTCATCTGTTGTAGAATATCTAATTGCAATCTTCTGAATACAATCACCAGATTGTAATCAAGGGTTGTAAGATTAGTAAAGATTTTAAAATAATACCATTATTTCTTTCACCCACTAAAGCTGTTAAAACTTAACAGGATATAGAGATCGATCTCTTAGTCCATAAAGCAGTATATCTATTGCCTAGGTACCCCTAGGCTCCACCCTCGGTAGACTCTCACTACCTTCTCGAATCCACCCCGCCTCCTTCAGGCATTCCACACCCTATATCCTTCTCATACACCCTTCAAATGGGGGACTCCCCTTAGTGAAAGGCACTCATTAGCCCAAAATAATTTTCCTTTATTTTTCCCACATCCTATTTTATAAGTTTGAGAGCTAAGGGAAAAAAAAAAAAAAAAAAAAAAAAAAAAAAAAAAAAAAAAAAAAAAAAAAAAAAAAAAAAAAAACCATAAAGCAGTTATTGTCACGGTTCTCTGAAATGAGATTCGAACTCTTCTCAAGAAATTAGGAATTTAAAGTGGAAACTATGTTCAATTATATGGAAAGACAAGAGCCAGTCTAACGCACTAATGTGAACAAACTATGTGACATAATGTCAAAATTAATCTTCCGTATCATCATCAGCGGCAATAAAAAATGCCTAGATCAACCTAAAATTAGAAAACTATTTTAAACGAGCTACTTAAGCTTCATATTCTACACCAGCTGCCTTAGAAATCACCACTCTCGAACTAAGACTGCCACTAACCCTTGATGAGGTATTTACTAAAAAGTAAAAATCCAGTAGAGAGAATTCGGGGTTTGGTAACTGAAAATATTTGAATCGAAGTTTATTTTGCAAATATAGCCTGCTAATGCTGAAATACATATTTCGTATTGTCCTGATGTACCATGAAGATTTAACAGCTTCGGTGGATGAAAAAAATAACGCCAGATTGATCTTCAGTAGAATGCAATTGAATCTTCTGTAAATGACAGCACACAAACACTGCGATAAACGAAAGACGATCGATAAATACTACAAAATTAACCACACTCTGCGATTGTATATCGAATATATATATATATATATATATCGATCAACGAACATTGAAATTAGGCCTAGGAAATGGCTGACCGAATCGTTGGTGAACGTTGGATCTCAACTGTTACAAATGGCTCTACATGATGCTTCAATGTTTTTATGTTTATACTCCAGTTATTTTTCAGAGGTTTGCTTTTGTTTTTATCAGCGGGGCATCAATTGGAATTAATTTGTAAAATCTCATAACTCTACACTAAACACGGGTTGAGTTGAGAATAGAAATAGAATTATATATCTATTCTTTATTATTAAGTAATGAAACTTAATCTCGTTTTATGGGGTTGGCAGTATTTTTCCTATTGGCTGGTCGTCAAATGAATCTCCATGTGAAATGGCGTGAAATGTCCAGAAAGACACAAGGGTTTTTGGTTTTGATAGATTCCTTATTTCTGAATCACTAATAATCAACTATTAAATTAAAAAGGGTTTTGAAAAAAAAATATTTTTTGAACATTTAACTCTGAAAGTACATAAAAAAACAATTACGATTTTGGTAAAACATCATATACCGGTAAAATAATATTAAAGAAGGATTTCGCCCGATATCACCCACACCTCTCCCGAGGTCCTCCACACTCCTCATCCTCTACACACATCCTTCAAATGGGACTTCTCCTAGTCTAAAGGCTATTACCAATCCAAGATAAGTATCCTTTTTATTTTTCCCTTATCCTATTTTTATTATTTTGAGAGATATGGGGGAAAAAATTATTATAAATAAATTAATTTATCCAATGAATAATATTTGATTGATAACTATCAAACCGCCTTTTTAAGCATTCCACACCCTATATCCTTCTCATACATCCTTCAAATGGGGGTCTCCCCTTAGTGAAAGGCACTCATCAGCCCTAAATAATTTTCCTTATTTTTCCCACATCCTATTTTTTATAAGTTTGAGAGCTTTGAAAAAAAAAAAAAAAAAAAAAAAAGATAACTATTAATAGAAATATTATAAATACTTGAGTTGGTAATCTGTTATCAAAAAAGAAGGTTGAATAGGAAACTAAAATGAGAGCATATGTTATGTAGGTTTTTGTCCAAATCCGAAAAATGGTCTAATGAAGGTGTTTTATTGCCTATAAAACAGCATAGAATATCAAAGTTGAAAACATGTTTACTGCCGGATTGTGGAATGGTATAATTATAACAGGTATAATGGTATAACCGCTTTAATATATAAACTCCAGCTGAGATCTAGCTAGCTGTGTTTGTTGTGAGAAGGTTACTTAGCTGTGTTACATAATTTTTGATGATTTCAATGCTTATTTCATACTTTTTAATTTTAATTATTTACTAGATGAGTGTTGTATTTTTTAATTTTTAATTTTTGTAGAATAGAAGGACAATTTCAAAATAAGTACAGTTCAGCACTGTTAGTAGAATATAACTTATATTCTATTTAAGGACTGTAGCAATTGCCACAAACAATAATAGTAATTAGTTCGTCTGCGTATGTGCAGGTAAAAGATTTTATCATTTGACTTTTTATTTTATTGTAGAGATAACTGGAGATGACAGCTTAGAGCTGTCGAAAGCGCTATTACAATAAAGAAGAGGCCGTGGAAAGACAATAAAGCAGTTTTATAAATATCAAAGTTTATTTATAAACTTTGTGATTTCTTAAGTAAGCTAAATGTGAAACTGGGTAAAACAGCCACTCTGGAAACCACTGAAGCCAAAGACTTAGTTTTAGGAGAGTCCCATTTCGATTTCTTGCGCTTTTTCTTCTTAACAGTTGCGTCCTCCTTGGTCGGTTCTATCACCGAGCCCACCCCTCGAGCTGACGAGGCTGAGCCCGAAGCCTTCGCGAGCCCCACTATCACCTCAACCTTCGCTTTCTCGTTTCTCTTATCCATCGCTTCCTTTTGCACATGGTTTAGCTCGTCGTAGAACGATTCTTTCAACCACTTTGCAGGGTCGTACTTCTCTGGTTCATAGTTGCTACCAAATTCATCGATACCACAGAACTCGATTAATTTTTCATATATGCTTGGATTTCTGAAACTTTTGCGTTCCTGAATGACTCTGTTCCAGTCGCATCCAGTCTCATTCATTTTGCGCATCATTTTCCCAATCTTGTCCTGGAGATGTTGTTCGCATCGGCCGGTCGGTTCTGGCAAATCCTCCCCACTGGAAACTTTGGCCTTTGGACTGGCATTTTCTTTCAAGTTTTGTTTCACTTCTTCACTTTCACTAGACGAGTCGTCGAATACATCGTCACAATAAGAGACTAGTTTCTTCACTGTTGGTTGAGTCGCAACTTCTTCGGATGTTCCAGCGTTTGTCAGCTCTTCGCCGTCTGAATCAGTGTAACAATCTTCTAAATAAGCAATATTCATAGTCGATATCAACATGTGATGTAGCAATATTGAGCAAAATACACCTGCGTAAATCCTCACTTCATAACAGATGTTTTTAATGAAACTAATATGTTTAATTTAGTTTCAGAATTTTGTACTCGGGTACCAACTTTCTCATCGAACGTAATCCGCGCTTTTATGTTGGGTCCTACCTTTGCCCGGTTTCATTCAGCCTTGAGAGGAAAATAAGTAGATTCTTTAAAAAAGAAGTAGACAATTCCTGTTATACTATTTAGTGTACTTATAAACTTATTATTATTAGAGATTATATCAATTTAAAAGTTTGCGTGGTCAAAACTGAATCCGAGTGAACTCGAATCGAAAATTTACTTCCTCCACTCCATTTCATTGTCACGTTAAATTAAGAAGACAATAAAGATTAGAACTATCAGTTACCAATAAAACACAATATACTATTTAAAATCGAAGAAAGCATACCTATACGTTATCTCGAACAACCAATATTGATGTTGCTACATAGCAGAATGACCCTACAACGTCGCTCCAATTGAAGAAAACTGTAATAAAACATCACATGGTTCTATCAGCTTCCAATTCACCTACCTCGGTAGCAATTATCTTTTTATGAGATAGGCCATGGATTTAATGAAATTCACAAGTGAATAAATAATTCCTGGCTACAATGGAATATTGAAAGAATTTTCACATCAGATACCCGTTTCATTCTGACATCCTTTTCCTCGCCATATAGATATTCTAATAAATATGATCATATAATTTAATTATTTCTTCAATTTAAAATATTTATTTGATTATAGATCGAACATTATCTACCTCCCTCTCCTCTCATATCCATCAGCCAACAGTCTATGTATTACTTTCAGATAAATTTTGTCGAGCTGCTGGCACAAGCTCAAGGCTGATCAGTGAATCAATTCCATATGTAAATAAAGTGGAAATAGAAACCAAATTAGGGTGTAGAGGGGGGGGGGTTCGCTCATTGATTTTCCATTTAACTCTGACCGACGCGGGAAACGGGTTTGTTAGTTATCCAGCCCCGTAAGCTAATTAACACAATTAACCCTGCTATACTGTAAATAGTTCATCAAGAATTACAAATACCTTTCAATTAGGCGATTCACTGACTCACCTCTCGGTTCCTGAACTGTTGACAGTGGCTGCTTTTTGAAACGGGGAAAATGTTTGCACAAAATAATGAATTCAAGAGGATATGCCAATTTTTAAAAAAAAATCAATAAATACACAGACACTTTACTTCATAACATAGAAAGCATAACATATAAATTTAAGGGCCGACGAAACATTGCCGCCATAGCTGAAAGGTGGCACTGAGCTGCTAGTGTGAGCTGCACTAGGAACGCCTAGTTACCGTATTAACTTTAAGTTTAACTTAAGTTTTCTCAATCGAACTCCTTAGTTAAACTGGGGATCGAACCCAAGCAATTACCAGTCAAGATTCTAGCCAATAGGCTGGGGGAGGAGGTTGAGTTATTTACTATCTGGTATCAAGGTTAGAGTTGTTGCTCGAATCCATTTTTCACTCTCAGCCAGATAGACTCTCTGACGTCCTTCTGAGTTTATGAAACCAAACGAAATATGTATACAAAACTAGGATACATACTTGCATACTCTATTGGCTCTATCCTCAGAGACTCCTTTGGCACCCACATATGCTTCTTCCAAATGTTGTCGTCAAGTGCTACTTGTCTACAGTTGCAAAAATTCTGTACCACCACATCTCTCTCCACCAGCCAGTCAAAACCTCTCTCGTAGTATACTCTACAGGCAGGTCTGGACCCTGCAATGTCTTCGCAACCGAAGACTTCCCACTCCTTACAACATGCACCCAATCCACAATAATGCTTTACCCCCGGAAACTTCTCGAAGTTACATGTTTGTTCTGATCCAATATTCTAGACTGTTCCGATCTTTCACAGTTCCTGTAATCTTTCTGAGTGAGTACCTTATTGCTAAATACCTAGAAGCACCTCTGCACGGTCCTTGAAGTGTACTCGGTGATCAGCCACATAGGTTCAAGACAGTATTTTAGGCTCAAGAAGCATAAGAACTCCAAAATAAACTCCGATTTTAGGTCGTATTGTGTGATTCACTTCACCCGGAGCGCTTGTTTTGCTGTAAACTAGAGTACCGAGGTTCTTGTATTTTGCGTACGTACGTTTCTTAATTTGATCAAATTCTCCCCATGAACCTTCATACTTACGATGAGATAATCTGTTTTCGCCTCATGTACTTCAAGAAGCAATTCCATGCAATGGCTTTTTTCAATTTCGGACAATTCCCAAAAATCACTGGATCCTTCTCAAATGCCAAAACATTGCCCTGCTCCTCAACGAATATTCCACCTGGTGCCTAACAAGGGGAATTGAAAATTATTACATAGTACATAGTATATTACATAGTAAAGTATTCCAACAGAGCCTTCAGAGCGCCATAACAGCTTGGCCATGTGTACAAACTCCTCTGGGTTAGGAATTCTCCTGGAATTGCCCCGAATGATTCCCAATTTACATAATCATTGGCTGGCTACTTGAATGTCCAAGAGCATGAAGAACCTGTATAACAACCCGCTTCTTTTCAAGGTTTTGTCACAGGATAAGTGCGTGATCTATCGCTCTCCACACCTTCCAAACTCCTGTTTTATACTTCCCTAATACCGGCACAATATATTATTCAGCACAATGAGAATAATTTATAGGTTATGCTGACTAGTGAAATTCCACCGAAGTTGGAGCATGTAATCATACTGATGTCAGATCACGGCCAAATCGCACTTACTTTCCAGTCCTTCAATACTTCTATCTCTTTCCAAATCTTGGAACGCTCGTGAAGTGATCGTATAAAAGGCTTTATTTATTCATTACTTGTTATTCGTTACTTATTCATTATTTGTCAATTTTATTATTAGTCAAAAAATGTTAGGAGAGGGAGAATCAATACATCACACGCACATAATTAAGAAGAAACATCCATTGAACTAAACGACAAAAACTTTAAAATTTAACATTGTTTTTAATGAAAAACTCTGTTACAGCTTTTAAAACGAGTATTTACTTAGAAAGGTAGAGAGGTAACTGAATAATCAAAAACAAAAATGAAAGATTCAGATTGCTTTTATTTACATTACTTGTCTTAATACTTTACTCAGTTTGTGATATTTTATTTTATTTATTTCTGATGTGAAAATAAGTTCTTTTCTAAATTTTAGCACTTTTGGAAAAAAACCTTGTTACAAAACCCTGAACTCATATTTACTTACTTCTTTCCGCTCGTGCAGCAACTGAACATTGTATTACAAAAAAGTAATGTCTGAAAAATTATTTCAAATTTCATATCACTATTTTTATATAAAATAATAAATAAAACAAAAAAAATATCGTAATTAGTTATTTGAAGCTTGGAAAAAATAATTTTTTTTTTAACACATGATTAGTAAATTTTATAGTCCATTATTCTACTTTTTTTCAGTTCTTCAATATTCTGATGATCAATTTTAATAACAATTGTTTATAACCGTTTCATTTTTTTCAGAAATCAATTATTAACTGTTCATTAAAGAACAATAAATCATAATTACTACTTCTGATTAAATTATTTGACTCGAATGACGAATAAAACTCAAGAAATAATAAGAACTATTCTTTATTTGAATACTTTAATAATGGTCACCTGAATACACATTGAATATACATATTTAAAACACCCAGAATAAATATGGTTCTAGGTTTTTTTAATCAGAAATATAAGAGATGTCAACTTTAAATAGCTCCTAGCCTGGAGTTAATCGATTAGGTGATAGGAGTGGATTGAAAAGGTGAGTCCCATCACTTTTAATAATTTCAGTAAATTAATGAGTAATGTACATCATTATATCTTTGTACAATGCAGATCACAATGTGTAGAAATCAGAATTTGTATAAAATGTAGCCAAGCTACAGAAAATATAATGAATCAATTCTAAATTGATTCGTTTGTAGAATCTCTAGTGAGTTCTACAAATAATTTTGTATCAAGGGGGGCATGGGGAAAAAAAAGTTAATCGATTGTTTTTCGGTTGAGGTGACCAAAAACAGTGGTAACGGTTGGCCTCCGACAGTAACATTTATTTTTCTACCCCCCCCCCCCCCGGAAGTATCCCAGTGACTATAAGCGGTTACATCCTGGCACTAATTGCCTAAAACAGTATCGCCGGTTGTCTGCTCATTAGACAACTGCTGGCCAATTTACACAACAGGTAGCCACTCCGGCCCAAAGCCACTCCACCAGCCAATCCACCTTGTGTCTTTAATTAGCTTCCTATCTCCTCAATATAGCCAATTCCTCTCCATCCCTTGTTATATTCACTCTCAACATATCTCATCCCTTTATATTATCTGGATTTTAATCTGAAACTATTATTATTCTATTAGGGAAACGTATATGATTAAAATAACTATTTTAAGGCGTTGTTAGGCCCCTTCCTTGTGGGATTCGCTGCCTTTATCTCGCTAAAACTAGCACATCCTTGGAAAGAATCTCTTGCAGACGGCGGTCTCTGGGGCCCTACAAAATGTACCTAGTAGTATCCCCCAAGCGATGCAGTCTGCTTCTCACCGGTTCACACTCGCCTTAGGGATCCAACCGGTTCCCCTCAGATTCCGAGCGTGAATGCGTGGTCACATTCATATTCAAGACTAGTAGTTTACCTATAATACCTACCTTGTACCTCTTCTCCTGAAAAGGGGTACACCTTCTAAGATCTTATGGAGTCAGATCGACACGAAAGCTGCCCGCCGACTAGGCCGCAGGTCACAGACCACAGTTAAACCCATTTTATCTCCTTGTTGAAACCCTAGCCCTCGGTGCGCGCCCCCTACCCGACACGCAACATTGGAATAAATTATGTGGTATTGTTAAATATGTACTCAGTTGGACGATGGATATGAATTTACATGTTAAACTGTGATATTGAAAAGTGGACAGTATATTTGATATTTGTATATAGGGCTCTCAACGGATATGCTAAATTAGTCAAACTTATCTTTAATGAAAGAAACTGTGATATGTTCAAGTATAATAAAGAAACGGATATAGAATAACATTAATGAATTTAGAGAAGTAATAAAACCAGAATATGGTATTATAATGAAACTATGTTTGCACTGAAGTAGATGGGCAAATGGTATGGGTCTACTGCTGTATGGCATAGCTATCTCGTTTCTTTGTGTAATCAATCATTGGTGTTACTCGGTGTAACATGAATATCTTTGGTGAACTTTAGATTTTTTTTCTTTAATGGGGAACTATTTTTAGTCAAAATGCTCGACCCCTCGTGAAGCAAACAGCTTCTACACTCACTAATTTTGAAAAAAAAGGAATCAAGAATGAAATAAACCGTTGGCTTCAAGGTTACACTTGGCAGTTCTAACCTTTTTTTTCACAGTTTTTTGCGACTAATGAGAGATGGTGCCACCAGAGAAGTTACTGGTTTCAGAAACAGTATTTTCTGAACAATTATAGTATCTGTGGTTATAGGCAATAAGTTGATTAGTCTAAAAGTATATATTATGGAAAACATTTATCTTTGCAGGGTTCTTTCAGAAAAAGTACCTCTTTTGGCACCATTAAGGGCATAATGTAATCAAAATCAATTCTAAGCTTTTCTTTACGGTTGGACAAAAAAAACCTTACCATACCGTTTACGTATAATTATCTCGTTATACATACTCCCCAAAGTTACAGATCAGCAGCTAGCGATTTTTTTGAAAAATCAGGTAATTGTATTTATGTTTATTTCTATTCCAACTTCACCATGTAAAACTCCGTACAAAAGAAAAATGTGAAAAATTAGACTAATGTCAGTGGCTCAAAACTGGGCTACTCTCAAACAATGATAATAATTGTACTGGAGATAAAATTGCGATTTGCTTGTACAGAATTATTATTCGGCATTACTAAAAATATATGGCATAATCATTTTTGGAAGAAGTATAAGTAATTTTGCTTCATTGGATGGTTTAGGAAGAACAGGGAGTTGGGTTTTGTTACTTATGTTATTTATTTGTCTTGCATAGGGAATGGTTTTAACCATAGGTTTTGGTTCGTGTTTACTTCGTTACACCTTTTACACAGGGCAGTCTCTTTGTAACTGGAAATTATTGGAGTTTACAAACAATAAGTTTGTGAATAAATGACTATGAGATGTAACATAATTACTCCGAGTTTTTAACAGATCACTGAAAAATCAGGGCGAATTTACTACGATACAAATCACCTTATGTTGTTTTTGTAACACATATAAAAAAATATGTACTTAAATTGTTATTTAGCACGGCTTTAATATTCCTGTCCAACGGCCAAGCGCCAATCTGTCAGAAGGAAATGATCCAATCTGAAGCAAAGCGACCATATTGGCCTCCCCGTCCCGGTAGCTCTCCATTTTCACATCTCTCATTTGGATACCGGTATAAAGTTTACGTGGTCAAAACTGAATCCGAGTGAACTCAAATTGAAAATTTACTTCCTCTACTGCATTTCATTGTCACATTAAATTAATAATAAATTTTCTTCTTAAGGAGGACAATAAAGATTAAAACTATCATTAACAAATAAAATTCAATATACTATATGAATTCAAAGAAAGCATATCTATACGCTGAATGACCCTACAACGTCGCTCCAATTGAAGAAAACTGTAATAAAACATCACACGGTTCTATCAGCTTCCAATTCAGGTGGCAACCTTGGTAGCAATTATCTTTTTATGAGATAGGCCACGTATTTAATTGAATTCACAAGTGAATAAATGGTTCCTGGCTACAATGGAATTTTGATCCAACAATTTGCACAAGACACCCTTTTCCTCGCCATATAGATACTCTAATAAATATGATCGTATAATTTAAATAATTCTTTGATTCAAAATATTTATTTGGTTATAGATCGAACATTATACTCCTCCCTCTCCTTTCATATCCAACAGCCTATGTATTACTTTCAGCTACTTATAAACTTATTATTATCAGAGATTGTGTCAATTTAAAACTACAACATTATACTCTTTAAAATCAAAGAAACCATTGATTTTATCGCAATAAAGAATTTTATATTATAATGGCGAGTATAAATTTGATGTTCCTAAATTTGACAAATTTTCAGTGCTTAGTATTTGAAACTGCTGCGTTCCTTCCTTACTGCTAGCAGTGCTTAATATTTATAGTTCTGACCGTACTGTTAATAAAGATTTCTCCTCCCTGACACTTGGTATTAATTTTACTCCCTCGCCTTGCTGGGACCCCTTGAAGTACCTTGATAACGTTTGGTTGAATTTAATAAAATGCCCCTTTGCCTGGTGTGTAACGGCGTAGGAGGGCTTAGGTGGCTACGGCCTATATGAGGTCCCCTCTCCTTAATTGGAAGGTAATGCTAGAAGCTCGTGCCTTTATTGGCTCTAATTACCCAGTCTGTCTCTGCCCTGACATCTATTTCATTAGCCCCTGAGCAGGGTACGGCTGAGGTCCTCGTGGCAAGCAGGCCTGTCCCTATCTTCGCTCAACATGTCCTCGCCACTACCAATCACTAGTATAGTAGCACCAAGTACCAGAGGCCCGACACGGTTTAATCGCAAGTACTGTATTTAATTAACTAGCTCCAAGCTGAAGGCTCTACTTTCAATCAGTTACGAGGCAGTCTTAGCCTGTCAGTATTGAAAAATGTGGGTCTTGACACTTAAATTATCTCAAATACTTATTAAATGATTACTCATGTACATAACAACAAACGACTCAATCGATGAACGTTTAACACTGCGGGCTAATGTCGACATATTCAGTTCTGCACAAGTGTTCACAGTACAAGGCCTCCATGACAAAAGACTGTCAAGTTTATCCCTGGATCTCTCTTCGAAATGGCGTCTGGCTAGCGGAAACTTACCGTTTTTTCTGTTATTCCACAATGCTTCTTTCTCCCTCGTCTTAAAGTAACAATACTCGTTATATGTTGCTTCTAACATTTCAGAGGTAGATTTGTTTATTTTGGGGCATGTCCACTACATATCATTGATGCCTACAGGCCATAAGCCTTGCAAACAATAATGTGGGTGGGTCATCGCTGGTTGAAAACGAATTTATACAAACTCACTGCTCCCTTATCTTCAATGACAATACTTCCTAACAGGATTTTCCTGGGTAAGGCATCATTGAGAGTCAATGGTGGGTCAACTGCATAATTTATCCTCATTTCCTCGGATTTGTAGGGATTGATAATTAGACCTTTTCGTCTGCTCGCTGTTATGGATCAGAGTACTTTTACATGAGAGAAACTAACAAATAAATACATCATATCAGACACTGAAAATTACCTTTTAAATAGATAACAAAAATTTATACCAAAGAAAAAGATTTTTGAAATGGCTTGATCGAGATTAAGTGATTTCTATAGTTCTTTCCGACTTCTCATTATTTAATTGAAAACATTAGTACATAGGCTACACAAATATTTGGTGGGAAATAGCCGTAAATGGTTGGGGAACCAATAGAAGTGTTCCATATAGAAATACCTTTTCAAACTTGATTGGGTATACCACAATGGTACTGAGGATTTGGGGAAAAAAGTAATATTTCTACTGCAGGCTATATATGTTCAGGATATGTTCGAAATGTTTGGGCAGAGGTAATAGTCAAATGAAAATATTTTAGTGATCTTTCTAGGATAAATAAAAAAAAGGTTTTTGGTTTAAGCTTCAACTATACCACAGATTTTGTAACACTTGATCGTGTTAAAATACCATGTTGTCCACTAATTTCGTCCACTGTTGTTCTGTGGTATCATTGATTTTTGACGACTAATAAAAAAAGAAAAAAATCACTTTTTTGGAACTTATTTGTCAAAATAAAAGCGAAAATTGTTACTAAACGCATATAACTAATAATGGAAACTCTATATTTATGACCTTCTTTTCATAACCTATCAGATTGTAATGTAATACTGTGAAATTTCAAAATTTGTATTACGTTTTAAAATTATAACTATATAATAGCATCGAACGTCTAATAAAGCCCCTTTCGTTTTTCATAGTATGCTTATAACTTGATGCAGGCTTTATTTTTGGTTCTCTCAGGCAGTACTTCAAGCTGCATTTGATGGTTGCGTTAGTTTAGAGTTGATTCTCATGGTCTTTAATGTTCTCATTAAACGAACCACAGATCGTTGAGAATTATAAAGTACATTTTATTTATGAAAATTTGTAGTCAGAACATTCTCGTTATAGTTGTGTTCGTCTGTTTAATATTTAGAATAATTTCTACAGGCATATGCAAATTGAAATCTAGTCAGGTCAATTTTGATCAGTGGATGGTTGAGTTTCTATGTACGAAACCATTAGTACAACTCTAGAATTTTGATGTAACTCTATTGCGTTATGGCTTCAAAAATGAGTATCGCTACGATTGATCCTACAAGCTTTGTAACGCCACTCGCGACTACATAAAAGATAAGCGGGCTTAGTTTGGCTCCTTGGTGTACTCGTGTTAATACTTTTTGTCAAGAGCTTGTAGAATAGTTTACTTCAAAGTGCAATCCTCCAAAAAAGTGTAAGAACAACTCTCAGCAGACAGGAACTCACCGTATATTTGTAGTTTGTAATATATTTCAGTCGATAAAATTTAGATTTTAATTTTTTTTTAATTATTATCATCGACATAAGTGTTTAATAACTTGATCTACAAAATTGATGTACATGGCATAATATAATCAGTAATTATATTCGTAGAACAGTTTAAGCAACCAATATTTGTCAATATGTACACAAATTAAAACAATAATCTTAACGGTGCGTTTGAAGTACGCCCTAAATTGAGTACGAAATAACTGAAAGACATGCTACCCATCATAATCCTTAAAATCCTGCTAATTCATCTCTGGAAGTAGGTAACGAATTTGCGAAAAGGACAGCCTTGGAAATGGCAACTCGCTAAAATTCTCAGCATGTAGCAATATTTTTTTTAGCAAACATCGTTCATTTTTTATTATTTTAAAGAGCATTGTGTTAAATGCATAAAAGGTTGGTCGCGGCATTAGAGTGAGACCAGCACATCTGGTGTTTGCCTCGAACACAGAGATGGTCGCTGATACCGACGAAGGAGGGGAAGCTGCATTGTGATGGTAAGATATAGCCGCTTAAGGGCGGCTCATCTCCCGATAGGGGATCTCCGCGCTGAGGGAGTTTGCTCCTTTAGGGGCACCTTTCACGGTTAAACTCCTTTATCGGCTCCCCAGTACTCCTTTGCGTAGACCGAAACTACCTCTACATAATGGGGTTTTCTTATGTATCATTTATATATTTGTCTGTATGAGGTGTAATCAAGGTTGGCAGCATTGCTAAGGAAACATCAAATTGGTGAAGTTTTGCTTGCATTGCTGTCGATTTGTATCTAGGATTAAGATAGGCAGCTAGCGTAGTTTTGTTATTAAACATTAAGATTAATGCCACATGGGAACACAGTAGCTTGCCATATAAATATCAACAATACAGTACATTCGCTTTGCACAGATCTACCTACATATTTTCTGTTATAACTTATATTGATTTGAGTCTTATTTTAGATTTAATTTGTATGAATTATTTATAGTTCAATTGCTTATAAATTATTTTTATATATACTTTCTCTACTTGGTAGTATTATAAATATTTCTATAGATTTGCATGAAAATATGCTCCACTGAACTAGCCTGGAATATCATGAGGCCATAATGTAGCTTTATTTCTCGTTTTTTTTTTTTCCTCATTGCAAGATGGCTTTTAGCATGGCACTCAATATTAATTTTAAGTTAGTTTTTTTCTTTTAATTAAATACTGTTCATTCAGGGTTTAGTTAGTTAGTAATCTGCAAGAAAAAGCATACATTGTAAATTCTTAATGACTCGAAACAAAAACAATTAGATCGCGCTATTTGGTGCTGGTTGGAAGAGGCGAGTTTTAGGTCTGTGTAGAAAGTGGTATTTTTATAGCATTTACAATAAGTGTAGTGTATTTTCATTTTAGAGGAAATGCTTTTGGTTGTCAAATTAAATTTAAATTAAATTAAATCCGATGTTTTATGATGTCAGCTCAGGCTCCAGTTAATGTCACTTCCACAGGCCAAATCAGTGTGTGATTTAAAATTCCCAGCCAACCTTGGATGAGAATATTGAGTGGAGTAAATATTTGCTATGTAAACAATATGAATTTAAAAATGTAATTGAACTACTTAGTATCTAATTGCAATATAATTATTTTTGCCGCGGATGAAATGTAATTAATAATCACACACTGATTTGGACTGTAGTGGGAAGTGCCATTAACTGGAGGATGACATCATAAAACATCGGGTTTAATTTTTTTTTTTTTTTTTTTCTGAGTTCATAATTTTGTAGGAGGTCTTGTCGCACATTTTTATATTTAAATTTTATGAATGTTAAAGCCGTTTTATTCCGCATTTGGAAAATTGATGGTTAACATTGTACTGGCTACTGACAGTAGGGATACTCTCGCTGAAAATATAATTAACTAGTAGCCCAAGTAGTCAAATGGGGACCATAAATTGATCTCAGTGGGAAGTTGGGAAGAGTTTCTGATAATTGGTTCATTTGTTTTTTTTGTTTCCTGATTACGAATTTCAACTTTTCCACCTTAAATTCTTCCCGGAAAAATAAAGAAAAGTGCAAAAGTACTCGAAAAATACTTTTTTTTTCGGTTTTTCTCCCATAGCATGAAAACAATTTATTTTTTTGGTAATATGAACCTATACTAAATTAATTATAAATAAATCACCTATAATTTTGATTCTAATTAATATTTTGTTTGGCTCTCCGCTTTGAAGAGAACAAGTCATAGTTACCCGTTTGGTCTCTTGAGTCGGTCGTTTTCTCAACCTACCTATCATTTGTTGCAGTATTTATTTTTATATCTTTGCATTTTTTTTATACTTCCGGAAAAAATCGAGGTGGCAAAGTTGAATTCGTAACGAGCAACATAAAAATCATAAATGAGAAAATTTTGGCACTTTCTAATGAGACACTTTTTTGGCCCCCATTTGCCTGGACGCCCTCGGTTCAAAACCTAGTGCAAAAAACAATAAAAATTATTAAAATAAAAATTGTAGGTAATTTATTTATGTACTAACTTACTTACTACGAGTTGGTATTAGCATGTTACAGTTATGGTTAATGCTATGGGAGAAAAACCAAAATGTTTTTATGTTTCCGAGAAAAATATGTGGTGGCAAAACTGAATTTCATAATAAGCACCCCAAAAAACATAAATAAGCAAATTTTTAGAACTTCTTGAAAACTTTCTAGGGTAATATACCGTAAGGCTGAACAACTGTGGCGTCTTTCTAGGGGGCACTAACGCACTTTCACACCGCCACACTTCGTTGGTAAGAGTGGCTCTTCTAAGTATTTCTATTCACGGTGGTTACCCTCATCACTGAGCAGACAAAAGACAGCTTACAAATTTAACAAAATAATGAAAGGGATCTTGAAGAAAGTTGCACGAGGACAATAACTACCAATGCAGGTAGTCCTGTCTAAGCAACTTAAAAGTAATCTCCATACATTTTGTATTGTTCATTGTTCATCAGGAGCCAGTATTGTTGTTTAAGACGGAAGAAGTAAGAGCTAATAATAATTTTAGAAATGGTCAACCAAACATCGAAAATTGAAAAGAATTCCCCTTTCTTTCTCTTTGTCTATACCCACCAATACTAAATACTTTACAAAACTATCTTCATTTTTTCCCCTTAATATCCCCTTTACACCCTCGGTAGACTCTCACTACCTTCCCGATTCCACTCGCCCCCTTTAGGCATTCCACACCCTATATCCTTCTCATACATCCTTCAAAAGGGGGACTCCCCTTAGTGAAAGGCACTCATTAGCGCAAAATAATTTTCCTTTATTTTTCCCACATCCTATTTTTATAAGTTAAGAGCTAAGGAAAAAAAAAAAAAAAAAAAAAAAAAATATCCCCTTTGTATCCCTTGTTATTATAAATCATGGAAATCAGTATAAATTCTACAAAAATGAATATTTCATTTATTTTTATTTTTTTTATATCCCCTTGTTACAAAATTAGTATATGTTACAAAATATATATTCTACATACGTATATATTTACAATTGCTTCATTATATTTCCTATAGCCTGGCTACATTTTATACAAATTCTGTTTCCTACTAATAGTGATCTGCATGTACAAAAGTACAATGATGTACATTATACATTAACGGGCTGAATTTATTAAAAGTGATGGTGCTCACCTTATTTATCATAGACTTAAATCTAACTTACATCTAACAATAAAAAATTATAGATAACAGTAGGACCAATACCATAACAAAATTTCTCATTTGAATGTGGACTTACTCAAATCCTATATTCTTTTTTGTTTCAATAGAGATATATATAAGTTAAGCTCAGGGCAGCATCAGTACTCAACCTTAATCCCCGAACGTCGGGATGTAAACATCCCGAATGTAAATATACAGGGTTATAGACTCGAAATAAACAGTCCAGTTCTAACTTTCAAGCGTGTTGTTTCTCTGTACCTTTTTTCCCTTTGTTTCTTAATTCTGAAGCCGGTAAGCATTAACTTATATATATATATATATATATGTAATGAAAGTGTCCTCTCTTTAATTTGAATTTGCCGTGCTGCTTCCACTGGCTGACACCAGATGGAGCAGCAGTTATCAGATAGAGAAGGTTATGTGAGGTAACAGAACATGTAAATAGTGTGAATAGAGAATGGATAATAATAAACTGTAATTGTCGTTTCTTTGTTTACAGAGAAACTGATTTCAGTTTATTCACCCCACCTTCAATAATTGTCTTACAAAACGACAATAGGAGTTACAATGGCGAAAAGACTGCAATTCACCTTTAACTTTGTGGGATCACCGAAGGATAAGAAGACAAATGTTCTCTCAATTACCACAATTAAAACAGAAGAAAACGAAGAATATGTGTTGCCCCATGAGAAAAACTTTATGAGTGATCATGAAGAATTGACTAAGACACTTATTTATAAAAGATTGAGGAACAGTTTTACTCAAAGAGGTCAACAGAAGAGAGTCTGGATTACATTAACCGAGAAAATGAAAACAATATATTTTGATGAAGAAGGTAATGTAATGTTTGATAATTTATATTTAGAACAAGTAGTGAAAAAAGATAAGATGGTTGAATCCACACAAAATAAAGAGAATGAGCTAAATTTAAAACATATAGCAGAGAAGTTCATGGTTGAGAAGTTTACATGTAAACACTCAAATGCTAAACAGTGGCTAGAGATGTTTGAGAAATAATGTAGAAGATGTGGAATCAGTGAAGACAATAATAAGATTGAGATATTAAGGTTGTTTATGGAAAAATCATGCTTAGACTGGTACTCAGCAACCTTAACAATATTAACAATGGACTCTGTGTGGTCTGATTGGAAAGAAAAATTTTTGGAAAATTTTGAAGACCAAGGATGGAGTACAGGAATGCATGCTATATCATATAGGTATAAAGAAGGTCTACTGATGGGATACGCCATGAAAAAAGAGAAATTATTGTTAGATATGGATGAGAACATTAGTTCACAGACTTTAGTGATGCTTATAGCTGCAGGCTTACCTGAGTTCATTAGAAATAATTTGTGATTATAACATATATAATAATAATAATTTGTGATTATAACAAAAGTATAATGTACATGTTTAAAAGTGATGGGCCTCACCTTGTGAATCATAAAACTAACTTACATCTAACAACAAAATCTTGAAACCTAATTTTCCCCCACAGTCTGTTGCCATTGGTGTGGGAAGGGTGTGGGTATGGCCTAGACGAGTCCGATCTGCCGTCGCTGGTGAATGATGAAATGAGATACACCTTGTTCTGCAGATTCGTCGGGGAGTGGAGAAGGCTACAAGGCTCCGGGCACTTCAATATATCCAGGGGGGTGGCGCGGGGTGAGCAGCCGTGTCTTCGGGAAGGCTCACCCGAAGCCAACGATATATCGGCGGTTCCAGAGGAGTCACTGTAAATATGTACATATAGATATAAGGTAGGACTGAGAAGCATATGGTTAAATATAAGTTTAGTTATAGGGGGATAGAGGATGCACACCCCTTGTAAATATAGTACTTGAGTATAGTAGTAAGATATTAGTTTATATTTTATCTTGTTTTCTTTGGAGGTTTTCTATTTTTTGATTTTGAAAAATAAAGAACGAAAAACAGTATTACTCAAGGTGCGCTGACCGGTGCAACAATCCCATTGCACCGGAATACGCGCACCACAGGCTACGTAACCCCATGAGCTCGCTTCACGGGCTTGTGGGGGAGGCCTGTTTGAGGCTCGGCCTCAGGAAGGGAAAAAAAAAAAAAAAAAGTGTGGGAAGTGTGGTGGGGTCATAGAGTTAAACACTGGGTTTGTGAATTGCTGCAAAGAGTCAAAAACTTGATGTGTCACCGGTGGTAACTCACCCACCGATGGCACGCCAAGCAACGGGTGCAGATCGGCGTTCTATAACCTCTCGAGACCACTTTTCTCATAATCCCATTCCGGAATTGTTGAAGACTTTTAGCTGTAATCTTTATTGTAATTGTAAGACAGAAATATTGAGGAAACATTTTTTCTGCTGAGTGAAGCAAATAGACAATATAATTGTACGCAGTAAAAGTATACCCACGAACATCTTATCTCTCGGAGATCCAGATGTGCCACTACTTCAGAGAGAAGCTTACCGTTCACTACATCCTCATATCGGAATATCACTCCGGATCATCTAGAGAGGAAAATGCTCATGGTTGGACACAGCCTTTAGTAAGCAATAATCGAGAAATTATGCTAACGTCCTAAGCCGGGGGAAGGCTCGATCAACGAGCACGGGAAACTTATTCATGGCGCTAGATATTGTGTAGAATTTCAGGGTGTTCTTCGGTTTAACTAAGAATAGAAGGAGCTGGAAAATTTACAATATTTATGGAATTTAATATTAGCACATGTCAGTAGTGATTTTTAGAAGTACCGTACCCAGCCAGCTATTTTTAACACATGTACTGAATGGTACATACAGGATATACGTTAAAAAATAGCTATATCTTTAAAAATAAGAGTTTTGAAGTACAGATATGTCTTCTGGCTTAAAACCTAGGTTTCTGTCTGTCTGTTTCCTAGGTTTGGACAACTGTACAGACTACTTCGAAGGACATCCCATCTCTCAATAAAAAATAAACTAATAATCTACAAAGTTATACTTAAACCAATCTGGACATACGGAATAGAGCTATGGGGGACAGCAAAAAAGTCGAACATCAAGTGTATCCAATCCTTTCAATCCAAAGTCCTAAGAACAATAGTAAATGCCCCTTATTATGTCAGCAACAAAACCCTTCATAACGATCTTAATATACCCTACATTCTAGAACTCATCCCTTCCAAGTTTATGAAATTCCACAGTAGCCTTTCCAACCACCCTAATCCTGTAGCACAGTCATTGCACTGCGCCACTCATCCCTATAATCCTCCTCGGAGACTGAAACGGCAGTGGCCTCGTGACCTACTATAAACGCGTGACAGTGAGAGTCCTGGCAATGGCCAGTTTCCCCAATCATGTCCTATTGCATGAATGAGCGAGTGAATGATGCTGTAAATATGGTATGAATGAGATCATTTATCTGTATTATTATTGCCTTATAAAAGGCAGATTATTATTATTGCATATTATTATAAATTATTGCACAATAAAGATTGTTGTTACATGAATTGTGTTAGATGAAAACCTAGGTTTAATATTAGACGAGTGTAGTTAGACTACCTAGTAAGTACTTATTGGCTCAATACGATGAGTTTTGTAAATTAAAACGAGGAAAATAAACACGAGTTGCGAATGATAAGGGAAATTTTCTCAACTGAGCAGGTAATATTCTCACCCTAGGAACTGACCGATACTTATGAACTGCGCTTCCCGCGGTTTCCCGGGGCGTTTATAGGAGAAACAAGATATACAGGCACATTTTCACTGCCTCTCGTCAAGAATACTTCACTTCAAAGCATGGCTGAGTGATAGCTGGAGCATCAGACCGGATTCCCTAGATTGCTGCTAGGCCAGCGGTGACAGATTTCAGCGGGATTGGAAAGCAGGCGCTATACAGCGAGAAGCGCAGGTGGGCTCGGATTAGACAGAGAGGGAGAGAGAGAGCAGAAAGCGCCAAGACGCCATTAGGCTGATGACGCGACGAGAGGCGCTACTGAAAGGTCGGCTTAGTTCCACGCCGCCGATTTTCTCCATTACCGGGATCACCTCCTCCTCTTTATCGTCGGTCCAAATCTGTCCTCCATAGTACTTGGGGTGTGGATTCTAGCGCGTTACTAACTCCTGTTGTTCGTCACCGAGCATATCCTGTTGATCAAATAGGTTTCTAAGAGGACTTAACCATGTCCACGCCTCAAAGTGCCTCTTAAGTATTAGTGATCTAGGGTGAGATTGAGGTGTTACATGTACTTCAATAAAAACTTGAGCACTCTGTAATAACTAAAGGGCTTTCTTATATGAAGATGTATTTCCTAACTTAAATTCATTTACCATTGCAATCAGTTTTAAATGCAAATCATGACTTAAACATTAGCCTCTCCAAGGACAGGAGTGGGTTTTTTTTATTGTTTAAATACCAATTAGTTCGCCAATGTTATTCGGTGGTAGGTTCGATATCAACAGGTGCCATATTTCGGACAGAAGTACTTGTGAGAAGTTATTTTGTCACGAAATAAAATCACCTATTAAGCGTGGGATTTAAACCTGCACCACCTTCACGGAAATCCTTTACTCTACGCTCCTGCCCAGAAATGTTAACGTAACATTATCAGTTGTTAAAGGGCAATTATTTTAAGTGGGAGGTCTTGGAGAAAAATTCCACAAAATAAATTTTATGCTTTTCGAAAAATTACCTGTATGAATTAGTTCTGTGGCCGTTATTCTCAAATCTTTACAGACAATAAACACCTGTAGAAGTGGGAGTTTATATAAGTTCATTATTTAAATTTCTTACAATCTTGCTCAGAAAATTAAATAAAATTGATTAAATGGTCACTGAGACCGTATACATTTGTATACTGCAATTTTTTTATACTGTTAATGTGATGAGAATTTAACTGTAGGAAAAAAACTAAGAAAAACCTACATAATAAAATAAAATATAATAATACTAAATAAAATTTAATTAAGTACATATAATGTTATTCCAAAAATATATGTTTTGTGCGTTTGTGGAGGTATTTATTTATTAGGTAAGGGAATGCTAACTGTAATCGACTATTTTTCTTATATAGGAAGTTAGAAGAAAAAAATTCTCTGTCTGGGTGTGTACATATTGGTGGATTGTGGGTAATATTAGGTCTGTTGTCATGGTAGTTTTTTATCTTGGTGTATCCCGGGTAGCTGTTACGATGTTTAGTTCGACTTCTGATTTCCTGTAACTCGAAGTACAATTATGAATCCAAACCGGTGCAGCATTACTGTTATATCTAGTATTAATTTTTCAGGAGTAAGGTGTTTTGTAGAAAGAGGTGTTTTGTTTGATTTATTGTTTGCGTGGTGAGGGTACTTTCTATAGTTACTAAAATCGCAGGCGTATCTTGTCAATGTCGTTCCGAACATGAAAGGTGGAACTTGACTAATGGTCTACATTTTTTTTGTTTTGTTTTTTTGTATGTATACCCTAACTGTTCTTAAAAGTGAAAAGTTCCAGAACACCTTAACCCCTACTTCTTTAGCTTGTTCTCCACTGGAGTTCCTGGGGAGAGGAAAACAAAATTGGCCCGTCTAGAAATACAATGGTGGTTTTATAAATGCCATTATTCACATGTGTTTTTCCCAAAACCGTACCACTTTTTCCTGCTGTTTTAGTGGCGTTCCGGGTATGTCTTATTATCAGCAAATATTTCTAATTTGCCATTATTCTTTAATAAAACTACAAAGCTGTATAAGAGCTAAGATTCCAATATATAACACGTAAACGAAAAAAAAACACCGCTAGTTGCATGCACTTAAAACGTACAAATTATATTTTGAGAAGAAGCAATAAAGAATTATACAAATCTATAATTTGGAAATCAGTCCTGAGTCATAAAAATAAATAGCTATAAGCACAAAACAAATAATAACTAATTAAAACTATTAATATAAATTTTAATTCAGTCGGCTTTTGAAAATTTTTAAAATGCAAGAAGGATTTTGAATCTGAAATTTACCAATATTTCTGGCTATTTTTGGTTTCAATTCAAAATTCAAATATCAAAGAGTTTTCACGTCGACGATTGTTTTGCTTAATTCGTTGTGGAAGAATGAAAAAAAAAATCCACTGACTAGATGAAATTTTAAACTTAAAGATTTTTATCTGATATATGAAAATGAAACTTTATACAACAAAACCCATTTCAAAGATATTTAAAAATGTTTTAAGATCTGACAATAGAAATCTTCAGTTTCAGTAGGTTTTAATAGTATAACTCAATATTTAAGATTCTTAAATTTCATACTGAATATTTGTTAATAGGACAATTTTCAGAATGTTCAAATTGTGTTAGTATCTGATCTAGAAACGTTCAATATTTTCCTTAATTTATTTTATGTATTTTTAAAAAATACAATTTAATTCATAATGGATACCAACAGTTTTTACTCTTTGATAAGATACTTATAAAATATGCAAATTATGTTTTCTATTTTAATTTTGATATTATTACTGAAATTATTTAAATCAGGAAACTAACTGTCCTGACCCTATGCGCAATAGTCACCCCGAATGATTTTCCAACCATTCAATCATTTTTAAGAAATTTTACTGAAGAGACAAAAAAAATCCAAATTACATAAAAACTAAAATATTCATGATGCTGAAAACTATCTTAAAACAATCATGGTCTTCGGATCTTTCTAAAAGGAATTGTTTTTGTCTCTCTTGTAAAATTTCGGAAATCATTTATTAAATTAAGTATTTTTGTATTGTTTTCTTGTATTATGTTATTGTTACTTATAAATGTAAATTTATGTATCTTGTTCTAAATTACTGCCCTAGTGATGTCTTGAATAGGTGAAACGTCGATCAAAAAAATATATTTTGAGATATCCCAAGCTTTTTTTTCTAACATATATAAATAAAATACATATAAGTGTTTCTGCTTGAGTCTTACTACTCCCCAGTGTATTGCTATTTTTCTATCATGATTGTGCCTAGTGAAAGAGCTATATTTGCTCTAAAACACTAAACGATGTCTGGCGCCCTACTATTGTTTAACTAAAAACTCAAAAGGTTTTTCCCGTGGTAGTTTTCTATTATAAAGTTTGATAAAAAGAGAAGAGAGGGGGGGGAGGATGGTGCGGGATCTAGATGCGGGGATCAAGACGCCGAGATTGGATGGGGGCCACGGACAATTGCACAGGCTGATCATCTGACACAAATGGAATCTATATGTGGTTCCTGCAGGCTGGCAATCTCCTATCCTTCCGATAAATTGTCCGTATCTCCGACAAGCCAACTTCCTCTTGAGTCCCTCATTAATATCAGGCTGGCCAACTCTCGAACTAACTCGCGCCCTCTTCGCTCAACTAATCAATCTGCTAGCTTTCAGGGGTTGGCTTGAGCTATCTGCTCCTTTGCATGGAGGCCAATAACTCCTCATCCCAGTTTTGGTTCCAGAATCGCCTGGACAGAAATATGTGATCCATGGATTCAGGGGCGGTCGTCTTAAGCCAGCTGTAGCATGTACTCGTTTTGACTATTATTATTATTTAAATTTATTATTGTTAAGACTGTATTATTACCATTTGGTATCACTGCTGATATACCCACAGCTGAAAACGTTTAAATAAGTAAAAACTAACACTTATTTTGTTATTATTTGTCCTCTTATTTTGTATTCTTTTGTAGTATTTTTTTTTTGTATTACCCGAAGTCATGGACATTTTCTGATTTGAGATATAATTTTTAATTATTTTTTCCCCCTAATATGCTGTTTGTGAAGCTCTAAGATGTTTAGATTCTGTTTAACTCTCTACTCGACTTGTTGAGGGAGCCTACCTGAGCATTGGTACAACCCCCTTAAAACAGTACAGACCATAGTTTCAATACACGTGTATACACATGCACTCACGTACATGTATAGAGTAACATGGGCATTGTACATCTTAGGAGGAGCCTTGTTACTTTTTTTTCGTATTTTGTTGTAAACACCGGACACAGTGATTTTCCATAGACTTTCAGAGGCAAAGAATTTTTTTTTGTCTATCTATGTTTTATAGTGCATGAATGCGTGTCAGCAAGTGGCTATAAACATTGTTCAACAAATCTGAAATTTTAAAGATATATTCCAAACCTCGAAAGTTTTGGGTTAAATACGATTAGGATTAGCATCAAAAAAGTCAACTAAAATTTCTCAGAAGGTAATGAAGATTTATATTTCTTATTGTTTCCCTATGGTTAAGGATGGTGCAGGATAATGTGATTTCGGGAAGGCTTAAGAAGGGATCGTTGTACGGGATGGCGTAGATGTAATGTACATGTACAATAAGTTAGGAATCAGTCTAAATATGTAGGATTAGTTAGATTTCGGAAAATAAGAGGATGCTCTAATTGTAAATAGGCATAGCCTATAAGTTTGTTCGTAAGAATCCATGTATATAGTTTGCAAATAGAGTTTAAAAAGTTGTTTTCATGAATAAAGAAAGTTTAAGAGAATAAAACAAGGTGCACTGACTGGTGGATCAATTGCACTTGAATACGGGCACCACAGGCTACGAAAACAAAATAAAGGTTAGGGGCCATTAAAGTCGGTAATTAAAAAACAATTTTAGAGATAATTCCAAAGATAATTCATTAGGAACCAATAGCATAAAAATCGTGTTTAACAAGGCAATTTTTGGTTCCAATATAGATTAACCAATAGAATAGAGTAATTTTGGTCAAATTAGACTGCAGTTTTTTGGTTTAATTTGTTTTTAAGAATGTACCGATAGTACCTTTAAATAGTGTTCATCCGCATTCTACATCATTTATTTCCTTTTTATATTTAAACAAAAAACAGTTCATAACTTTTTTCAGCGTACTGAAAACAATAAATAGCTCACTTTTAGGGAACGATTTATCAATGTTTGTTCCCGAGAAGTTGAAAGCAATCCTTTTGTTGTTTCGTTAGTTTCTACTTTGAAATGCGTACTGGGCTGTCAATGTAGCCAAAGGGTGAGGGCTAGGTGGGTACTAATAACCAGGTACAATTCTTTTATGATGTGTTGGTCATTCCTTAGTACGGGCAAAGTCCACGCATATTAGCGTCTTTTCTTCAAAATCCCCTTTATGAAAAAACAGGAGAGGGGGTTATGGAATTTTTTCTACACCACCCTCTTAGAAGAGCCAAATCCTCTTTGCAAGATATTTGTCTGGGTAACACGCATGCCTGCTGAGAATAATCCCAAAATGACCGTAGCAAATCTGGTTTTATCCGCAGGTTTTTTTTTTTTTTACCCCTCTGGTCGCTCCTTTGACCAGAGATGATCCTTGGTGGGCCACATCTGCCCGAAATCCTCTCTACCTTCCCAGGTGGGAACGGCCATAAAAACGTTACATCACAATACATAACATCGCCGACCAGAGGAATCTGAGCACGTGGTCGATGTCTGTAAATCTTTCATCAGGGGAATGTATTTTTTTTTTTAATAATAAATCTTATTGTATGAATGAGCGAGTGAATGATAAATTGTAAATATGGTATGAATGAGATCATTTATCTTAATTACTTATTGCCTAGTAAGGCAGACTGTAATTTTAGCACAATAAAGGATTTTATAATAATAAAAATAAATAATAAATCTTTCCCTTTTATTTAACAGTAGATAGAACTCTACATAATGGCTTCTTGTAACCCATAGTGTTTATATTTTTCTAATCCTTAACATAGTACATATTTAGAGCGCGTAGTGTATATGTATTTGAGGGCCCGTCACTGCATTATTTATATTCCATGACCAAGACAGATTGGAGATCAAATCATAGGTACCTATGAGTATCGATTAAAGTTTTTGAAATCGAGTAACACAAAATTCGCCCCTAGTTAAAAAATATCAATAAAACAATAACAATAAAAATATTGCTCATGATTGCCTGGAATACACGGTTAGTTAATATATAACAATGTATCATTATGCCAAATTTGGTAATATATATATATATATATATGGCTATGATTGCATTAAAATAAAAAAGTAAATGACTAAAGCAAATTAAATTGACTAAAATATGCTGTAGGCAGATCAACGATTTAAAGGAAACGTTGAAGTGCTACTCGATTACAAACGAGTGGAACCTCACTTCACGATCCGGATGCTCAACTGTTACCGATTTCGTGCATTGGCCGAAGCGATGCGGGGCCCTTGAAATTCCTCAATTTTTTTTTTTTTTGTTAGAAATATCCCCTTGTTAAAAAATTATATATGTACAAAATATTCTACGAACAAATCTATTTACAATTGCTTCATTGTAATCATCAGTTTTAGCAGGAGGATAAATGATCTAATAAATAAAATGGTCTTCTTAACACTCTCCTGATTGGTACGGAGTCATTTGGCAACCCTTCAATCCGAATTCTTTAATTCCAAAATTCCCTCTCTGATCAGTCGGGATGGTTCCCTATGAATATAATTCCTAGATCCTAAAATATTATTGCTGTTATTAACTCTTTTGACGATCGTTCCTTCGACACTGTCCGAAGAAAAGTGCGCAAGCCTTCTCGCCTCATTCTCTCGAGCCGAACTCGTGTTCTCACTGTGGAATAATTCCTCGCTTTGTAGGCACCTTTCTCATTGCTACCAAAGACAGTAAACCTCTCTCATGTCAAATATTCTTCAAAAAGCTGGAATTCTTGGGGGTTCCAAAAAATCCCCTGGACAAGATCTCTTTCCTTCTAAAAATTTCCGGCAACTCCCAACCGAAGCCATAACTTTCCTATTTATATTTATCATTGCATCTTACTCTCCACAGTCATTTCTCTCTTTTGAGAACACTGCATTATAGTCCGGCAGGTAACCAAATCACTTTTTATCGTTCTAATTGATTTCCCATCTTCTCATACCTTTTTGAAAAACTCCTTCAATGTTACTTAGTTCTTATAAAATAGGAAGATAGCTACTGTCACTTAGAACCAAAAATCTTTCTTCAGCTTACGATATTTCTCTGTTCAACAAAGCCTCCATGTTGTATCACATATCCTCCTCTGACCTTGAAAGCAAACAGTCTTTCTGGATGTACCACAAGCTTTCGACTGGTTTCAGCACGCCAGCTTACTTTACAGTCTAAAAAGTAAACGGTCAATCTGTGATCTGTTGCCAAATGGAATGTAAGAAAATGAAAAAAAAAAGAATTCCAGGGCGTTGTCCTCCGATAACAACAAGATGGAGAATAATAGGAATATCTAGATGACAATAAAAAGAAAATCATACTTAACATTCTACAAATCTGAATCTTATTAATAATCTAATAAACATATGAGATTACTACAAAGAACCAAATGCAAAAGATTAAAACAAAATGAATGGGCATGAAAAAAATAAATAAATAAAACATAGAATTATCACAAGGGCGGAAAGTGCTTAGAAGGTTCTTGGGAGATGGTGGGCATGGATCGGTGGGTCAGTTGAAATGTAGTCTTTCCAGGATAAAGTTTGGCCAATGACCGAACCCAGATTTATTACTTACTTCAGGAAGTAGATAATTGGATTTGTCAATCATCGATAGTAAAGGTGGGAGTATCAATTAAGGTTTTGAGGAGAGGACATGAACCGGTTAAGATTGCCTTGAATTTCACCGTACTCAACGGAAGATTATAGAGAGAGGTTTTGGCCTCAATACGATTCAGGTCTTCCTGAATCAATAGGGAGGTGGATTTGAGCTGACTAGGAGGGAAGGGAAGGATAGGTAAATTTTGGTGCTTTCGGCAAATAGCTGGATTGTGCAGTCATAGATAGATGTTTTGAAGTCAAGCCCAATTAAGATATTGGGTGGGAAGCCCCGTCTCAGTTTTATGGAGGCAGGGCAACTCGTACCGAGCCGACTGAATGACACTCATCACTATATCCTATGCACAAAGCCCATGTAATGTAGAGACACCTTAACCCCGAGCCTCACTCATATGGGCGTAACAATTGCCTCTGGTGTTTCTTCATCATTAAGCGAAACCACACGAATCTCTAAAAAATTAAGACAGCAGGCCCTGCTCCGCAAAGTTGAGCCTTACTTCCCGATTCTTCAATTCTGCGAAGCACTCTGCTCAGCCTCAATAGCCTTTATTTGAAATTAATCTCCTCCTGCTCGCCAACCTCCACCCGAAGCCCATTCACCGATGAAACGAAGGTCCTCAGCTCCTATCGTCAGGTTCAGGCTAACACGAACCCCAGCAGGCCTACGCCCTCTTTCCCCAACCCGCCCACCCATCTTAAAAAAAGGAAATTTACACTACATTGTACAACTTATATGGTCCCATAAAATATGAAGTTGATCCGCGAATCACAATGCTCTCTTCGTTTTTTAAAAGTTTCCAATAATGTGATGATTCGTTTTCATTTATAATCTCAGCACATTTTATGTAAGAACATTCTATGTCAAGTAATTCTCTTTGAATTCCAGGAGAGTAATGCTGCAGTTTCGTGTCTTTTATTCCAAAGGGGCTGGTATAAGCATCACAAAAGCAAGTCACCAAATCTGTCGAGCCTTCCATTGGCTCGAATCCGGTGACGTGGCTGACGGAGGAGCGTGGCGCGAGGAGCATCTTCCCAAGACTCTCCTTCCTTTTTCGCATGCGAGGGAGGTGACAACCATGTGGATTTGGGAGGCCTGTGGGCTGTTTGTAAATATTGTATGAATGAGCGAGTGAATGAAAATTGTAAATAAGGTTTGAATGAGAACAGTTGCCTAATAAGGCAGATTGTAATTTTAGCACAATAAAATAGTTATATAGAAAAAAAAAAGATTCATTCAGTTTATTTAATATGTTCTTGTAAGCAAGGGAAATGAGGCAGTCGGTCTTCAGAAAAAAACGCCTCGAACAATACAACATGAGACATCATTATTGGTTAATGGTTAAATTTACCTTGCAATTAAGTGTTCAGCCAGTTTAGATGGGCAAATGAAATCAGATACCAACTATTGTCTGCAAGGAGGGAAAAGATATGAGGAAGTTCTTAATTTTAATTTAGAAGAGGTATTTTCAAATATTTTTCCCATAGTGTAATACCACGTTTTTACCACCCCATCATAGCAAACACTATCAAATTTTTTCCAAAGTTCTTTGGTTCAAGAGCAATTTTTAGCTCTTCAAACACACTTTCTGCTGTACTGGTCATTCGTAATTGATGGGTTCTTCCGATGTATCAACATTCTCGTTGAACATACGAACGTAAGCACTCAGCTTAGGAGATAATGTTTCGTCACTACTTTTGTCCAAAACCAAAGAAAAAAGTTTGCAACTCAAAAGTAAGCTCACATCTTCTGGTATCTCATCAAGCTGCCATATTACTGTATTTTGAGGAAAAGCAATTTTGTCCACTAGATTAGAAATTTTCGGATCTTTTGTCTGTTTTGCAAAGATTTTTAAGCTGGGCTCGATAACTTTCTCTCTGTATGGTTTTATTTGTTGTGCCATAAGCAAAGAGATTTTATATGAAACTGTTTCCATTGAAGAAAGCTCATCACTTAGTTTTTTTGAATATTAATTGCCGCCCGAATAATGATTTTTTTCAATGAAATCAGAATTCAAGACTGAATCAATATGATACTTAAAATCAAAATCAGAATGATTATTCCTTAAGGGTCTCTCCAAATTGTATTTTTTAGGCAATGAACTTTTCCACTACATATCAAACATCGAGAGATCAAAAAGGGGTGCCTCTGTTTGTTATCTAACCGATATAATCAATTTAGCCAATTTTCCTGTATGTTTACCGAATCACACGTTTATGTGCCTCATTCCATTAATTTCAATTTTCAATCAATAAAAAATTTAAATGTGCAATTATATTAAAACCCTTGGTAAAAGTTGATTAGACAAACTTTAAAATAAAATAAAAAAAATCTTGACGGGTTGGCCATGGGCACCTTTGTGGCCTGTGGGTTCCTTGCCATAGACTGAGTAGAGAGAGGGTCAACTAGACTAGTGAATGTTGAGTCAATGTGATTAGGGATGTACCATGTTATTACTTATTAAAAATTAATGTTGTTAGGTATGTTTGGTCCGTAAGATGAACCATGTATCATGACCATGTAATGGGGCATTATAGCTAGAAAATATTGTTAGCTGATCCATGAATATATAAAATGTAAGTCCACTACAGTAAATAAGAGCCCTAAGTGCATTTTGTAAATATGTAGATACGAAATGTTAGAATCTATATTCTGATTAAAATATAAATTTGTAATAAATCGGTCATGAAAAAAAAAAAAGTTACCTTTTAGGTAAAATATAAATGTAAAAAGAGTGAAAAAAAATTTTGGGTTCAAATGAAAAAAAAACGTACGAAAACTTGTGAATAGAGAAAATTAAAGAGAACAACGAACAATGTGGCTTAGGTGACAACTAGAGGTAGACTGATAAATATTTTGGTTTAGAGATACTGAAAACTATTCCAAAAAACAGTGAGTGTCGTAGGGTTCATTTTATGTTCTATGTTCAATAGCCTGCCCCGCTTCACCTCTTCTCTCAATGCTTCCTATTTGCTTATTCTCTTTTGAACAATAACATGAACAAATTTACAGGTGTATGGCTTATTTTCCTGCATAGCATAACATGCATTTGAAAGAGCGTAGAAATACAAACATTTTTCGTTTTATAGTTAAAATTACAAAGACAATAGACTGGACTAGGTGATGGGGCTCACCTTCGGGTTACAATAAGGGAAAAACTAAAAACTAAACTTACAAACTATTACGTTCCTGCCTCGGCTGCTTGCTGCCATCGATGGGGTAACGGTGCGGGAGTAATCGTGGTTTGTCATGTGTTGTAGGGAGTCAAAGAATTTGATATGTCTACGGCGAATGAACTCATCCACCGTAGGCAGCTCAAAGTTCTCGTGTAAATGCTTATTCCCGAACTTGATGTGTCTTCTTATGATAGCTTCGGTGATGGTGGAGACCTCGAACTTTTCGTGGATGTTCACGAAAGGGGTGGTGCCATAGTGCCGAGCGCAGGATATTGTTCTGGAAGTGCTGGAGTCTGGTTATGGTGCTGGTCTGGAGAAATCGAAAAAGCGGAGTCCCGAACAGTATTGTTTTTATGTTTTTTTTCTAAACCCCTTTATTAATAAAATCTTTAACAATTTACAATGCAATTACAAAGTTCTATTTAACAATTTCTCCTCTTACTGCGATGCGCTGATGCATTCGAAGGAGGTTGGGTTACATAACAATATCAGGTTGAAGTTAAAATTACAATGCAATGTATAAATACTAGGTAGGGCTCACCTTCAGTTTACAAATGTGGGAAAAACAAACTAAAAACTAAACCTACAACTAGAACCTAAGACTAAAGCGTTCCTGCCGTGACAGCGTCTTGCCATCGATGGTGGAACGGAGCGGGGGTTATAGTGTTAAACCCCGGGTTCGTTAGATATTGTAATGAGTCGAAAAATTTGATATGTCTACGTTGGATGAATTCATCCACCGTAGGAAGCTCAAATATCTCGTGAAGCTCACTGTTGCTACGCAGCTCGAATGAAGTACCCCTGACCACTTTCATCAGTATACCGTTTTGGAATTGTTGAAGTCACCGAGCTGTCGTATACGTCAGATGACAAAAAAGCGGTGCACCATACAGCAGAGTAGAGCCGGCCTCAGGATGCTCCTATACATCAATAGCCGGGCTTGTGTGGAAACTCAACAAACCTACTATTCCCTTTATTATATGTCCAATTATTGTTTTTAAGGGAAGGTAGACTACACTTGTAAAACTGAGGCCAGAAAGGCCGGATACAAGCCATAAACAACTCTTTGGATGTAGGCCAACTGATGTACCGAACCCCATCTGTTGTGATAAGGGTTGATGAGAAGTGAAAGATGGTTCCGAAAAGGCATGCACCGTCACAAAGGGCCATAAATAAAAAAGGTTCAGATTAGGTCCATGACCAGAGGATGTATACGTCGGGACGAGAATTTGCAGGGGGTGTTTAGTTTTTTAGTTATTTTCCCTTATTTCAACCCGAAGGTGAGCCCCATCACCTAGTCCAGTCTATTGTCTTTGTAATTTTAACTATAAAACGAAAAATGTTTGTATTTCTACCCTCCTTTAAATGCTATTATGCTTTGCAGGAAAAGGAGCCATAAACCTGTAAATTTGTTCATGTTATTGTTCATTTAATTGTAAATATTTAAATAAAGGGGTTTTGAAACAAAAAAAAATGCAGGGGGTACAGCAGCAGCATGAGTGCACAAAGAGATCTTACACAGGCCGAGCCAGTTTATAACGTAATCAGTGACAGACTGGATAGGTTAAACATCAGTGTGAACGCTGGGATGACCGGCTGCGTAATCTTCTCCCCCCAAACGGGGAAAAAAACCTTTGCCAAAATCATATAGCATAGGAGGGCAAGAGAACTCACCGGCTTTCTCAATGTACTATCTGGGTATAAACATGGATAGGCATCTCCATTTCTCTACTCATTTTAATAACACAATATAAAAAGTACAACACAGGTCTTACCGGCTTCACCAATTGCTAACTTCACTAAACTTATCGCTGAGTCTTTAACTTATGATGTATAAATGTGTCCTCCGGCAGCTCTGCTGTACGGTGCCTCGCTATATCCTCACTTGACCGACAATACAGCGAAATGTCTCCAACATTTCCAGAATGGGATCATGAGAAAAGTGGTCCAACATACCTCTCTCCAGAGGTTAAAGAACGCCGACTTGCACCCATTGCTTGGTGTGCCATCGGTGGGTGAGTTCATCCACCGGAGACACATCAATGTTTTTAACACGTTACAGCATTTCACCAACCTTTGTTGAAGTGTTATTATTTATATGATAATAACATATGTGTTAATCGCTAATTAGAAAATAATTTTTTCTGTTTCATACTGGACAGATCATCGGATTAAAGAATTCGAAGTGCTGGTTAATAATATATGATACGAGTTGGTTCTTTAATATAGCATGAATAACTTTTATTAAAAGTAAATTATTCAATATGACTAAGACAGATAGGATAAAGATAAATAACGAATGACAGATATAAATACACAGAAGGCTACCGTCAGGCAATAGAAAGCACAGGCTGTAGAGACAACCGGTAAAAAGAAGATAAATCTGGCCCCTGCTTTATAGGCCTCGAGGTGGCCTCTACAATTAGCAGGTAAGGGAAATAATACACATTTATTGCCGAGGCCGGAAGGGGGAGGTTCTACTTTCGAACAGATCGTCTTTCTTTTACATCTTTCTGTCCGTAAGTGCACCTGTAGCTGTCACAAATCGATCTGGAATTCTCATCTCAACACCGAGACATAACTTTTAACAAATATTCAGAAAATATTTCTGTGGCGATCGTGAAAAATCGGATAAGTGGACTTATCTGAAAAATGAGAAAATCGTACTTACAGGTCTCTAATGATCTATGTCGTGTAAAATCGGTTGATTTTTCTTCCGTTGCATGAGGAAGAATTTCCATTCCCATACCGATGGCAGCAGACTGTCAGTAAAAATTAGGTTAAGATTTAGTTTAGGTTTTTATTGTTAGTTGTAAATTAGTTTTAATTGTATGATAAATAAGGTGACCCCCATCACTTTTAAAGATGTTCAATAAATTAATGTATAATGTACACTTCTTACTTTTGTACAAGTGTGGACCGATGTGTAAAGTTATTAAACATTGTATAATAAATAAATTATAAATATAGTCATTGTAGAGTCTATACTGAATCGTGCAATGAGTTTGTAATAAAGGGAAAAAAAATGCTGGGAGTCGCGGAGACTCGGCTCACGGCCTTCGGCCGGGTGCTCTACATCAGATTGAAGACATCGATATCCACTAGTAAGATTTAACCTTTATTGGTAGCTTGTAAAATATATTACATCTGTTCATCATTTTGAGTCTGTAGTAAAACCGGTCATTCCTCGTGACAGCATTTTAATATTTTGTTATTTTGGATAATAAAAACCTTATGTCTATACATTTAAATTGTACCATTGAATTCCTTCTATTTTGATCACCACGTTGATTTATTAAGGTAAATTACTTTGGGTTTAGCATAAATTATGAAAGTAAATAAATTGAATATTCGAGGTATAATTTTCAACAAGTTTACGCGAATGCAAGTTGCTCATGATTTGAGGAATCAAATCTACCAGTAGCTGAATTGTCGGATGGCATCCTTAGAAATTAAATAGCTCAACTGTAGCGTATTTTAGAATTTTATGTATTCGGATTCAGTGGTGTATTGGATAGATAAGGTATTCCTGAATAAATAAATTGATAAATAAAAGGCTTTATTCAATCCACGTCCACCGAAAGCAGCACCTTATTATTTTCTCTCACCTTACCTCATTCGTATAGGACGATTTCACATATTTTCCACCATTTTTAGTTTATATATAACTGATTTAATAATTACTTGTTGTGGTACTTAATTTTACAGGTATACATTTTATAATTATTGGATAAAAGGAAATACCAGTGAGATAACCTGGATTTGCTATCGATAATTATGTTATGTATAAATTTTAATTCATCTACAAATAAAATTTTAAAATCTTTATTCTGAGAGAAAATTCCATCAAAATTGTGACTGTTGTCATAGCCACTAACCCATCTAGATTGTTACTTTAATTTCTCCATAATTTTATTTGAGCTAAATAATTTCATTTGTTTATTTATTTAGTGTATGATTATTTCATGATAAAATATTCAGTGTAATTGATAAGACAATCATAATAAAAAAAAATAAAACGATCCGACTATAGTAATATTATATCGTACTAAAAAGAATTACAATGTTAATGTCCTTCCCCCATGATAGGGGAAATGTTCCTGAAGAAAGATATCTTAATCATTTCAAAGGTTTTACATCGCTATAGTTGAAGTTATTGGATCTCTGATCACGCCTTCAAAACGTATTTATTGAGACTCGTGTGATACGTCAAAATAAAAACAGAAAAAAAATATCTCCATAGAGATGACATGGACCGTAAATCATATAAATTATATTTTAAAAAGTTTAATGAGCCATAATGACCGGTACGGGAGCACAGGTGCGCAGCGAAAGTCCACCTGTAACCAAACCAACTACACATTGCTGTGCGGCTTTGCAACATGACTTTTTAATACCGATAGCAAATTTACGGCAAGGGAACAGATGTTTTAGCATAGTAACTTCGCAGTCATTGTTAAACAAAATTGAATTACAAAGAGCCAGCTAATTTTATTATTATTGCTATAATGTCAACATTATATAGGAAAATAACGTTGCTAATTTGTACTTTTGATCAAAATTACAAGCCATTTAAATAATAAACTTAGTAAAAGAGCATGTAGGGAATAAATGAATAACTCACCTTAAGTGTGTGTGCTCGTAATAATAAGTAAATAATTAATTCAAAAAAATAGACCGGTAATTCTTAACATTTGTTTATTATATGCAGCTTAAATTACGAACTACATTGAGTATTTTTTATAAATCAATAAATGAAAAATAACCTTTATTCTGGAAAATGGATTCCCTTAAGAATAACAAAAAAGAATAAACCACAAGATAGGGAACACCGACCTGTTAAACATAGGTGGTCTTCTTTAACTTAATAACAACTTATATAAGTCTATTTTAAATATCAATCGAGGTAGTGCTTTTCAGTAAGAACAATTAAAATTCAGATGATTCATTGATCCTGATGTATGTTTTTAGGTAGACTTGTTTGTTATTTGAAAATCTCTCTTTCATCGGAAATCATGGGAGCATTGGATGCCCAAAAACCTACTAGCGAATACATTTGAACCAAGGGGGGAAAACACAGTGACCCAAAAGAGAAAAATGCTCTCAACGTCAAAGGTTCAGCCAGAAAACGAATCGCTGGCAATAACAATTTGCTTCCCATGAAAAAGCGACATTGTTAGGATTGGACAGAAGAATCCTCAATCCCATTACGACTGTTGTCGATTCTGTGCCTGGTGGAAACTCTAAATCAAAACGTGGCCGCAGACAAAAGGGGACAAGGCGGTACAGCCAGAGGAGGCGACGAACAAAGCTCAGAACAGGAGCGACATCATTGAGCTTGAGGGGCAGCCACTTTAGTCGCACCATTTGCTCTATGGATGAGAGAGTTATGGGAGAGGGAGTGATACCTTTTTTGGGTGTACCCAGACCGAGGCGAAGCCCTCCTCCGTCCAGAATCAAGACGTTAGGACAAACCTCAAGGGGCTGGCGACCGGCAGATGTGGACCAAAATATTTTGGCCTCTCCACTCTCTTTGAGCATGCCTACTTCACAGGCCATTAACTTCAAGAACGTCGGATGACTGTTTGAGTTATGGCAGCTGGGGACCAGTCAATGGGCCAGGTACCCTGGGGACATATATTATTGTGGGCTGTCAACACAACAGTCTGCACCTTTGCCGTCAATGTTTCGGTTGTAAAAACTTTGGACTTTAATGAAACCCTGTGGTTCGTTGGTCTCTATTAGGTGATAATAGCATACCTTATTTAAAACATTAGTTGTAACTTATTGACCTATTGTTTTCAATTGGAAAAATACAACTTTACTATTCGATGATATAATAATTAAGATATAAAAACCCACATACTCGCATCCCTACATCACTTAAATATGTAGGGACCCCTGAAGCCCAGGAAAATAATATGTACAGGACCGACCTGCACCCGTTGCATGATGCGCCGTCGGAGACACATCGAGTTTTTCGACGCGTTGCTGCACCTTACAAATCCAGTGTTCCAGTCCCCACCACCCCTCCTGAATCGATAGCAACAGACTATCGGGCGAAAATTATGTAAAGAATTAGTATGTAAGTTTTTGATCAAAAAGGTGAGCCGATGATAAGGGGCCTTATAGAGTCTTATCAAAGAAGTCAAGTATAATCTGTATCATTATACTCCTATACTTATAAATTCAGACCTTGTATATAATGTAGCGACGCTACAGCAAATATAAACCTGCAATGTAAATATATTCGAGTGAGAATATATAATGAAAATAATCAGTTTGTCTTTTTTAAGGGGATAGGCAAAAAATATTTTTAGAAAACATGTACAGGAAGCCCTTAGGTATTCAAAATTATTTATATCATCAAAATGCCGAGACAATCGATGCAATAAATTTTTATCTCAACTTATTCTGAGACGTGTAACTGAAAACTTCACATGACCTTGAGTAGACTAACAACCGGATTGGTAAACTGTAATTGTATAACATAATTGTAACAAAAATATAATCTGCCTTGCAAAAAGTAATTGTGATGAATGTTCTAATTCATACTATATTCACAATTTTTCACTAACAGTATTTAAAAACAGCCCATAGACCTACGAAATTAACATGGTTGTTACCTCCCTCGCATGCGAAAGAAGAAGCGGAGTTTTGGGATGTCTCTCACGCTCCTCCATTAGCCGGATGACCAAGAGCGCGAGAGCCACAGACACTCAGGACATGGTTAGAGAAACTATCCACTGCCAGGACTCCCACTGTCACGTATTTGTAGCAGGTTGTGTAAAAACAAAATGTACTTTATCGGTATATGATACATGTATATATAATGCCCCGACCAAATAAAATTACTACCAGCTATCGACGAAAAACCCAACCTTTCACCAAAAAAAGAAATCAACAGTAAGCAGTTGATATTTCTTACTTTTAAACATTATTAACCCGAACAAACCTTGTCCGTAGTACCATTGATTGATCTATTTCCGCAGAAAAACAACTCTAAACCTGAACCAAATTTATAACTGCTCAATTTAGATTAAAATACTTACTAAATATCTTAGATAGACTTTACGAAAATTATTATATTAACCTGGATGGAAGATCGCTTCAGCAGTCCTAGGAGTTTGTTCTGTATTCTTTACAGTCGAAGGAAGTTACTACACTGGCCATACTACAGGATATGTGCAGAGAGGTTTGAATCATTTTATAAATTACTTCTTTGTATTTTATCGGCAGTTTAGATCTTTCGCAAAGTAATGGACATTAAAACGAGATGATAGCCTTAACTTTTAATAGGTTTTATGTAAGGTGTAAGCCTTTATCGAATATTACGCATTGCGCTATTTCCTAAATTAATATTAGGTTGGTGCGAATAATATGTCGGATTCTTAAGTGAATATATTAAACTGCATATCATTTTCCAAAAGCTGTTTATTTTATCAAAATATGCTCCATTTACTTCAATACACTTTCCCCAACGAGATTTTAATGCATAGATGCCTGTCTTGAAGAAATTCTGATCTTTAGAATCAATGAACTTTAATATGGCATTTTTCAGAATGTCTTCATTTTCGTACTGTTTAGCCCGTAAAAACAGTACTAAATGTTTAAATGAATGAAATTCGGTAGGCGAAAGATCCGGTGAATAAGGTGGGTGCTGCAAAATTTCATATTTTAATTCATTTAATTTTATTAAATTTATTACCGAAGCTCATTTCGCCCGGTTAGTTTGTGGGGTATCCGCTTATCCATTTTTTTCACCTTGCCAATTTCAGAAAGATGTCGCAATATTTTTGTTTGGTCAACTTCCATTCTGGCAGCAAGTTCCCTTGAAGAAACAGTTGGATTCGTTTTCCCCAATGCTTTTAGAGCATCATTTTTCACAGTTTCGGGTCTTCGGGGTTGCAGGGAAAAATCACCAGACAGAAATTTTTCAAACCAACGCTGCGGTTTTCAATCGTTTACAGTATTCTCCCCAAACCCCTGGTTTATATTGCGTGCAGCTTTTGCAGCATTATTACCAAGTTTATACTCATATAAGAAAATTACACGAATATCGGTTGAATTCATATCGGTGCAAAATTCAAAGCAAATAACAAAAGGGAACACTTTTGAGAAAATCTTCTTTGCTAAAATGTGACTCTGGCAATGGACAGTACGACTATAAACTAGGTTTTGTCAAAAACAAAAGCATAACAAAAACAGGGAGACAAACGTTCACATTTAAAGAAAATCCGACATTTCATACGCACCAACCAATATTTGTGCTATGACTTATTGATATATGTTATTGTTTCAAAGCTGATTAGTCTTGATGTGGAGAATAGTAATTATTATTTAACGCCTCCTTACATAAGAAGCAGCATATGCCTGATAGTTGAAAGTATTTAAGGCCAGTTGGGAATACAGCGCTGATTTCACGCTTTTAATTTCTCTCTCCTTATTCCTGAGCGAAATCCCAGATGCTCAATGGGTGATATCGGTGCATTAACATAGGCTTGTTAATATTAATGGTGAGCTCGGTGACGCGGAGCTTGTTGGAATGGAACGTCAGCTGCAGGTCTCGGCCGACCTCCGAGCCACCGCAGTCCTATTACAACCAAACCAATTTACACCTCACTGTTAGCAATTTACACCCACTTTGTCTCTAATTTTCACATATTTCCCTCCTCATCGTTACATTTATGTCCCGTGTCGTTGGCCGCTTAATATGTATCCAAAATTTTTTTTGTAGATAATAAATGTGCAGTCAAAGTTCATCTGCTATCGTCCCGATATAACGATTAACAGTCTGAATATTTACTTATCTATAAAAGAGTATTCTAATAGATGGGTTTAAACCCCCCTGGGGAATCAACCTCCACCGAGGATTCCCACACTCCTTACTCCTCTCACACCACCTTCAAGCAAGTCTCCTGCTAGTAAAAGGATCCGATCACCCTAAATATTTTATATTTCTCCCTCATCCTAAAATTCTAACTAGAGAGCTTAGAAAAAAAAAAAAAAAAATAGATAGGTTCCTTTTAGTAAAAGGCGAAAGATTTATTCGCTTTGAAAGGAGACCAGAGTTTTATATAAAATCTTTTATATAAATTCTATAAAATAACAAAACCTGTATATAATGTAGTGATGCTACAGGAAATACAAAATAATTTGTAAATAGATTCACCTGAGGATCTATAATTATATATAATTATCTGTAAATTTAAAGGGGCTATGAAAGAAAAAAAGAAAGAAAAAAATGGGTTCCTTTTTTTTTGTTTTTATCAAAATTTTATTATTGAAACTTCTTTATTGTGCTAGAATTACAATCTGCCTTATTAGGCAATAAGTAGTTGTGATAAATGTTCTCATTCATACAGTATTTATATACAGGCCAGAGGCCACCCAAACCCACATGGTTGTCACCTCCCTCGCATGCGAAAGAGAAAGCGGAGTCTTGGGAAGTCCCCCACGCTCCTCCGTCACCGGATAGTGGAGGCTGACGAAGTTTATCAAAATTAGAAACCATTATGACCGATTCGGATCGGATTGGGTTTATTTCGGCGTAAAACCCTTAGGACGTTATCGCCGTTGTTTTGTATACCTAAGCTCAATTAGAGAGCCCGCCGATGGCACTAGAGGGAGAACGATGAGACCAGAACCTTTTTGTTTATTTCAAAACCTCTTTATTTATATAAGTATTACAATGAACAAATAATTTTTCTATTCGGGGCCGATGCAAGCGACCGTCATGAGATTCCTGCAACTTATATCGCAGGCCACAATTTTTTTTTATTTCTAAACCCCTTTATTAATAAAATTTTTAACAATTTACAATGCAATTACGAAGTTCAATTTAACAATTTCTCCTCTTACTGCGATGCGCTGATGCATTCGAAGGAAGTTGGGTTACATAACAATATCAGGTTGACGTTAAAATTACAATGCAATGTATAAATACTAGGTGATGGGGCTCACCTTCAGTTTACAAATGTGGGGAAAACAAACTAAAAACTAAACCTACAACTAGAACCTAAGACTAAAGCGTTCCTGCCTCGACTGCGTCTTGCCATCGATGGGGGAACGGAGCGGGGTTTATCGTGTTAAACACCGGGTTTGTCAGGTATTGCAGGGAGTGGAAAAATTTGATATGCCTACGTTGGAAGGGCACAATGAGAAGGGCAGAAGATTTTTAGGAGTGCTATAAAAGTAAATTACTTGACCAGAACCTTCATAGGTCTTAGTAGTTTACGAAATATTGGGTTGAACTACGCTATGGAACCTGCAATGAGCGTGTTGCCCTTTTTACCGTGCTTTATCTTTTTGGAAAGGTTTTTCTTTCTTGGCTTTCAGAAATATCGTAAAACTGACTCGGCCTGCACGTGTTGGTATTTGCGACAGGTACTGAAGGACGTTCGGTATCTGTAACGTCCCTGACAGGGTTTTTTGGGGTTTACCTGCGCCCCTTATTCTACTGCCGGCGCCCTTTAGTTGTGCTTCTATAATACAAGATTTTTTTTTTACTTTTACAAAACCAACAACAAGGTGTCAATGACGCCCCCCCCCACACACATATGTATATATATTTTATTGATTTTACGATTTTTTAATTATTTTAACTTTCATAATTAGTTTACAATACGTAAAATTTGTTAATAGCCCTTCACAGGACTACAGGTGGCACCCCAGTCCCACTTTTCTGGTAGGCAGGACATGTATTCTCATTTCAAAGACTGATCGGAGGAGTTATACTTTTAAAAAGCATGCCACCATTGGACGACACTCACAGGAACACTAACAACATTCATCTATCCAAAATTTATAGGTTAACCAATACATATTACTTCGCTATATGTACGATTCAAATGGAACCTTACATAACGTCCTACATACACAATGTATCCATGACTAGCAAGCCACGAGACATGAAATTCCACTGAACATACTAGGATATCCAAAACCATGCTTTAACCATTACTTAATTACAATAATCATGGCTATTGATAATACCAGATAATATCTGCTGTCGCAATTGTTTGTTGAATAAATAAAAAAACGTTCTGAACCCTTCTTTGTGCTTATACATATTTTTTAAAATGCAATTTAGTTCTTAGTCGATGTCATAAAATTGTACTCTGTGTGTATATGTTATTACTAATACCTCCTTACTTCACAGTCAGACAATCGCTAACATATCAGGGGATTTTGACTATTATTCTTACCTTTCTGTAAATATATTTTTTTGTTCTTTGAGTCCAAGTATTTTGTATTTTTGTGATTATTTATCATTTAACTTTACTTTTTATTTTATTTTGTACTTTTCTACTCCTATTTGTTTTTTATTTTTAATTTAATTGGGAACTATTACCCGGACCCTCCAATATTCTTGAAATCCAATGCCTGCAATCCAGAATCTACTGAAAGATAGCCCTTATATTATCAATATCCTATATCCTAGAGTTCTCTTCTATATCATCAACCCTTCACGCTGATCTCACATCTAGACCAGCACATTGATCACATTAAGATCAGCACTTGATGTTCACATCAAGATCTAGGCACCTTTCATGACCAGAACTCCCATCTCATTCCCGCTGATCCAGAAAGACGCTTTAGCTGGAGGTGTCCTCACGATTTCAAGCTGGCAAGCAAAGTGGTTTTGGCTACTGAGATTCCCCACTGAAGAAATAAGACATTTTTAAAAACTGAAGTCTTTGAGCACTTGTTAAAATACTTTGCTTTGATTACTTGTAATCATCCCAATGTATTTCAATTTTGGAAGAAAATATCAATACTTAAAGAATGTTCACTGTGTTCCGGTGGATTAAGTTAGCAATGTTTACACATAGCTAGTTGTGTTTAAACACCACCTAACTCGTCAGGATCAGTGGATCGATTAGAAAAAAATAACTTAGGGGTCAATCACACGTCTACCGCCGTCTGCCTCTCTGCCTACCTACCGGGTCGTGCAGAAATGCTCAGCTGCCAGAGCTAAATGTAGAGATTTTTTTTCTTTAGTTGTTAATTATTAATGATTATAAATAATAGTGGGACCAATACCATAGCAAAATTTTCTCATTTGAATGTGGACTTACTTTTACACTACTCAAATACTATATTATTTTTTCGTTTCAATAGATATATATATATTCATATTTTTTTTCTTCATGCCCTCTTGTCATTATAAATTATGGAAATTGGTATAGAATCTACATAAATCAATCTATCTACAATAGGTCATTTTAAAATTTTTAATAATTTGTGCGATTTGTGATTGCAACGAAAGTATTATGTACATTATACACTTCATTTCCTAACTTGTTTAAAAGTGATGGGACTCATTTTATTTATCATAAACCTAAAACTAACTTACATCTAACAATAAAAACTAATCTTAACCTGATTTTCCCCGACAGTCTGTTGCCATCGATGCGGGAGGGGTGGTGGGGTCATAGTGTTAAACACTACTTTGTTAGGTGCTGCAATGAGTCAAAAAACTTGACGTGTCTCCGGTGTATGAAATCACCCACTGACGGCACGCCAAGCAACGAGTGCAGGTTGGCGATTAGATTTATATATTTTCTTCATAGCCCCTTTAAATTCACAGATAATTATATATGATACAATTATATATCCTCAGGCTTTACAATTATATTTGTACTTCCTGTAGCGTGGCTACATTATATACAGGTTTTGTTATTTCATAAAAACTACACAGTGGAATAAACAAGTATAATGATACACCTTATAGTTGACTGGACTGAACTGACTCTAATAAAGGTGATGGGGCTCACCTTTTTGATCAAACTTAAAACTAACTTACATACTTATTCTTAACCTAATTTTCCCCCGACAGTCTGTTGCAATCGATGTTGGAGGGGTGGTGGGGTCATAGTGTTAAACACTGGGTTTGTTGTGATATTTATTATTTTTCGTTTCATGTGCCCTTGTTACAAAATTAATATATACTACAAAATATAGATCTACAAACGAATCTATTTACAATTGCCTCGTTATATTTCCTGTAGCTTGGCTACATTTTATACAAATTCTGTTTTTTACTAATAGTGATCTGCATAGATACAAAAGTATAATGATGTACTTAATACATTAATGGACCGACCTTATTAAAAGTGATGGGGCTCACCTTATACAAAAGCACATGTAAATAAATAAAACAATATGCGGTGATGTACAGCTGTGATGTAATCGAACATTACGCCAGTCCTAAATTAATATCTGCAGTATGTATAATTATTTATGTTTGTTATTGCTTTTAAAGGTCCATGTGACCGCTCCTGATGTGGAGGATAATGTACAACCACCGCAAAACAGTAACAGGCTACAGATCCGAAGACAGGCGCCTCACGTGCATACATGCACACACGTACATTGTACATACGAGCATGTGCATATAGAGATCAGACATCTGGGAAGGAAACGCCGGTAGGTAGGGCCGGGGTGGCGTGGAACAGCCAGCCGTGACGTGGCCATTATCCCGTCCGAGCTAACTACAGGAAATGTTGTTCCTCGGCAAACCTAATCGCTCCTCAGCAAACACACGCTGTTACCTCGTCCATTATTGCGTTTACCGCCGCTTCACCTTCGGCGGGGGGCGATCGGTAAACCGCTCAGGGCCACTTCAGCTAGGGATAATCTTCAAGTTCTATCAGGGACTTTTGGGAATTGTCAAGTCCCGAAAAATATACTTTCATTAAAGTAAAATCGAATTTCATCTCTAAGTACTCATATACAAGCTTTCTCAATGCACTATTTGGGAATAAAAATGGATAGGCATCTCCATTTCTCTACTCATTTTAGTAATAAAATAGAAAAAGTACGACCAAGGTCTTACCGGCTATCGCACTTGCTAACTTCACCTAACCTGTCGCTTCGTCTTAAATTGATGATATATAAATGTGTCCTCCGGCCAGCTCTGCTGTACGGTGCCCCGCTATTTACCCACTTGACTGACAATACAGCCAAATGTCTCCAACACTTCCAGAATGGAATCATGCGAAAAGTGGTCCGACATACCTCTTTCGAGAGGTTGAAGAACGCTGACCTGCACCCGTTGCTTGGCGTGCCGTCGGCGGGAGAGTTCATCTACCGGAGACACATGAAGTTTTTTGACTCGTTGCAGCACCTGACAAATCCAGTGTTTAACACTATGACCCCGCCACCCCTCCCGCATCGATGGCAACAGACTGTCGGGGAAAAATTAGGATAAGAATTAGTATGTAAGTTAGTTTTAAGGTTGATCTAAAAGGTGAGCCCCATCACCTTATTAGTCAGTTTAGTCAAGTCACGTATAATGTATATCATTATACTTGTTTATTAATTATATAATTTCTATAAAATAACAAAACCTGTATATAATGTAGTGATGCTACAGGAAATACAAAATAATTTGTAAATAGATTCGCCTGAGGATCTATAATTATATATAATTATCTGTAAATTTAAAGGGGTTATGAAGAAAAAGAACAAAAAAAAAACAAGTACATTGCGTCAAACAAGTAACAACTCATTTCACAGTTTTAATGGCTTAACGTAATAATATTTCGTGAACCCATACTTTATATGCCAGCATGTTTGTCTCATTTCATGCACCGGTGATCCTAAGAATACTACGTCATAAAGTCATAATTATTGTAAATAGTAATAAAAAATATACATATTTTTCTATCATATTGTGTAGAGTATTAAATTAAATATATTTCTGCGCTGATTAATAATATATTATATCCGTGTATACATACAGTAATAGTCAAAAGTTTCCGGACAGATCATATATTTCGTAATGCTCAGAAAGATACTTTCATAAGGGTTTACAATTCTTTTTTTACAGAATTAAATAAAAAGATAAATAATTTTAAAAATAATAGATTTATCAAATGTATTTTTGAATTATGAAAATGATTTACGATTGTTTGCATTGCCTTCAAAGCACATTTTTTTATCATTGCAGTTTAGATCCATACTTTACCCACTAATCCTTATTAAGGTAATACAAAACAATATTTTAATTTGTTTAGTTAAAATGGTTCGTCATAAAAGTATATACTTGTACATAATATATACTAAAGAATTATTTAGATTTTCAGTTGAAGGAGAATCCTGTGAAATCGTTGCAAGTTGTTAAAAGTACTGTAAGTGATTTATTAAAAAAATAAAATTCAGTAGAGGTTCGAGAGACTGACCAAGGTGTGGAAGGCCTCGTAAAACTACTCAAAAAAATTGATAGAGTGATAAGGCTGAAATCTGTTCCTGACGTCCGATAGGGTACTTGAACATCAAAATTTGACGTCTGAACAATGGGAGAAACGTAGCAATTACCAACGAACCTAGATTTAATTTTTTTGGAAGTATTAGTAGATATGTTAGACGTCCTGTCTGCAAATAGTATGTTTGAGGTATTAATAATATAATATATAATAATAAGGTATAAATTATAATTGGCAAGGAAAAAAATAAATTAAAAATTCATCAAAATGTTAAAAATGAAATCAATCTTATGAAAAATAATGAAGGTTAATTACAAAAAAATCCTCATCGATCTGTATAGTTTAATAACGTCTCCGCAACCAGGTGGTAAGCATGCCAACCTCCACCTCCAGAGACCCAAGCTTTTGTTGGTTAGCAGGTAATTTATTAATAATAATATGGCGTGTCACTACATGAAGATATAATTGCCGACCAAATATTTCCGTTCTACTTTGGTAGAGGGGTCTGAGATGCTCCTGATTTGCACTAGGCATTACCTCACAACCTCAATCTCAGTATTGCTAATCGACACATTTCTGGAATTAGTTGCTCATTTATCCCCACGAGGCTAAGCTAACCCCAACTAGGTCCACCAGAGATACGAACTCGGATGTGCGCAGTTAGAAGGCGTTTTCAAGTGGTAACTATTATTGTTTCAAAATTTTCAGTTTTGCTGTTTTCCTTTGAAAAAAATCAGGCAGCAAACTTTTTTTTTTTTACTTTTATTTTTAGGTTTATTCCTAAACGAGAATCCTCAATTTAAAGCCGAATCAGGAGAGCGAAACACGAATCCGAATCATTCACTTCAACAATAAAAAAAACTTTAAACATTGATTAATATTTTTAATATAAGTTTTATTGCCATCACATACAGAGAACGCAGGTAAAGGGTGAAAACAACTAAAAAAACACAGTCAGGAATTAACATTCAGTTGGGAGCCCTACAATGAGAACAACTTGCCATTTTTACAAAGACCTTTTGCAGGTAAGCGAGAACTTCTTGGGTCACGCTGTAATACACAGAAAAAAAGCGATTATGCATGCCCACCTGCGAAACTACAGGTAAAGAGTTTTATTGTCCTTCGCCACATTTCACTACAGAACATCACTTCTTACTACTCTAAAATAGCCCACAAAGGATAAATAATTATGAGGCCCTGAGCCTTGTGAACACCGGCCAGTCCAATAACTAAATATGGATTTTTAAAATATTATTTGGGTGCATTGTGATGATTTTGTACAAATGGGAGAACAGAAGGAAATGACAAAAACTAAATTCAAATGTTGAAGAGAAGGAAGTAGATCCATGATATCTAAGGCTTTAGGCGAAATATTCGGTGCTCTTTACACGCTTTATTTGAGAAATTCAAGCTTGTCCCTCAATAGACAGGATACAGATAACAATTCAAAACTTGAGAACGTTGAGAGTTCAAATCTGTTGTTTGTTTTTTTGGTCACAAAAAAATCAAGTCTAAATAATGAACACTCGGATATGCTTATCTGATCGGACCCGAATTCGAGCTCCGTCAATGGCCTCAGCCCTAGTAATCCTCCTTCCCGTCTTATTGTACAATGCGTGCACGAATAAGAAAAACTTCTTGAAAAGAGTGTGGGATATGTTGCTGTAGAGTGAAGGGAAATGTAATTCATTCGCCTCGACTACAACCATTTAAACTTCTCCGCTTACCTTAAACACAGCAAATCCAAAACCTATCAATGAGAAAGAGTCTTAAACGCACACAATGAAGAAATTATAAGATTTTTTTTAAAGACCAAATATCGAAAAACCAGCATACCCCAACGACTAATAAAATTTGCAATGCTAAAAATAACTGAATAAATATAAGAATATAAATTTTTTATTTAAAAAGCCCATTATTTATGCCCTAGATCGAAGACTCATTCCATGGAATTCATAAGAAAATAACAAACTTCATTGCGATTGCAATGCTACATACATTGTGCACATCACATTCAAATAAACTTACTTCAACTGTGTACAACTATATTGTATACTTGTAACTTCCTTGAGAAAAATTTCTTCTTTATTGCTATGTTAATTAAAATTAAAAATAAAGATGCTTTGAAATTGAATTGTGTGCGTTGCCTTAGCGAGCATTACGCTACTAATAACTGTTATCACGTAAAACCTTGCTATAACTACCTCACCATAATACATTTATGTAGAATAATAATATTGATGTTGATGGATGGATTCTATAACCCAATCATTAGATATGCTGCTCTCATTCTCGAATCCTTGGGCTTCCCATCTCGCCTGCGTCTCTGAATAATTTTTATTTTTTTATTAAATTTTAGTTTCTAATTTTAATTTAATGTTTACTACCTTCATGTTGGATTATAACATATTTACACTCAAATTGTTTTATATTTTAATACCGATCACGAAACGCTATGTACTCATCCTTTTAATTTTCTGCTCTTTGCTTTATCATTGGTTTCCATCTCTTTTCTTCCTGCTACCCGACTGTAGTGTCCAACCCTTGGCACACACGATGCTCCCACTGTAGCATTTACACAACAAGCGCGTTCGGCGGCTTAACACTAATCTAACATCAAGGAGTTTACATTGGGACTCTGACACTAAGGTCGTTATCAGTGATACCAGATTTAAATAATCGTTTTTGCAAACTGAGCACTTGCATCACTTAAGGCCTATTGAATCAAAACCTTCTGGATCTATTCTTAAAAATTTTACAGGTTAGGCAAAAAACCCCAATAAGAAACTAAAATTATTGTTATCGATGAAAACATCCAAGAACAAATACATTTGTCCAAATTCAAATGGATTGGGGTTGTTATTTGTCCCTCATATAAAATTTTAAATTGATTTAGCGGGGTCTGAATCTAAAGGCCTCAATTATGAACATAAATAATTCCATGAGAAATATGTTTAAACAAAGTGATTAATAACGCTAGAAAAAGGAAGAGGTGTTCTTGCTGCGAATCTTTTTAAATTATTAAAAAAGTATTGTATATTTTAGTAAATATTTCAGACTCTTTGTTAAACCACGAGGTACATATTTAAAACACTTAATATATTTTTATTATTGGCGCTAACATCTTTATTCCCTGTTATACCTTTGAAATTATTTATGCCTTACAATTTTTAATATTTCCATAAGTCATAGGGAGAAATCAGAATATGAAATAGCAGTGCGAGCTATACTGTATATATTTTTTAAATAAGATATTAGAATACTTTTTTTGTTTGACTACCTCTAATAGGGGTGATGCCTGTTATGCTATAGAATTAATTAAATAGTATACCGCTGGAAAGGTTCTACAATTTCTGCTTACTAAATTAACAAGCCGTTTTTAAAATGAAATTTGGTATTAGTGGGTCTATTTTTTGCAAATCGGCCATATTTCATAAAAAAAAAGTTAAGATTGTCAGAATAATTTATAAACGGCTTTTGGGTATACTATGTTCGTTTGCATTAGGTCTTATACAAGGGAGAACCGGGTTTAATTGGTAAGTTATATAAAAACTGTGCAATAAAAATGATAATGAAGCGGAAAGTGTAAAGCCAAGTAAATTGATTGAGATGATTATAATAAATAATAATATTCGCAAGAGTAATCACCAAGCATACAGAGTGTATTGATAGACGAGCTGTCCCATGGAGAGATAGGTAGATAGGGAGAAGAGATATTTGTTTGAAGCACCGTGAGATAAGAAGTTAATGCCGAGTTTGTCAGGACAGGAGTCGAAGAGGTGGAAGGGGGGGGAGTCAGAGACGTGTCAATTATGAGGGTTACCCCCTCCCCTCTGAGGGGGTGGGGTTCGCCGCAGGACACGACCGCGGCCTCCCTCCAATCCCAGGCCGAGCTGGGGCAAAAAAACACCCCCACCCCAAGGATATCGACGGGAAAAACGGGGGGTGGGGATGGAAAAAAGGCCCTGGACTCAGTCAGGTTTTTCAGTTGGCCTCAGAGCCTTAAACAGTTAAAGTGCTTCGTCAGCGCCACCTCTTCAGTGTCTTCGTGCCGTAGTTACCGAGCCAGTGCGTTTTCATGCATTTACCGTGTGTGCTTTCAGCCGACATGTGGACGGATATATCGACGGGACTATGTGCGCGTCTTAGTGAAGATCACGGACAACTCATGCCCACCGGTTCACCGAGCATCCTTTGCTCCGCGCTACCCAAACATTGGCGGTCAAACAAATCGCTGCCCCATGCTTTCAAAGTCGTCTCCCTTGACGAAATACCAGACGGTACAGTGGTCGTTGTGGGGGCCGGTAACGACGAAAATTGCTGCGGAGAGCTGAGGAATAACACGGCGGTTATGAAAAACCAGGTCGCACAATTCAACGATCTGAGGTTCATCGGAAGGAGTGGCAGAGGTAAGTCATAATCTTTTCTATGTCATCTATTCTATCTATCAACTGTCCATACAAACAATCGCATCAGCGACCTAGGCAACTCTGCTCTTCCAAACCATTCAAGGTGTTCATTATCTGAATTTACTTATCCTTTAAATAACCAGTAAGATAAGTGATTGAAATATACGTGATTCGCAACGTATGTCAATTCCTGTCAAAATAATTGAATTTCATGTATTTTAAGATAAAAAAGTTAAGTACAATAGCATTAACCCCTCTAATGCTTTTAACCAAATAAATAATGTCTAGTTTAGATCAAAACATAAAATGTTAAGGACCTGTCGATGCGTGAAAATGTAGTTTTTAAGTTTGTTATAAGAGACCTGAATGAAACGCTGCTTAGTCGAACACGTCAAGGTCTTAATAAGCATTGATACTGGTTAGTTATTTGAATAATATCATGCCAAGACAAACAAAGGATTTTGTACCCGTTACTAGTAGGATTTACTGCCCAACCAAACAATAATAGGCCTCCAGAGTAGACAGCGTCGAATTGTCACCCTTTAGCTCTATTCGTTTTGTTTTTTGGAATCTTTTATTAATATTTTTTTTAGTATTTACTTTTTAATGGTTTCCTGTAACAGTTACAGGATGTTTTATGGTACTTAAATCATTGAATTTTTACCTTTACCGAATCATCCGAGGATTCTCAAAAAAACTTCATATAACTTTGATCTATGTTGACATAACTTATCAAAAATAATAAAATACATATATATACTCTTCAATTTTCGTAACGAGCTTAAAAAATTATTAAATGGATTTCGTTTAAGAAAATACTTGTATATAATATATATTATTTTATGTTTAGGGAAGAGTTTTACACTGACGATTGCGCTAAGATCCTCACCTCATCAAATAGCCACACTGAATAAAGCTATAAAAGTTACGGTCGACGGTCCACGGGAACCAAGATCAAAGTCAAGTAAGTACCAATAGTCTGTTATTAATTCACTCCTCTGTCACGAACCATTAAATTTGTCTATTTTTATAAACATAAACTTGCAATGTTTATGAGTTATGAAAAAATAGCTAATTTTACTGTGGTATCATTAGTAATTATTAAGTCAACCATTTATTAATATTTAAATATTAGATATTTATAAGCAGGATTGGGTTTTAAACCCAAAGTCTAGATAATTCAGGGGTAGGTCCCGGGTTCAAGTCTTGACCCTGCCAGTATTAGGTAATAAGTTTTAATTGTGAGGATATGGCTGTGGGAAATTACGTTATAATTTTTCCCAGTCTTTATAAAGAACAAACTACACGTAATGACTAGTATTATAAAATCTTGTTTGTATTTTTATTATTTTCTTTTGAATTTGTAATAGAACTTTCAGAAATATACATCAACATGACGATTAATGCATATTAGGAAACGTTTGGTGTTCATATTTTTGTAGGCACGATATAAAAATCATCGTGGATTTCTATATAAACAAATTGACTATAAGCCAATAGGTCATTTTGTATCTGCGCTAGAATTTTGCTTAAAAGACGGTTTTCAGTGATAAGACGTTTGAGCAAATAGTACATTTTAATTAATTTTTTACAAAATATTAAATCTTTTTCCAGTCCAAAACAAGTAGATATTGTTCTTTATATTTTTTTTTTAAAAATTAAACTGATGTAAAAAAAAACAATGATAAGTATCATATAAGCAGATAAAGAAGATACTGAGGTGAATGTCTTATGTACCGATTTGTGATGTAAAAAAATACAATATTATTTTTCTGGGTGAGTGGGGAGGGGGTTAGTCCTCATTATTACGTGGGCAATTTTCAATAAGCTTGTAGACTATGAAATTGATCTTTACATTGATATACGTATATGTCTCTCAAAGAACGTATCGCCTATTCGGGCAAGAACAGGACTACCTTGTTTCTTTTTTTTCAAGTTGTAGTCCATATAAGCCTTTAATCTAACTTTATAAATATACTATATAAATACATTTCTATTGCTGATTAATTGTAACGTGATAGAACTATATACGAGGGTAGTATGTGATTTTTTTTTCGCTCTCATAATAGTAAATCTGTAAAACGGTAGGTCGGTCTAACCGGCTTTGGAACGAGACCATAACTCGTGGATTGCGGTCGTAAAAGTGTGATCGGATGGTGGGGGGGGTCGCAACTTTTGCGACTGCCTCAACGTGGATTTGCCTCTCTTAAAACTTACCGACTCGACTCAAATTTGTTTCGACAACTTTATCTCCCATCTTCTTAACTTATTTGTCCAATCGCTTTCCCTCTCTTATCCCCCTCTCTCTCTATCACTCGGAATGCATGGTAGGTTTCTTTATAGAACTTCGTGTCCACCCGTGCGAGTACTCCGGAAGTTTACTTACCATTTGTCAACTGAAGTAGAAAGAAAAACCACGCCATTACTCTTTATTTAATATAATTAATATTTAATATTATTTTTAATCATGATTTAATCGCGAGCTAATTAAAATCAAATAGTTGTTTGAAGTATAACATAGTGGGGATATGAGGAGCTCAACCTCAAGTGAATTGGTTCTTTATTTATTCAAACAGCTGCTCATTTGCCATAGCGACGCTTAAGACACCGACCAGACGCACACCTCAAAGAAAAAATCCTGGTAGCCGCAGTTTGAGTTCAGCTTGCTACCAACTAGACCACCGAGACGGTCAAGTAGTTTTCTAAACTACTAGTTCAAGTAGTTCAAATTTTTAAATAATTATTTTATCACGGAGTTGTTCTATTAACTTCAGTGCATTATCGGGGAATAAGCGGTAGAAGGCGTCAATTATCATAAAGGAAAAAAGATTTTCACCCCCAGTACCCGCTTTTGAAATTTATAGAACGATTGAAATAATAATTAGCATTTTTCCCAAATAGAGAATTTTTTTTTTTTTAAACGAACAAAGATTGTTCAATTTTTTTTTTTTTTTAGCAATATAAGAAGTGTAAATAAAGGTCATGAAAGGTAAAGGTGTAAATGTTAAAAATATGGAAATATTTTTAGGTGTTGTAGAATGCACCTTTAAAAAATATCAGACAGCAATAACATAAAATGTATTAATTATGCATTTGTTTTGTGACTTGACGATTATAGACTTGACTAAATATGTAAATAATATAAAAAGTTAGGAATATTAGCCATTTCTGAGTCCATTCCTGCCCTATTTATGGGACGGAGGTGCCAAAACAGAAGCAAATTGGTGCAGAAGAATAAGGATTCACTCAAAAGCTACGTGGTCTTGTTATTCTAGGGACTTTGTCTTACAAACGGTACAGAGCGAAATCATAAACTGTTGTATACTGTCTATAGCCTTTTGATCCCCTCGCTAGGCCGCTAAGATCTTTTGTACTAACGTCATAAGCTGAGTTATTTAATTTGTTATCTCTCGCCGCTCAATTTTCAGGTAAAAGCGGCCCAACTGTGAATGTTAAAACGCTACAGGTCCCTATCCAACCAGTAAATTTTTGCTTCTGCTAACAATTAACACTTACATATTTTCACTTTGTCCGTATTCGAAAGGCAACTCAAATTGTATTGATGTATTGTTCAATATTTTAAAGTCTTCATTAATTCGTGTTTCAAAAATTCTGTATTTGTCACATGTGCTATACGCTACGAAAATCTTGTGATAGGTGATATATAAATCAAAATTCGAATGTGCTCAATTGAGAGCAGAACTGAAAAAAGAAATTAAAACTGACCTAAAAATTGTTTATACAGATATACTGGGGAATCAGTTGTCTATACAGATTGTTTTATTATTGTCTTTCCAATAACTGTTTGCGTAGTCTTGTGGTTAATATCTGCGCAGACCCGGGTCGCTTAATCACGGACAATTTCTATGGGAGGTGGGATCTAGTCAAGATGAGCAGCTACCTACTATCTGATTAAAAAAACAAAATACAAATTTAATGTAATATGCAGCTAAGCTTAACAACTTTCGGGCGGGCCTATCTCTTCAAAGAATGTGCAAGGTAATTGATATGAACATCGGACTAATTATCCTTTTATTCAATACCATGATCAATTTCAATTTCCGTTCTTATTTCTTTTAAACCTCCATTTAATTTCCTGTGTCCGTCTGTAGCAGATAATTTTGTAAGATAATTTAAGAATTGAATCAAGATTTGGGCAACGATATAGTTGGGTTCGCTTCGACTTGACCGAATCCTAACGATTTACATTTAATTTCAAGGCTAACTACGAGAGCCCCGTTGATAAATTGCCCCTAAAGGATATGCACATCTCCTTTGGACCAATGTTTGCTCCGTCCTAATGAACGTTTTCATCTAAACCAACAAGGGCCGTGTCGGCTCTGTGTAAGAGTTTTAATAAAAATCCCGACTCGGGAGTGCCGTGTCGGCCAACCTGTTGAAAGGGTATTACATGCAATAAAACAGCGCATATTCAAATTAGTCGCAGGGTCTTCCATATACACAGCTGTACTGTGAAGGAAGCTCATTTATATTATACATGAGTAATTTTCCTTTGTGGGACTGACCCATGGCCCACAGAGCGCGCGGTTCTCCGCAAAGCCGGAGCGCGAATATTTTACTCGGCAGAGAGGAGAAAAAAAAAAAAGAATTCTTCCCGTCTCTGGTCTCGTCGAATACTTCACTCGTTAGAAGCAAGATGATAAATTTATTTTTCGAAGGAGAAAAAAGACGAAAAAAATGATTTTCTGATTAGATGCATAAAACCAAAATTCAAATATACACTCCCATGTAAGTAAAAATATTTAAATCAACGTGACGATTTCCTGGACGTTTAATATTTTAATGAGTTTTTTTTTTATTACAACAACTTTATTATGATAAAATTACAATCTGCCTGATTGAGCTATAAGTAATTGTGCTATATGATCTCGTTCATACCAAATTACAATTTTCATTCACTCGCTCATTCATACTATATATACAAACAGCCCAGAGGCCCCCCAAGTCCACATGGTTGTCACCTCCCTCACGTGCAAAGGAGGAAGCGGAGTCTTGGAAAGTCCCCCACGCTCCTACGTCAGCCGCGTCACTGGATAAGAGCCAGCGGAGGCTGTCCAAGAGCGCGAGAGCCACAGACGCTCAGGACATGATTAGAGAAACTGGCCATTGCCAGGACTCCCACTGTCACTTATTTATAGCAGGTCACGAGGCCACTGCCGTTTTAGTCTCCGAGGAGGATTATAGGGATGAGTAGCGCAGTGCAATGACTATGCTAGGGAATTAGGGGGGTTGGATAGGTTACTATGAAATTTTATGAACTTAAAAGGGATGAGTTCTAGAATGTTGGGTATATTTAGATCATTATGAAGGTATTGTTGCTGACGTAATAAGGGGCATTTACTATTGTTCTCAGGACTTTTGATTGTAAGAATTGGATGTGCTAATGAGTTCTTTAAATTAGAAACGACTGGATCTATAAAATTTCATAAGGATATTATAAGCATTTTTTTTTTTTTTTTTTTAGACATCAAATTTCACTTTATATGCTAGGAAAGTGAAATTTGATGTCTAAAAAATTTAACACTAAATAATATTTTATATTATAAGCTGTATTTTTTCCCTAACTTTTAAGGACACATTAAAAAAAAAATTGAAATTAGAAAAAATACCTTTTTTATAGCCACCAATAGGAACCAGCCCGAGTCAATTTTTGGGATTTATATAGGTTCTTTTTCTCTGATGTTAAATTGTTTTGTTTTTTAAATTTTCTGGAGGTTCTTTTTCTCTGTCAAAACATACTAGTTCGGTGACCAATGCACTTTAATAAATCATTAATCTTTCATAATCATTAAGAAATTCGCGCTAAAAAGTCATGAAGTCACATCAAAACTATCGCATTTCTCATTCTCACAGATATTCCTCGTTTAATGGATTGAAATTTCGTTTACATATTAATTTTAACTCCATCCGCCTTTCTAGGCATTCCACACCCCATATCCTTCTCATACATCCTTCAAATAGGGGTCTCCCCTTAGTGAAAGGCACTTTCCAGCCAAAAATAATTTTCCTTTTTTTTCCCACATTCCTATTTTTATAAGTTTGAGAGCTTAGAAAAAAAAAAAAAAAAAAAAAAAATTTTAAGCGAGTGAGCCCCATCACCTTATTAGTCAGTTTAGTCCAGGCACGTATAATGTATATCATTATATTTGTTTATTCATTATATAATTTTTATAAAATATACAAACCTGTATATAATGTAGCGACGCTACAGGAAATACGAAAATAATTTGTAAATAGATTCGCCTGAGGATCTATAATTATATATAATTATCTGTAAATTTAAAGGGGCTATGAAAGAAAGGAAAAAAAAAATTTTTTAAGCACGCTGCATGACATTTACACCTCCACGGAGGTCTCCCACACTCCTTAATTCCTTCACCCAACCATCAAATAGGTCCTCCTAGTAAAAGGATCGGTCACCCCAAATAAATTTACTTTACCCTACATTTTCAAAATTGAGATTAAGTTCGTCGGTAAATGTGAATATTATTTTGCTTTTGTGGTATCTGCTGTACGACGAAATCACGCCGTTGGTCAAACAGATTGAAAAACGCTGGCGTGACCGAGCAGGCCTATAAGGGATGATCATCAGTTAGAGAAGATTTGTAGCGGGCGAGGAGACAGAGCGGGCAGGGGGTGGATGACAAAGCGTGCAGTTGCGTGCCAGGATAATGCACTTTTCCCCTGCACCACACCACCCCCAGCCGGTGGGCCAGCGAGGAAAACTAATTTTCGCCGTATCCACTCAAACATCGGCGCCGGCCCTAAAGCAATTATCATGCAAATGTTTTTCACATTCGGATTGGGGCAAATATTTGTCGCCCCGTTCAATTCGTTCATATATCCAAAATACATACGGCGCCGGTCGTAAAAGAAATAATACCAGCCTCTGGCTAATATGTGTCGATTCGGTTGTTTTCGTTTGCTCTCTCCGCCCTGGGCCGGGCTGTTATGTCGAAAGGATGGTTCCGCCTAATTGCTCAGATCTCCCGCAGCCGTTCGTCATTTTGCATTTGAGGATAATCCCTGATTGTTTTTTAACCAGGATTTTCGTTTTTGTCCTTTTCGATTAAAATGTTTTTGAACAGAAATATCTTAATCGGAATGATTAAATGTAATCTTTGCGAAGTAATTTAAGCATTCCTAAGGACTTCAGTTACATGTCACTTTATCACGCTCTGTAAGTTCACGATGAGCAAACTACAAGTAGTTCCCGGGGCGAGGGGTCTGGGATGAGACATTAGTATACGGATTAGAATGGCAAAGGATGTGGAAATTTTGTTTATATTAATTAAAAACATTTTTTTATATACTTTTATAATATTTATAAATATCGAATTAAAAAATAATAGTGCAATTCCCAGCAAAACAGGGGAATTGAACCCGGTCCCAATAGTTAGTCCAGGAGCTAGAGAGTATTATGGCATTTCTTCTCTTTGGCTGTTATTATATTATTTTGCATAGTCATTGCACTGCACCACTCATCCCTGTAATCCTCCTTGGAGACTAAAACGGCAGTGGCCTTGTGATCTGCTATAAATGCGTGACAGTGTGAGTCCTGGCAATGGCCAGTGTTTCCGATCATGTCCTGAGCGTCTGTGGCTCTCGCGCTCTTTGTCATCCTCCACTGGATGATGGTGGAGCGTGGGGGACTTCCCAAGACTCCGCTTCCTCTTTCGCATGGGAGGGAGGTGACAACCATGTGGATTTGGGGGGCCTCTGGGCTGTTTGTAAATATTGTATGAATGAGCGAGTGAATGATGAATTGTAAATATGGTATGAACGAGAACATTTAGTACTTATTGCCTAACAAGGCAGATTGTAATTTTAGCACAATAAAGAAGTTATTAATTTAAAATTATTAAAAATTAGAAATATTTCGGTTGAAATACTAAATCATTTAAAACACTTTCAATGATGCTATAGTATTGTTTTTAACGAACTCCACTGCCGTCTCGACGTGATTGTCATCAATTATTTTTTAATATTTTTGGGGAACTTCTACGCAACCTGTACTAGATCTGCTCATTAAAATGTCCGATCTCATATCTAAAAACTTGAAGGTTTGATTGAGGGTTGTAATGTTGTTTATAGCGCTTCTTATTTTAAATACTGCTAACAGTCTAGTACTTTTATTTTATTTTTTTAAATTTCTTCAGAGAAAAGTGGCTTTGGCTTTAGAAGCAATGGCAGGAATCACACAATTTAAAATCGCGGGCTATGGATAGATTAGCCGAACAGATTTGTTAAGATCTCGAGTCTCCGTAACTCGTAGAGCGTCGGGCGCCCCCGAAATAATTCCTTGTTCTGACAAATGCGCACCAGCCGCGAGGGCAGCCATTAAGACTCTCTGACGTTCACTGCCTCCGTAGGTAAATAGTGAGCCCCCGTGCCATCCATTGACTCGCCCGACCGGTCTGTAGGACAGGCGGGGAAGGTGAAAAAAAAATTGTTATTCATATTGTAATAAGTTGGCCCTGCCTAACACACCACCCCAGGCTGCCTCAAGACACCCCATTGTCAAGGGCTGCTCAGTGTGGCAGTTAAGAAATCATTAGTTCGTTATTTCTGGTTCGGGGACGTTACGCTTCTTAAAGACCATTTAACGAACCACTTTCATAGGCCATTCAGATCCTCGGGTGCTTTAATTGCGCTAAGCACTGTTGTTGTTTTTCTCGGACTACGTTTATTAGTGTCATTGCGACTTGACATCCTTATACACTTCTTTTTTTTCAACTATTGTGGATTATTATGGGTCGCTGTCAATAACGCTAAAATATAAATACACTTTCATAGATTTAATAGCTAGTTAAAACTTCAAATTACTGTCTGTTGTGGCAAGATAGTATTTGTATTTTCCTTTAAATATGTATATATTTAATTTATTTTAGTCAGTATAGTTTAAAAACTTCCTTTTTTTTCAAAGGTTAGTAATTTATTTTATGTTCTTAGCTTAGACTTGGGATCTAAATAAAAAATAAAACAATTGTTAGGTTAATTATTTGTGATCATTGCTGTTTCCTAGAATTTCCTATCTCAACATTAAAAACTAGTACACAATAGAATGATCCTGAAAAACTTGTTCATTTTTTTTTTTTTTTACACTAATCTGGTAATTTTCGCACGTGATTAAATGCTTTACAGAGCTGCTACCATTTAAATGCTCTACCGTTTCAAAGCAGCTAATAAATATGCGTTCGTTTGAGAGAAAATTAGGTCCGAATATCAATCGCAGGAAATCGTATGGGAAGGAACGAACACTGCATCAAAAACCAGCGCATTACTGTAATTGAAGGGATAATGTACAATTTCCCGGCTCTGTTTTAATTTGTAATATTAAACTTCTACCTCTGGGGCGCCCGTTGATTGAGTGCAGAGTGCAATCACACGGACATCAATCGCCGATTCTGGGATAAAATTTTATTCGCTACTAATATTTTATACACGGCCTGTTTCTATTTAGTATCTATCTTTTAAACATGCAAACGGCAGCGGTTGTATACAGATAAAACAACTATTTTGCGTTTATTACAGCCGATTCCACTCAGGCGAGAGTTGTCGTCTTTGGTTTGTCTGTTCCACCACAGCGGTCATGTCATATATCTTATTATTCAAAGTACACTGACGGGAGTACAAAAAAAAATTGGGTGCATTTTTCTAATTTAAAAGGTCTGATGTCAGATATTTGAAGACATTTTAAGCGTTCTGATCATTGACGGTGGCGTGAGACGGTCCCGCAAAAATAACTTCAAAGATATTTTGAGAAGCAACTGTTGAAGCTCGTTCTAAACCAATTTTATTTTATATTTGCTATAAAGGAAAGTTTACAATTATTTAATTCTGTGTTTACATTGTATATGTATTTCCAAATTCCTGGATTAACGGGTATTTATATCTAGGTATATATAGTCAACAAAGTCCCAATTTAGTCAGACAAACACGTATTAAAATTGATTCAAGTTTCCACACGGATAATCATTTTAGCGAGTCTCTGACCTCTAGACTAATACCATTGGCTCAAAACCTTCATTAATCCCAAAGCGTTGTTTAGAAAACACGTTTAAATAGTGCTAGGAATTCCACGAATAAGCTATCATCTGTCTCTGTGTTACTGTCAACATCTCCCCTTTATTATAAATGTAATTTATAGAGGTATTGTAAACCTTCAGCACATAGTGACATTCTTGTTAGATCATGGATACAAAATTAATGAATTTTTTTTATTTTTAGCCCAATTTTTTCGTTTCTCAAACCAACAATTTCTCAAAACATACCTATATCCAAAACCATCTAAGATGATTCTTGATTTTTTTTTTTAGCCAATGACATGCGATTCCATTCAAGAGATTTTATGCGTTCAGGAATTTTTTGTTTCTTTTCGGAAAAGAATTTCAAAATAGCGCCGAAGGAACGAAACATATTTTGTCCTGTCCGTGTGGAAATTCTATCAATTAATTTTAATACGAGTTTGTTTCTCTAAATTGGGACTTTGTTGACTAAATACCTGGATGTAAATACCTGTTATATATAATAGCGGCCTGAAGAGTTTTTAGTTCAAGTAGACTGACAGGAGTATAAAATAATTCGGGTCCATTTTTCTAATTTTAAAGGTCTGATGTCAGATCTTCGAAGACAAGTCCTTTGATACATGTCACCGAAATTTGTCCATAGAACGATTTATACTGATGTTAACCTGATTATTATTCAATGTCTTCTATGTTACATCTAAATTATTTTATTAGATAGTTTTCAAAAAACCTAAAAATAGACTCCATATGACTTTATTTTTAGGTCGAGATCGTAAAAGTCTGCATAAATCGGGACTTTGACCCACTGTCCTCAGACCAGTTTAAGGGTAGTGAAGTGCAACTGCTCTCATTCGTCAGTTGCTTCCCTTGCTGTCACTACGCATTATCGAGACTCCTTGCTCCTGCTGTGCTCAAGCCCCCCGGTATTTTTTGGGGGCATCGCACCATAGCCAAGTGATACAATGCCCTTCACCTTTTGATGGGGCATTATTAAAAAGGAGCGGAGGTAGGTGTATTAAAAGAGAGGGTCGAGTTTAGGCCGAACGGAGAAAGAAGGGTCGAGATTGAGCTAATTCCGGCGAGGCATTAGCCGCCACGCTCCCACTAAATCTCCAGACAAAGGGTCCCTACCCTTTCACACACCCTATCCGCCCTTTAATAATTTAATACCAACTGCTCTTGCTTCTCTCCTGCACCACAGCCTCCGGCTCTAGTTAGTCCTATGTCTGCACGTAATAATGACCATGGCACATTTGGTGCCGCGGTGGAAAAAAAACCCTCAAAATCAAAAAGATTTTCTCCACTAAACGCATTATTTTTCGGCATTACATCAATCAAATGCCGTATTTTGTCCATGCCGTATTTTTTCGCAAATGTTTTCATAGTACACGACACTGTTTCTAATAGGTTATACCATTGGTAAAAAGATTTGGCTGAGTTGCAGCAAATTACCTCAAATGTCATACCTAAACATCTAACCAGAGGATTAGAGCGTCATGTAAACAAAGAACTATGCTCTCCAGAAAGGGGTTTTTGTCAAGCCTATTACATCTCGTGGGTTCAACGCGAGCAATCAAATTGAATTGATTAATTTACAATCTACTCCAGATAGCGAATATAATCTGATTTTCCATCATGAAGATCATGCGATGAAATTTTCCCAATTGCATCATTAGTAACAAGTACAAAATGACGCGAATAGCTCCATGAACAAATAATTTCTATTCTTTATAAAATAAATAATCATGTATTTTTCATTTTTGACTAACTGTCTAACGTCCCCTTTTAAAACATGATGAAGTGCTACAACTCTTCATGCAATGACTATCTGCCTGCGGTATATATATATATATGTATACATAGTTTTCTTTATTATTCATACAATATATTCATAACAATATGTATCATGTATTTTTTTCCTGTTTCCAGGTTTCCAGTTTTCCGGCGGAGCCCCATTGAATATTAGCGGATTCCACATGCTGCACCCATGGATTGATGCAGCCTACCTGAGTGCCTACTGGCCGGACTACATGAGGCGTCCCACCTTATCAGATTTTTGTGCAATGCCGGTTATACCGATGCCTCAACTGCACCATCTCACGCCCCCGCCTGAAGGTAATTGTCCCCCCATCAGATCTCTCTTAATTTTATTATCTGTATTTAATTTTCCCACTCCAGTATTCCAAACTCAATTTGGCAACCTTCTATTCCTGAAACCTTAACCGCTATTGCTCAAATCTCAATGGATTTATACTAGTATTGTCTGAAGATTATGCACACCAATTGATTTAAGACTGTTTTTTAGCAAATTTTTATTATTAGTTATGACCTAAATCTAAAATAATTCAAATTAGGCAATAAATAATATCAATGTCCTAGTATATTGCTTTCTAAAAACTTGAAATTTTTTAAGAAAAATCAGTTCTCAAAACTTGTTCAAGAGATAGTGTATTGTCTTGGAAAATATTTTCTTTACTAAAAGTTTATTGTATATTACCACGTCGAATTTTCATGGTCCAGTGTCTCGAGTAGTTGCTAGGAAAGGAAGCATCCCCTAAAAATTGATAAATCATAATTAGCTATCCGATCCCTGGATACATGCTGAGTTGGTTCCGCATTTCGGTTTCCGGGGTTCAGCAACAACAGCAGAAACAAAACAGTGAGATAGTTTATCCCGAAAGAGAGTCCCGACTCTCTGCCCGCTGTGTGATGAAAATGGGCAATTTTCAGGACATTGTTGAAACGGACGGTCCGGGATTGTGAGGAACGCTTCCGCCATCTGGCGTCGGGGACACAATAGGCTCACTGCAGCAGCTACCGGGCAATTCATAACGGCGTCGGAATTATAGGGCGTAAGGTTTTATGTGTCTGTTCACTGGGAGTGGGTATTCCACAGTAGAGTAGCATCGGCTGTTAACCAAACTTTCGCCATTAGACGGAATACCGCTGGACAATCGGAAGTCGTGTTAAAAGCTCCGTGCCCGCTCCTGGGTGCAGTTGTCCGACCGCGAACCTCATTAAACGGGATAGGTCCGGACCAGCTCCGAGTGTATTCAACTTGATAAGTTGAACAGAGTCCGAGGTGTATCATTCCAGGGGGTAAGACGGCCCCTCAAGGCTGCTTATTATAACCTCACCATGGACTGAAAATCTTACGTAAAATCTGCTTTAGTTCTGGCGTGATTCTCTGTAGGTAGGGTTTTATGGTGTAAACTTATAAAGTGATTCAAATCAGACCGACAGCTAAACTTTTTTGTTTCCTTTTGAAATCGGCATAGATTGATCATCGAAAAAAAGTTTTACTATCATCAATTATTGGCGGCGTATCGACACAAGATTTTAGTCTAAATGAGGTCCTTATGAGCTTTATGTCACATATTTGTATTTATTATTTATTATAGGTAATGATTACCCATAGACACATATAAACAGTTCTATAATTAAACGCAAGTTATATCACAGAAGGATTACAACTAATAATATTTTGTGAACTAATAGTTGTTGTTTCCGTTTTGGAAAAGGGCCTCCGTATTGTTATTAAAATAGTCACTAAATTAATAAAAAAAATTATGATTACAAAGAGCAGGCTGTAGATTTTTCTATCAGGGTTTCACTTGCTTTTTTTTTTTTTTTTTTTTCTAAGCTCTTAAACTTATAAAAATAGGAATGTGGGAAAAAGGAAAACAGACTTGCATGGACTTATATCAACTTTTAAGTTAGCTGGGCATTTCTAAATCGCCGAGAACTATATTTATATATTCGCTTATTATTTTACAATAGGTCAGCGAATTCTTTTACGTTTTTTTCCCATACATCCGTTATTGTATTGTAAGCAGGTGAATGAACGTATCGATGAAAGGTGAGCCTTAGTATCGGCTTTTGTAATCATGATCTACGGACTGGTTCTATTCATCTCTAGTCAATTGTGGGCGATGAGAACTTTGAGTGAAAAAAAAAAGTACTAAATCCCTCGCCAATTATAAAGGAAAAGAAACATGGCCCTTAGGGCATTAGCACGTGGCCTGCTGGACAATTAAAAAAAATCCCTCCTAACGAGGCTATGGCCACAATGGAGGCAGAGAGGTTCTCACAAGCCACAATGGCCGCCCCGCGTGTGCAAGTACTGCCACTATTATAAGGACCTGAGTCATAGCGAATAATCGATAGATAGACAGAGAGAGCGACAGTAGCCCACTTCCGTCTGTCTGTCTGCAGGGGCTGACCTAAAATGGCTAGCAAAATATTGAGTTTGATTTATCACAAGGTTTAATTTATAGAAAAAAAATACAAATTACTATGGATTTATATTTTTCATAAAATACTTATAAGTGAATGGAGAAAGAATAAAACTGTATACTTGTCAACTGTACTACTAATGCGTATATTTTCACAAACTAAATGAAATGTGAAAAAACTGCTTGCGAGACTGCAAACAGTACAGAGGAAACGTTACAAGGAAAATTTAGAATTTTAGAATGCCATTTCGCCCCTTATCACAAAAAAGCCTTACCGAGTGTAAAATAAACAGAGGTTTCCCCGATTTGTAAACTAAATAGATACTAATAAAGAAATTTTATCAAGAAATTCACGCGGGAATCGGCACGAGTTTATTGTTTTAACCCGGCATGAAGAATGTTAGTAACTTATCTATTAAATTGTTTTTATTATCTCAATAATAAAGAAAATTCGTGTTTATAAGTCTTATGGTCCGTGCATCGGGCATTTGTTCCTATAAATCTCATCGTTAATTGACTAAAATACTCTAGTATCCTACCAGAGGATAAGGAGTCTTGTATATTTAGTAATTACCTTCGGGTTCAATTTTAGTTGCTAAACAAACAAGATGCTTAAACAAACCGATATTTGCCATCCTTTTCTATACATACCAGTAATATTAAATTGAAAAAAATCATTCAAAAATCTTTTTAAATTTACAATACATGATTAAATTAAAATAAAAGCGATTGCAATTAAATAGACAAATATTATTGTTTTCTATTTTAAAAGGTTGCAGCGATATAATTACTGACAGAACATGTTAATAGCACCAATCGCATATAGTTTAAAACAATAAAAAATTAAGTTAATAATAACAGTAAAAGTATAGTGACCTTTACATCTTAAGATAAGTAATAAACCAAAAAAATAAACTTTCAAATATTACTTACTTTGCTCACTTAAAAAAATTGATATGAAAATTGACCGTACAACATTCTCTCTTGAAATAAAACTACAATTAATACGCGATAAACTACGGTACACCTCCAACACCCGACTTCGTTGGAGGTAGAAGTTCTATTCTGGAACTGAGAAAGCTTTATAAAGTTTAAGATAGAGGAAACCTCAGACAGAGGCCACAGCTTGAGACCATAAACCAAGCGGGGCCAGGGCGTTAGGCTAAATATATATAGACTAGTCTAGTTTGGCCTCCCCTGTTTGCCTTCCACTGTCACAACAACTGCTTCGGAGGTAATTGCCTTAAATATAGGCATTAGTCCCACTGTTTAAGCACTCCTGCCCACTTTCTAGTTAGGCTCATTTACATCTTAGACAGATAGCCCCAGCCTTATTTAGCTCTCGGCTCCAATAATCCTGATACATGGTAAATAACCCGGATTGTTATGTGTAATTAAATGTATCCATTAGCTATAGTTTACATAAAATTAGGTTTAATTTTGAGCTTCCAGAAACCTGAGAATTATAATTTCAAATACTACTTGCATACTAAAAGGAGTGGTGGGTGACATAGCTCATAAATCCCTAATATTAAGATAAATATCGATAGTATTTAGGATTAGTATTTCTCAAACAGAAATACTTGTTGACATTAATATATAACCTCGGTGTATCTCCCAGTATATAATTTTTATTGATGTTTTCATTGACCATTCTCAGTCAATATTTCAGGCATTGTTGAGACTACAATTTAGAACAAGATACATAATATTTATTTATTATTTATAAACATGTTTATTTATTTATTACATAAATATTTAGAAGAACAGTAGCAATACAATAATGTTTTTCAAATTTAACAAAGAGAAATCCCAGCTTCTTTTTTTTTTTAAGTACACAAATATCAGCTATAATGCTAAACTTGGAAACTGCCTGTGCCACACATAGCAAAAAAAATTAAAAACCCTTGTGAAGAAGTTTTTTGTTATAAAAAATATATATATATCGTTAGCCCTGAAGTAACCCAAACAACGAATCTGTAGGTCCTTGTGAGGGGGGGGGGGTCTATAGACTGCAGACAGTAGCTTCTTCACTCCAGCGGCGTGGTGACATCTCTGTTTAAAGTCCTTCCTCTTCGCCCACACATAGCCTTTTCCTTTTTATTGCTCCTTTGTCGGCCTGTCTGTCTGTTTCTCTTTTCCTATACGTCCCACCGTACTGCTAATCCCCCCAGCTGTCCCCTAATCCTTTAATTCTCAGGTAGATCCTCTGCGGGGTTCACTCCCTCACGTTGATGGTTCATTGTGACATACATCAGCTTATGATTTCATTGTGCATTTCCCTCGGTTTTAAGCTGAGGACGAATCAGTTCTTGTTTATTTATTACTGTTACAGCATTATATTTAACACAACCCTCGGATTGTTGGTTTGAATATGAATGGGTGTTATATGAACAGTCACCAGTTAGCAAGTGGTAGAAAGCGAACAGGGTATCAAACAGGTAATAATGAAGAGAGAATGAAATCCTGATTCCCCCTTGCGATGGGCGTTAAGAGAGGCAGGCGAAAGCCCCAAGAGGAATTAGCGCCTTTAAGACGAGGAGGGTTAGGTTAATAAGGCCCCTCTAATGCCCTAAGACTCCACAGGTTTTCTACCCAACACCGCCCTCTCCTCCTCACTTAGAAGATATTATGACTCAACTTATCTTACCTCCTTTGTTCCCCTTCTTCATTAGACTAGCAGATCAGAGGGGTCTCAGGTAACCTTCAACGCCTTATAATTAATTACAAATAGTTCAACCCCTCTCATCTTACTAACGAGCCGGATTTCCCGGCAAAGTTTTCGGACAGACGATAATCTGCAGTTCTCAATTGTGCATGTTTTTTTTTTTCATTTTTAAACCCACAACTTCCTATCGTTAACGTCTACTTGAACTGTTGTTCTTGTCCAGCCTCGCTTTCCGCAAAGTTCTTACCAAACCTTGTGGTCTCCATGGTATCCTCCCTAGACAGTATAACCGAGTCAACTATGTGCTCTTGTATTCCTCGGAACAGTACTACAGGTTTCTTCGGCAGGTTAACAATCTGTTCATATAATAGAATTCAAGCACCTGGTTTTTCGTCAATATCTTTGTTTAATGTACCACCACTAATCCCAAAGGAAAATTTTCCGCTCACCAGCCTCCAAAAAGGTTTTTCCTCAAAAGGTGTAAACTTAACATAGCATGGGTCAATGTTTCAAGTTTCAAGGTACTCCACTTCCAATTCGCAGGACGGACTGCACATTAATTACAACTTCATTTTTCATACAACATAAAATTATTAACTAACATTCTGTTTCAGAAGAGAGCAGCCCACCACCGATTGGGATGCCTGGCAATGAGCTCCTGCCGGTTCCACTGCCTCTCCTTCCGCCGCTCCGGCCTCCACCACAGAACTCAGCATTTCAGCCTCCAGCCATTCCGCCAGCCGACCCAGCCATTCCTCCAAGACGACCCATTCCTCCAAGACGACCCATCTCTCCAAGGGATGGAAACAGGAGGCAAGCTTTATGGAGGCCTTACTAACTAATCAGTTTGTGTTCGGCACGACCGTAGCCGATGTTTCAAGGTACATATTCTTCTCCCGATTAAAGAACCGAATTGCGCATTAACAATTAAGACTATTAATGGATTTCTTCACCACATTGGTTTCAAGAGAAGGCAAAAATAAGGGCAAAATTTCAGTGCATATGTGGTCAATGCTTTTATATAATCCCTCATTCAAAAATATATAACAATTATTATTTTGAATTTGTTCTATTATTTATTTTATTCTAAGTTTTGAGATCTGGCAATAGAAAAAGCTAATTTAATATTACAGATATTATTTGGTTTTCTTTTTGTCAATTATCATTAAACCTGGTGGTTTGGCAAATTAGTATTTTTTGTAAAATACTGAGGAGTACATAGCAATCATTTAATAAGAATTCAAAAACTACTAACTAATTTTAACGTTTTTAATATTTGTTGATATTATGACGGACTAAAAGTTCGAGGCTTCTAATCCTCGAGTCAACTAGTTTAATTTAATGTTGTTTTAATTTTTTTAAGTAGATTGTTTTTGCTCATTAATTAGTCTTCATATGTCTATGTGTATATTCTCATAATTTATTCATTTTAATATAATTATTGATTGCCTGATGTACAAGTGTTGAATAATTACTAATTTTTCCTTTCTATTTCAGCAGCTGTGAAACCTGGCCAACTCAGCAGAACTTCATGCCTACAACTGATCCTCCACCCAATAATAATATGATGATGATGATGATATATATGATGATGACCAGCAAAAGCAAAATTAAAACAAAATGTGACATTATGGAGGTACTACTAAGGTACTACTAAGGTTCCGATGCGGTTCCTGTCCAGTCTAGAGATTGGCATTGTGGCCCACGTTAAGGCACACCTCTTCCTTATCGTAATACACGCACCTGAGACGACGGCCTCCTTATGGCCATTATATATACATATATATGGCAAGAATGACATATATATATGGCAAGAATGACATATATATATATGTCACTGTATAAATATATATCCCTGAGAAAACACGGTGGTGGGAATTATTGTGTTCATAGTTGTGAATGAATATAAAATGGAAATTGTACATGATGTATATGACTTTTAAATACCTGTACAAAAATATTGTATAAATGTACGTAATGTAAGTAATATTATGTACAGTACTGTATATTATATAAATAAATCATTTAAAAGATAATTAAAATATTTATTTATTGATGTGAAATAAAAAATTTATCAATTGTTAGTTAGCTTAAATACAAATTTATTGTACATAAAATAAGGTGGAAAAAAATAGATGAATTATAAAAAGACTTTAATTTATATATATTTCATTTTAATAACTACCTTCTGATCCAATATGTTTATTTATCAGAGTAAAAAAATAATTAAACTGCCTCTTCGATAATTTGTTGCGGATTCAATGAACTATGCGACATAGTCACTTCAGTCTGTAATACCATATCGGTTTTTTTTTTAAAATTACATTAAGCCAATTAAATTATTAGTGTCGGTACAGTAAAATAACACATTTTGGCCTTTCTACAACTGTTATTTTTCAAGTCCACCTTTAAATGTACTTTTCAATTTATAATACTTTAAACAGTAAAAAAAGCTGTGTTATTTCACATTAAGTAAGCTGAAAATTGGTTAAAAAAACTTTACATCATAGTGTCAACAAGTTTTAGTACTGTATACATGGCAGGGCTACAATTTAATTTCAATTTAATAATAAATAATATAAACATGAAATAATAATGATAATGAAGTAATCTAGAGTGAAATTCTCGTTATTGCTCAAGTAATGGGTCGACTTAAAAAAGAGTATCGACTAATTATAACATTTTTAACATTATGTTAAGATTCGTACCTGTTGTAGATACATTGTGCATAGTATGTCATTTAGTCACAACCTAAGCTGATCCTCAAAAAAAAATAAAAAAATACACACTTATATATATTAAACTTGACGGATAACCATGAATTCAGTTAATTGAATTCCACAAAGAAAACGCCAGGAAATATTCCCGATGAATAATTGTTTATATTCTTGTTTTCACATACCAGAGGACCAACGAGTTGTATTTATTAACGCTTAACGATCTGGAAAAAACCTAACCCTCATTCTTTTTTTTTCCCCTTAGCTCTCAAATTTTTAAGATTATGGATAAGGGAAAAAAAAGGAAAAACTGTGTAACCTGGTTTCCAATAATTAAACCAATAGGCCAGAAGTTAGTTTTCGAGTAGGAAAACTCAAAACAAGTAACATTAACGATTCACAGCATAGAACTTAGATTATAAGAAAAGCTAAATTTTAACAGGTACCGAGCCAATAATAATGAATTTACGACTTATCCTTTTATATAAATATTTTGTAGAATTAGGTCTGAACAAAAGCTTTACATCTATCATGGTTTCGTGCCAAAAAATTTCTGTTGTGCCCAACTGTAATGTTCATTCAGACTTAAATTACCTGATTTATTCTTGACCTGCTGTTCGAATCTATTACGAGTAGCAATCCCTTGCGGACCCCGTTCAATGCCTTCATGTAGGAGATGACCTAGCCGATACCACTTTCTCTAAGAATTCGTTGGACTATTGCTCCTAAACTAGTTCACAATCTTGATACATAAAATGTTTTAGGTTGCTGACGCTTTGTCTTGATGAGAATGCTCACTGCCTTCGTATGGAATTTCGACATTCCAATACCACCCCCTCAGCTTTTTTAATACATCGTGAAAGCGGTCCAGGCTTGTACGTCTTCGCCCTCCATGCTTTTTGAAAGCGATGCTTTCTAGTGAGGTCCTAGTTGGGCAACGTCAGTAGGTATCTCTTGGGAAAGTCACTCATTGTAACCACACATAACAACCCATCATACATACAATATCTTGATGAAATTGCTGATCTGCAAGATATCCATTTGGTGAGACATAGCACTGCTTCTTTCACCGTACCTTGTCCAAAGGCAGTCACTAAGTAATGAATATTATATATATATATATACATACATATTATAAGCATAAAATTGACTATTACTTACATTTAATTGAAATAAATTGCATTTAGATAAATTCTTGCAGAAGGAGATCAAAACTGATTTCAGAATTGCGGAAAATCATTTATTGTATGGATTATTTCAATCATTACAATATCTATTATGCTATATGCAACTATAATTATCAGATATTATTTTTTAATTTGCTGTACAGTATTAGTATATTGGATGATGGGTACAGCCATCATAACTTCAGGCACTATGCCTACATGTGGTCAGATAACAAACTCCTAATTAGTAATGATATCTTGCAGATAAATCTGTTTAAATATTTTTCTAGTTTCAGTAAAAATATATTCCCTCCAACGACTAGGACTTCACAAGCTGATAAATGGCCACAATTCAAACTCCCATGAGAGTCACGATACCCATGTTTTTTCTTACAGTTTCAGAGCTAAAACACTTAAATTACAATAGGAAAACATATATAATACCTTGGAATGACACAAGACCTTCTTTGAACATGTAAGAAGTACTGATAATATGTCGGACAATGTATGTTAATGACAATATTAATGAGATGAATATATGCTAATCGATGGTTACTGTTGTCGAAGTAATAAAAGAGAAAAAGTTACCAGGGTAGACTGGGGGGGGGAGGGATCAGCCGGTCGTGTGATTCCATTGTTCGACACATCTGGTGCCCAATACGTCACCACCTTTCAATTATATACCCCAACCCCTCACTGACAGAACAGTCTGCTTTTTATTTTTATTTTTTTTGTTTTTTGCACTGCAGGGCTGGCAAACATAGTCCCGAATCTCGAACCGGCCGCCCCAGAACAAAACAGAATATGAACAAAACCGGCTTTAATCCCGCTGGATTTATGGAGTGAGTTCGGTCTGTGGGGGGGGATCGTTGTGGGGATGGGGGGGGGGGGGTTGGTGGACCCCGCTATTTATTTGTGGCTTCATGGCTAGCCTTCAAACCGAGCCATATTGATTCAGTCCTAAATCTGCCAGCATTTCGAATATACACCCGCTACTGCCAATCAGGCCTCTCCATGTTGCCATTAATTACCTGTATCGGCTCAGCGATATCTAGGAGGGGAATCGTAATGAACCTTTCACTCGCCATAATCATGAACGTCATTGCCAATAATCCGCGACTCATCTGATAGGCCCTTTTGATATTACCAACGATGATAGATGGACTTTTTAATGAATTTTTTTATTTTACTGCATCCAACCGTCGATATGTTTGATATCTGTCAGAATAGTATCCATACCGAGATACGTTTATAATTGAATGAGAGACTTGAGCTACAGGGTTGGAAGAGTACGCACGTACTATACCACGAGTGGCCGACTACCAAATTTTTTTTTGTTTAAGTTTTTCTACTCAGCATTAAATATCCCCACAAATGTTTCCTTTGGTAAACTTATAGGAAAATTGGCAAGTGATGCAGAGGTCTGGGCGGTTTGAAAGCAAAGGGAATCGTGTTGGACCGCTCTTCTTGATCTCTTGGTGCATATGATCCAGGCAGCCAAAGGCAAAGAAAGCGCATCTTTTTTTCTAAAGATCAATTTCTGAAGATGAATCCTGAAGATCAACGGGTATTACTACTTTCTACTTAGAATTCCCCCTTCCCCAACCCTCCATCTCTGATCAATTTCTTGAAGTCTTCTCCTGTTACTAAAGAAATGAGCTAGTGGAAACTTGAAAAAGACCTTGAAACGAGGTTACATCAGTGATTGAACATTTTATGTTTACGACTGCTAGTTTATTAAAATCTGTGGTGGGACTATTTTAGTACTTAAAAATCAGAATTTGGAGAACCACTTCACAAAGATTTTGATTTTGATTCCAAGTATCCGGTTGGTTCATTCTTGAAATTGGATTAACCAAATAAAAAAATCGCTATGCAGGCAGCAATTAATATTCAAAAAAGAGTAATGAGCTTTCTTCAATGGTAACAGTTTCATAAGAAATATCTTTGCTGGCACGACATATGAAACCAAGACGGAGATGGAGAGCAAGTTATCTTTAAAAAACAGGCAAACGTTTAAAAAAGTCTAAAAACTAATGGACGAAAGAGCCCTCCAAAAATACGGTGTTGCGGTAGACAGACGAGACGACAGAAGATGTGAGCTCGCAGGTATTTTTTAGCTTTTGAATTGCAAATATTTGCCTGTTGGTTTGGACGAAAGTCGGCTCAGCTGGAGCAATTATCTGAGCTCCTTGGACACCAGCTAGGACTGCAGGAGAAAATGCTTGAAGAACTAAAAATCACTGTTGATGGAAAAACTGGCAAAAACTAAACAGGAAAATTATTTCAAAATACCTCTTTTTAAACATCCCTCCATCATTAACCATTACCGCTTTGTGCCAAGGGACTGGAATCATCTTGTATCCCAAAACAGATCGACTGTATCTACAAAATTGGGGTTCGTGTTTTCATCCACAGGAAATTCCTGGAAATGTTCAAAAAATACATTGAGGAACATAGAGAACTATTGCAATGTTCGTTGGCTCTCAAGAGGAATCCTTTGGACGGGTTCTGAAAACTACGCAGTGATTAAAGCTAATACCTAAAAGAAAAATAAGAACTTCCCTACATATCTTCCTTCTTTAAAGACTTGAGATTTGGAATCTCGCTTTCCTCTGTGACATAACTGCACATCTAAAGATGTTGAGCACTCGATTGCAACGTAAATCTAATCATGAATCCAATGAGTAAACTGACTTTATAAAAAGGACGGGGGGAGGGGGGGGGTAGTATAGGCCGGCCCGAGTTTGCGGAACGACTAATTTGGGCCACTACCCCAAAAAGATTGGCCACCCCTGTACTACACCACCATATTTTTTTTTTTTTTTAATAAAAAGCTTACTGTTTGCTTCAGTAAACTATGGGATGTGCATGATGGAACCAAAATAAACAACTTTCTACAATAAATCACCAAAATGTCATCGTATTGACCATACCACGCAAAATTACAGTAAAATAAATCCAAAGGCACAACATAGTTATGCATTGAGGTCTCATAAATTGGAAGAGATCAAGTAATAAACAAGACTGCTGGTCACAAGTGTTTCAATATTTCAAGTCACAATATCATATGGTAATAGCAAACATAGTTAGTATTGTTTAAAATTAAATTAAAACGAATCCTTAAAATTGATTCTTTGTATTGGTTATCAAAGGAGAGAAGGTGCAAACCCACTGGGCACCCTATAGATGGGATGATCACGCTAATGGGTGGCTACCTCCAGTTTGTTGACGGGCCATCTTGCCCGAGGGAGAGCAGAGCAGCCCTGCGTACTGACCCTGCCCAACTTAGCTTAACTTGCCTTATTGACTGGCTTGCGATCTAGCCCGCAGGCTACACGCTACCGCCGAGAAAGCATTATAAATTAGTTCTGCATTTATTATAAAAAAAATGACAGCGCTCGGTTCACATTTAAGCAACCAGTTTGCAGGTGTCCATGATCGATATGATGTTGAAAACATGATCAGGAAACTAATCCAAACCTATAAATAATCTTACATGTGCATCAGTGAAAAAGAAAAAAATGATTCATTCACAACTTCTAGAAATGTTTCAAAATGAAACACCTCGGTGTATGGCTGGATCCAGAGAAGGGAAAGATGACCTATATATGTTGTTGAAACAAGAAAAATGATTATTTTGGTTTATAAATTTATATGATCGGTAATTCATCTTCGACCCCCCCCCCCAATAAATTCTCCATATCGGTTGGTGATTTACAAAACAATTTCTCAATAGAGAATCTTCAATATACGTAATATAAGGATTGTGTTCTGGAAGCTCTGGAGTCGAGTTATTGTGCTAGTGTGTAGGAATCGGAAGAGTGGTGTCCCAAACAGTAGGGCTGGCCTCAGGACGCAGACATATTAACAGTTTCAGCCGAAGGGATATAGCCGGGCTTGTGATGAGTTGCTGGAGAGAGTAGTAAGTCCTACGTACTCTTTTCAACTTCTTCTGCAGGTGTGTGTAGAACGTCATATGTCTGCCTAGGTTGATGCCTAGGTAGCACATGCTGTTGGAAAGTTTGCATTCAGTCCTGTCTATGGTGAAGCTGGGTGGACGCTTTCTTTTCCCATGCTGGAAAGAGAAGATGATACCTTGAGCCTTGGCTGGGTTCACCTGAATGTGGACAGCCTGTCGGTGATTAACTGACTGGCGCCCTCCTTTACTTTTCCCTCATCCTTAATCTTATAATTAGATAGCTAAGAAAAAAAAAAAAAAGTCAATTCTTTGTGCATATTTTTACATATTGTATAAAAATTAAAGGGGTTAAGAAAAAAACATATATAAAAAATGTTTTGAAAAAAAAAAACATCAGTTTGTAACATAATTAGTGACTGGGCAAGTTAAACATCAGTATAAAGGCCGGGAAGACCGACTGCGTAATCTTCTCCCTCCAAAAGGGGAAAAAATCCTTGCCAAAATCGTATAGCATAGGAGGGCAAGAGAACTCACCAGCTTTCTCAATGCACTATCTGGGTATAGAAATGGATAGGCATCTCCATTTCTCTACTCATTTTAGTAGTAAAATAGAAAAAGTAGGACACAGGTCATACCGGCTTTCGCACTTGCTAACTTCGCTTCGTCTTAAACCAATGATCTACAGATTTGTCCTCCGGCCAGCTCTGCTGTACGGTGCCCCGCTATTTACCCACTTGACTGACAAATGTCTCCAACATTTCCAGAATGGGATCATGCGAAAAGTGGTCCGACATATCTGGAGAGAGAGGTTAAAGAACGCCGACCTGCACCCGTAACCGGTGTGCCGTCGGTGAGTGAGTCATCAAAATTGATGAGGAGACGTATCAAGTTTTTTCACTTATTGCAGCACCTCACAAACCCAGTGTTTAACACTATGGCCCAACCACCCCTCGCGCATCGATGGCAACAGGCTGTCTGGGAATCTTTGGTGAAGAAGTATGTAAGTTAGTTAAGTTTGAGCCCCATAACCTTTATTAGTGTCAGTTCAGTCTAGTCACGTATAATGTTTATCACGTTATACTTGTTTAATCATTATATAATTTTTATAAAATAACAAAACCTGTATATAATACACCAACGCTACAGGAAATGCAAAATAAATTGTAAATAGATTCACCTGAGGATCTATATTTGTATATAATTATCTGTAAATTTAAAGGGTCTAGGGAAAAAAAAATATATTATATTACTATATTATATTAGTAGAAAACAGAATTTGTATGATATATAGCCAAGCCACGGGAAATATAATGAAGCAATTTTAAATAGATTTATATTTAGTAACATATATTAATTTTTAACAAGGGGACCTACTAAAACAAAAAAAAATCTGGTGATTATTTGATCCAGAATCGACCTCTCATTCTCAAACAAAGATCAGCCCGATCCTGAATGAAAGTAGATTCACTCCTATTGGAGTCAACAATAAAGTCTTAGATAGAAACTTCTTCATTGTAGTAAAATTACAATCTAGCTTATTGGGTAATAAGTAATTGTGATGTTCTCACTCATGCCATATTTACAGCACTGAGACCTTCCAAATCCACATGGTTGTCACCTTCCTTGCATGCGAAAGAGGAAGCAGAGACTTGGTAATGGAAATATACCCCCTCCCCCGGTATCTCTGGTTACGAGCCAATGTAGGCTGACCAAGAGAGCACAATAGCCACATATGCTCAGGACTTGATTGGAGAAACTTGTTATTGCCAGGACTCTCAAAGTCACGTATTTATAGCAAGTCACGAGGCCACTGCCGCTTTAGTCTCCGAGGAGGATTATAGGAATGAGTGGTGCAGTGCAATGACTGTGCTACGGGATTTGGGTGGTTGGATAAGCTACTATGGAATTTCATAAACTTGGAAGGGATGAGTTCAAGAATGTGGGGTATGTTAAGATCGTTGTGAAGGGTTTTGTTGCTGACATAATAAGGGGATTTTACTATTGCTCTCAGGAAGTTTTATTGAAAGGATTGGATACGCTTGATTGTTATTTATCCATTTATTATTGCTTTGGACAGCAATAAAGTCAAAATATCTTAAATAAAGCAATGTATGTTCAATTCCATATTACAACTTAATAAAAACAAAGTGTTGGATCAGTATAGTAAATGAGTAAAAAAGACTGCTACTACCGAAGTTGGGATTTGTAGTTTTAATCAGCCGGTGTCGCGACCAGGTAACAACAGAGAGTGGACTGAGAGGCTAATTGCGTAGGGAGATGGCGTTAGAATCGATTCGCTACCAGAGGGTGAGAAGTGACCGGTCGTTTGATGTATTTTTTTTTTGCCAGGTGGCAGGAGCGGAGCACACACACGCACACACCGGCAAAGGGAATATTGAATGGAGGGGATCAGAGCCGTTCCCATCTAATCATCTAATCCGGGGCTTTCGTTTGCTTTCCAGGGGTCCCGGGTTCATTAAACGGCGGAAGTCAGAGGGCCGGCTCATAATTTAGCTTCCACACAGCCATGGCCTCCACCGGCTCAATTAGGCAAATGAGAGACAGTCCGATACAGGGCTCTCCGCCCCTCTAATAAACCATCATCCATGTTTATTCCTCACACTTCCACAGCGACTAATTCCTCAAAAGGGGATTCCCTACTTTTTTTTATCTCTTCTTTTTTTATTGAATTAAATCCACTCCGGATAATGTACTTTTCTAGAGGGAGAGAAAAGAGGGGTGACACTGGGGGGGAAAAAAGGTCAGAAGATTGAAAGATAAATTTTACAGTTGAGGAATATAATTGGTATTGATTAAAACTCTTTTTGATGTTATTTAGATACATTGGTATGAGAATAATCGGTTTTCAAACAACATTCGTAAGGCGTTTATTTAAACGTAAAAGCAACAATACAATTATCCAATCATCCTAATCACCTTGGGCTTGGGTGGCGTGTTTGTTTTTGTTGTTTGCAGGCGTAAAACCTAATAGTTTTCAACGCGCTTTCTTGGTATACGTAGTCTAGAAAAGTCTAAGAGTGCTTCAACGAACACCAGGTCCCCCTAAAGCCATCCAAGGCCCTGGCACTTAGTGCATGGAGGCTGGACGGAGGATGCAGTAAAAACCATTAACCATGATACATATTCATACATTCTTCTCGAAGATTAAAGTGGGAGTCCTGGCAATGGACAGTGTCTATAATCATGTCCTTGGTGTCTATGGCTCTCGCCGTATTGGTGAGCCTCCACTGCTCGTACCTGGTGACGGGGCTGATGGAGGAACATGATTGCATGCGGGCTTGGGTGGTGTGTTTGTTTTTGTTGTTTGCAGGCGTAAAACCTAGTAGTTTTCAACGCGCTGTCTTGGTATACGTAGTCTAGAAAAGTCTAAGACTGCTTAAACGAACACCAGGTCCCCCTAAAGCCGTCCAAAGCCCTGGCGCCACACCAGGCCCACATACCAGGTAGATATTTGTGAACTTAGTGCATGGAGGCTGGACGGAGGATGCAGAAAAAACCCATGCGCTCTACCTAACAGTTACATTGGAAATACACCAATACATGATAATGGTAATATATTCACTTATATATGCAGTGTATTAAGTTGGTTTCGGTTAGAAACTTAATTACTCTGTCCCTGATAGTCACGTCATTATTAAGTGATTCAGATATATTTAAACTTATTCCAGCAACAGTCACTTCCCTGCAATAGAGCAGGCAGTTTTGAATTAGATGTTTTATGATAAGTATATGGTTGTACTTGGTGCACTTTGGAGGTGGTCCTTTCTTATGATGTATTGGTAAGTCAGCCTTATGCTTCCTTTTTTTTTTTTCAAAACCTCAAAAAGTAATACAATGAACAAAAAATTTTTATAGATTTGCAAGCTGCTCCTCGTACTGCGATGCACTGATACATTCGAAGGAGGGCATAATATAAATACATTCAATCTGTACTATAAAAAGTCATAACCACATCTAGGTGATGAGGCTCACCTTCAGCCGTGATGCTTCCTGATCTAGGTCTTGTCAGCACTTCCTCACGGTGACTGCTGTGATCGGAGCTGTTCCATATTTTTACCACCTTCGCGACCTATCTAAGCTTGCTTGGTAGGTTTTCAGTCCACATATGCTGCCATCCATCAACTATCCTTCACTTCGATGAGCGGAGGGTAAGTTGCAGGGCAGACATCGTGGGTCATCCTGGAATAGGAAGTGTAAGAGCTTCCTTGGCAGCATTATCGGCCGTCTCATTTCCTTTGAAACCTATATGCAGCTAATATAAATTGTATGGATTTATTTGTTTCTTTTAGCATGGTTTCGTAGTAATGTAGCTAAACCACTATTGGATTGTCGGAGTACATGTTAGTTAGACCTTTGAGGGCACTGAGGGATTCGGATGCTATTGCTTGATTTGACGCATCTTTGGATGTTGGTTCCCGGCTGATACAATCAACGCATCAATACAATAATTAACTTCATAACCAAAACCAATCCAATCCAGCACATCTAAAGTAAATTTAGTTATATCCATAATAACATAGTACGCAATCTACTTACTGAATTGGTTGGGCTCTAAAATTGAAACACTATTGTATATCAGGAGATAACAACTAGGAGGAAGCGGCTTGGGGTTTGCAGGGCACATTGGGTCCTAAGGCCATGTTTGACTACGGAGGTCAGGAGCATTTGGAGTTTTTTCGGGAAAACAAAATTGCCAAGATCAAGAATGTACTGGTGTATTTTAGTGTTAGAGAGATGGCTACGATTTTTATCCACATCCTCCATCCAGTCTCCGTGCCCTACCCTACCTTGTACGCGGGCCTGGTGTGCCGCAGGGATCTCGGCCGGGTTCGGGGGCCCCAGTGTTTGGTGAAACACTCATAAACTTTTCTAGACTATGCATACTAACTACTAAGGATACTTTTCAAAGCATAACGAAACTTGTTATGACAGATTAACAAAACATGTGTGTATTGTCAATTCGTTCACATCAACATTTCAACAACAAAGTCAACATACACCTCCAGATTTCCGAATCAATTGAGCTCATTCGAGTGAACCTTTCACGATCATGTAACATGATAGATGACATGTCTAATTAATGAATAATAAAGACATATGACTTCTGACAATTGTTTTTTTTTTTTTTCCTTAGCTCTCTAATTGTAAGATTAAGGATGAGGGAAAATAAAGGGATATTTGGGTTGAGCGGATCCTTGTACTAGGAGTACCTGCTTAAAGGTGGTGTGAGGGAATTAAGGAGTGTGGGAAGCCTCGGTAGAGGTTGATAGCTGCGGTACAGTGGTGAGAGTCCACTGGTGGCTGGGCCTAGAGTCCCTCTAGGCATGTAGTGCAGTCTTAACTTCTGACAATATTATGTATGCTTAAATTAATATTTTTGATTCAGTTGCTCATTACGAGATAAGCAAATGTCGACGTTAATTAGTTTATAATTTCCGTGTTTTTAATGTTTGTTAAAATTGTGAATATTTGGCTGTCGGTTAAATTTTTAGCTGTTTTATATATGATTGAAAGGAATATTTTAAACGACTTATAAAAACTGTAACCTATTTCCTGTAGTACTACCTATTTTCACCTGTAAAATCTTTGAAAAAACATTGAGAATTGTTTTAATTCATTTGTTGGTTTACAATGGCCATATATGATCATTTCAGAGCCTGTAGATGACGTTTTGAAATGACGACTTGGAGTTTAGTATTCAATAAAGACATTGTAAAATTTAAAAAACCAACAATTCCCAAGCAGCATCAGCCTACTTCAGTTTATTTATAGATTTTAACATTTGTTGATACAATAAGAGTAATACTAATTGGTTGATATTTTAATTTATTGCAATGTAACTTCTAAGTTTAGACAATGATGGACCATAAATAACGGTGATAAACTTGGCTAATTTAACATCATCCACTTGAATTGGAAACAAACAAACTGTTTTCAAATTGAGGAATAGTTAAGATTGTTTATTTCTCACTGTTTTCGGACCCTAAACTACCGGGGTCTGTTTACAGCTCATCCCTTTTTTTTTTTTTTATTGTTTTTCTATTCCTGGCCGGACACAGGCCACTAATTCGGCGGTTAGGTAAACATTGGTCATATCGATGAACCGGTTAAATCTCACTTCTGAAAGGGGCGTGCAATACAACCTTTTCTCAAGTGTACATGGAGTCCAGCTTAAACTTAACTTTGGATTGGCAGTGCAGAATGCAGACCCCATACGTTCTTTACAAGTGCGGAACATTGTTAAAGCAATGCCCTTGTGAACCATTCTACAATATGTTTGGTAAATTATCAATTTATAAATAATTTGAGGAGGTGAAATTATCCCTACAAGTAGGAATGTGCACTATTACAGATATTATCTATGAAATTATAAAATTCTCGTTATTTTTTTTATCAAACCTCGTAGATGTGTGACCACGGCTTAAATGATATCATTTATCCCGATTGCCATATTAAAATGGTTTCGACTTTTATCGAATGAATACACAGGTATTCACAGAGGCAAATGTAGACCAAGTAGCCAAATTGTGTAGATACAAGCTTAACTTAGGAGATACTGGAGAGGGCACGATCATCACTTGACAAATCAACCAAATGCAACAAATACTATAGCGTACAGCTAAGTGTTGGGCATATATCGAACTGTATAAGCATTTGTAAAAAAAATATTAGAAAGAGAACAATTTGAATTACAATTCCATGAATTTCTCCAATGTTTCTGGCGTTTGAATAGAGGTTTAGCCCCTTGTATAATTACGGTTAGTTTATTGATTATCATTAAATGAAAGTTTGATTAAACGAAAATCACATCAGTTTGGGGGAGGTGTGAATAGCAATCAATCCACAACCCTCCAATCCCTTGACGAACTGACGGCCTGTGATCGTTACACAAAAACCAGAAATCCTTCACACTGAGTGAAGTACACATATGAAAAGTGAGGATAGAAAAAAACAATGGTAAACATTACAAATATATTTATACAAAAGATCACAAAGTATAAAGTGTTATGCGCATAAAAAAAAGGGGAAAAAGAAAATTTTTTAGTGATTAAAAATGAGAAAAAAAATCAAAATTTGACTTTCAAGTAAAAATATTTGATGAATGAATTGTGTCTTGATAGAAGTTTTGCCGAAGTGTGATCTATCGAAGCCACTCTGAAACATTTTTTTTTTTTCATATCCCCTTCTTTTTAAAAATTACAGAACTCAATATATATTGTCTAAAAATGAAACTATTTATGTAGCTTGGCCATATTTGACACAATATTTAACAATTTTACACTGTGAATTGCGATTGTTACAGAGGTTACTATGAAACACTGGAACAAGTCCTGGTTGATGCTTCGCTGTTCATAGAGTGGTGTGGGTGTGCGAGAGGTAAGTTGACTAAACAAAATTCTATGGACAACAAGAGAGGTGAAGAGTAGTTTCTTCAGTGAGCGATGGCTTACAACTGAAGATCTCTCAAACACTTACCAGCCGGATCCGGGTTTTAATCTGCAGTCCGTGGATTTTTTACGTTTTTTCTAAAGAATTTATCTATTTTGACAACACTTCTTACAGATACGTCTCATTATGATAGTGTGTTTACATTAGATTACTAAGTAATTCATGTGACACTATCAAAATCTGCTATAAAAGAAAAAAAATAACCTGTAAGCACCCGCACTGATCGTACCTTCAAACATTGCGACTTAGAATAACAAAGATATAATAGGCGATAACATAAAATAAAACTGGCAATTGTTTACCTTTGAATTTTAATTTATCTTGGAACATAAAATAAATTATTAATCACTGTAAGAAATGGAGGATTTCTGGTTTTTAAACAATAAACTGATTGAATCATTGGCTAATAAAAAAAAATTAAAAATAATATATCAAATATTATTTTTTAATATTCGAGAAATGAGGAAACGAAAATAGAAGAACTCAGTAGAAACTGGAGTCGATAATTAAATGAGAGAAGATATTTAAACAGGCGGTTAGGGGTTGAAAAGAGGAGATTCCTTTTGTTGGCTGAAGCAGAGCCACTTGTTGCTCAAGGAGCTGCCGATATCCTTGAGTCGCCGGGGGTGACTGTATCTTCAGTGAGGGAGGTCTGGGCTCTCTCTCCGCCCCTTCCCTGTACGTAAGCTACAATGCAGCTTTTTATGACAAAATTGCATAAGCATTTAGTCATTTATAGTGTAAAATTAAATCATTGTCGTTTGAGCAACAATTATTTTATTTTTGATTGCATCAGTTAAGAACTAAGTTATTTATTTCTAATAATTAAAAGACTTTCTAAAATCCTTATTAAATAATTGTGAAAAAAGTATAAATTTTGTTTGTGATTAAAATACTTTATAAAACTAAATCTACTAAAACAATCTTACCTGTTCCAACAGCTCACCATCCAGACAAACACTCACTAGTTTGGGAACGATTTATTCATTAGGAACACTATAGTTTCATACTTTTATTCTTTGCTTGTCAACGTGTTTATTTCATTGTTTACGATATATCTGGAGTGTTAAGTAAAAGAAGTAAAAGACATAAATGTAAAATCTTAAGTAGACACAGTTTAAATTTAAATTAAAATATAAAAAAATATCTTAGCTATTTTTTGTAGACTTTAGATTTGTAGACAAAAAAACTTAAGATTTTTGACTTTTACTCCTTTTCTCACTTTTAACACCCCAGACGTATCCAGATGTTTCGTTGGCACCTTCCTTGGTTTTTACTACGTTTTCGTTTAATGTTGTATTGTCTCTTAAGTAATTTTTTTTAGACTACGCAGTCGTTCTTTCCAAGTTAACATTTCCAGTTCACTTGATTAACAATCTTTCATAGCTCCATTCACTTTTCAATAATTTCTTTCCAAACTTTAACAAGTAGTTACTATTCCTAATCATCTTAACGCTGAGGACTCCCAAATCTATTTATATCCCTCCCCCCTCCGATTATTTAGCTTCGTTTGGCAAGATTCAGGGAGCCCTAGATCGGATCATTAGATCATTTGTAAACCTTAGACACAACTGGGCAAAACATAGACTTCAGTTTCCTCCTCAGAACCACCCACTCAGATCTTCCCGTTCTAACACTAAGTAACCATCCTATGATTTTCTGCTCCGCCGTCAAAACCTAGGGATAGTCATTGACAAAACCCTATCTTGGAACCAACATATCTCCCAAATTTCCCTGAAACTTTCTACTCCTTGCTTTTTCTTCTCAAGGAGGTTTCTCGGGGGGAATCGAGGACAAAGTGAAAATTGTGAATTTCTTCGTTAGATTTGTCTTTGGGACTCCAGGGCGCTACTATGTCACTCACCACACCCCAAGTTAGAGAGGCTCTTCCCCTCCTTTCATGCAAAATATTTCCTTTTTTAAGCAACAACTGATATCATCCCCCTTATATATACAATATTTTACAGTTCAAATTATCAGTTCACTTCCGGAGCAGAATATCCGGTCTCTCTGACCTTTACCCTTGGCACAAAACTGCAGCATACGAATTAAGGTTAAGAATTAGAATGTAAGTAAGTTTTTCAGTTTTTTGTTTGATCAAAAAGGTGAGCCCCATCACCTTGTAGAGTCTTGTCAACGACGCCAAGTACACTGTGTATCATTCATTACTTGTATTGATTATATAACTTTTATAGCGAAATAAGACCTTGAATAGAGTGTACCGATGGTACTGGACATATAAAATGTGATATGTGAATAGATTCACCTGAGAATAATAATTTTGGCCTTTTTTGAAGGAGATTTGAAAAAAAAATAAATGCAGCATAGGATTGGTCCTTCCGTGCTCGCTCTATTACTCTCTGGAATTCTCTACCTCCTAATATCCACCATACTTCATCCTTACGAACCTTGGAAGCTCTCCTACTCCAACACCTTCCCACCATCCAAAAAGACCATCATTAGTCTGGGAACGATTCATTCATTATATTATATGATATATCTGACTTTGATTTTTGAATTTAATAGTTGTATAGTATATATAGTTATAGTGCACCCGTGCTAGCATTCTAAGAACTATGAATCACCCCTTTGCTGACTCTTATTTAAACCCGTGAGAATCAGAGAAGGAGGTCAGTCTATTGTATCTCATTAGCCCGTCACTATGCTAGATTAGATCTGTATATTACCATGTCATTTATGTTTGTTATTCAAAATAAATCTTTTTAAAAAGTCTTGTGTGCTTTGAAGATATTTAACTGGCGCCCAACGAGGTACTTGGGAGGAATTTTGAAGGTATTTAAAGTAACTTTGCGGAGCTTAGAATCGTGTGTAATACCGAAATCAAGCAGCATAACTACTTCTCTCCGTCTTGAGGAAGATTGCCACTGCGTATACAAGTATAGCAAGCATTCTCCACGACTACAGAGGTATCTTTCAACTTTCTGAAGATTTTCAAATCTTATCACCCGAGTTTCAAAACTATTTGTTGAGACTTCGCAGCACCAAGGAAGAAGATTTTTCCACTGAAGACAACATACTTGATGGTAATTATAAGTAATTATAAGTTTATTTTATGTCAAATTTACAGGATAGATTAAACCAATTAAGACAAGTACATACAACTTTTAATCTAGATAATATTGATCAATTACTATTAGAAAATACAAATTCAGAGATGGCTATGGAAATAAAAGATCATGATTTTAAATTAATTCCGGAATATGATGGTGATCCTTTACAATTAGTAGATTTTATTAGAAATACAACATTTGTGTATGACTTATATTGTGAAGATAATAACCAATATAAAGATATAAACCATTCAAAATTAGTATTAACTTTATTAACTAAGCTAAAAGGAAAAGCAAAAATTGCAACCTATGATAAGGAATTCACTAGTGTGACAGAAATTTTAACATTCCTTAAACGTAAATATCAAGATACGCGAACGAGAGAGCAATTAATATCAGAAATACTCAATACTAAATCGTACCATAACGAAAACCCACATGATTACTTAGAAAGATTAGGTAAGAAAAGATGCGATTTATATGCTCGCGTGTATGCCGACTCGGAAATAGTGAATAAACAGTCGGAAATGGAAAGATACGACAAACAGATATCACATCACACCGTTCATAATTTACATCCCTCGCTTACTGATTTTATTTATCATATTAAATTCGAGACAATCGAAGATATTGACGAAATCTTAAGAAATAACGCTGCGCACATTGTGCATCGGGTGTACGGTCCGGGTAGTCGAAAAGACAAACACCACCAACCACACCAATCGAATTATAAAGGCAAAAATTTCGATCCAAATTACAAACATAAATATGAAAAACAATTTCAAAAACAACCTCATGAACAAAAACAAGATTATCAACATCAACAAAACCAAAATTATAAAAGTTATCAAAATGCACAACCAAATTATCACAATTACCCAAATAATCAACAAAATTATCAAAAACCTATTCATAATCAATCATGGGATCCAAAATCTCAACATGGATTCTTTAATAAACCTCCATCCGGAAATTGGAGAAATAATCAACAAAAAGTAGATCCACCACAACAAAATGATTCAAATACGGTTTCGATGAGAACTGTTTCTAATCGCGTACATTACGCCGAGGATGAGAGAGATGAACAAATTAGAATATTAACTGAAAGAGTAAAACAACTTGAAACTAATAAAGATAATTTTTTAGACCAAGGTCCGAACAAAGGAGAACCACCGGATCGAATGTAATTAAAATAAGTGACGAAGTTAATTTTTTAAATAATTTACCACAGCTCTTAGATAAAGAAAATAATAAATGGTTAATTGACACAGGAGCAACAAAAAATTATATTTGTCCCCAAGCAATTCCGAAAGATGCTAAAATAAACGTAGAAAACTTCGCGATAAAAACCCCTACAGGACGAGCAGAAGGAACACAAAGTGTAAACCTCAACCTGCAAAATCTGATAGGAATTAATCAAGAAGTAAAGTTCTTAGTTTATCCTATTAGTTCACGGTTTGATATTTTACTTGGGTACGAAACAATGAAAATGTTAAAAACTAATATAAATTTAGAAGACATGGAAATAAAAATAATGGGAATAAAATACAAACTTGAAAGAGACGAAATGTTTCATATCGAAGATACTAATGAAATTAAAAATGATTTAGGTACACATAATAAAGAAAGCCTTAACAAAAATAATAAAATAGAGAAGGAAGTGGAAGACTTAAAAAATAAATTGGAAGAAAATAAAAATAAAATGTCAGGTAACTCGTGTGAACCTCAATTAGTAATTGATAAAGAAATAATAAGAGAAATAAGTAGTAATAACAAATTAGAATTAAAAATTTCAGCTCATTTAAGTGAGAACCCTTTTTGCGAGGTTAGAGGAAACAAAATGAAAAATAATTTCAGGGATGTTTTTAATACCATTGAATATAATTATAAAAAGAAAAAGAAAAAAGAGCTATACTCTATTATTACGAAATAATGATAATCGGATAAATATAAAAAAGTAATTAAAAAATAAATAAATAAATAAAATAAAAAATTTAAAATTAATAAAAAAATCTATTATTAAAAAATGGCAATTAGGCACGTGTAGAGTTTGGAAATTAAAGTTTATTATAGTGTAAAATCAAAGTTAAAATTATGGTAAAAGATTTTGTCGTAAAATGACATCAATCAAGCACATGTAACATTTGAGGACACACATTTTGATATTGTAATGTACCTATAAGAAAATCCAAACTGTTTGAATGTTAACAAAAGTAAAAGTCTACAATAATAATTATAAAATGAATTTTTGGATTAATTTATTATTCTTCAATGTTAAGATTATAATCGATATGTTTTCCCTTGATTTGAATATTATATAGGTGTATTGGAGATTTGCCATTCGAAAACTTTTATTATCATGAATAAAAATTCGAAAACTTTTATTATCATGAATAAAATATAGGACTACAAGTCATTAAAGTAAGCATTAATCTAATATCTTATTCATTTGAACAAAAATTAAAACTTGCAATTATTGCGTACAATAATACCTTAAATAACAATCTAAAATTAACACCCAATGAAATCACTTTCGGATTTATAAAAGAAAATAACAACAACAAAAATATTAGTATAACAGAACTATACGTACAAAAGTATCATAAAGATTTACAACTTTTGCATGAATTAGTTCACACAAAAATTAATGAAGAAAAGATAAAGCGTACAGAAAAATTAAATAAAAATCGGGAAGATCCACCTGAATTAATAAATCAAGAATTTATCAAAGATACTCAATCGAAGATTAAAAGTAGAGACAAATTCAGAAAAGTAAATGTGTTAATCCAAGGCGCTAGGCAATTAACAACACATGTTGATAACGTTAGGAGACCCAACAAACGTAAAAAGAGGAAACATTTTGTTTCAGATGAAGATTCACTACATGTCAATAATTCTGATACTTCATCTTCAGAAGATTCTGACGATAAAAGTAGTAGATCTCACTAACTCTCCAGGAATTCTCCATTATTCTGTAAATAATATTAGAGTAGTTAATCAATATTATGAAACTTATCATTTTTATAATTTAAGTTTATTAGAAGTAGAAATAATAAATATTGAAGATCATGTTACTAACTTTAGATCACATAAAATGTATCATTTGCTAAAAGATTTAACAAACGAAGTTTTTGAACAATTTCAATTAATGCAACAAAGAGATATTAAAAATCGTCACAGACGAGGCTTGATAAATGGTCTAGGTAATGTTATTAGTTGGATAACAGGTAATATGAATAATGACGACAAGGAATACTACGATAAAATAATTTCAAATGTAGAACAAAATAATTATAAGATTGAACATAACATCGAAAATTCTGTCAATATTAATAAACGTCTGATTGAGGATTACCAGAATGAAATCAAAACAATTAATAAAAATTTCATAATTAATAGACAAAATTTCGAATCGCTAGGACAAAATGAAAAAGCTTATGACTTATATATTCACATCATGCATTTATTAAATAAAATTAAAGATTTAACTTTATCTTTAGAATTTTGTAAGCTTGGCATTGTTCACACCAATTTAATGATTGATGTAATAAAAAATCTACCAAGTAACATAAAACTAATCTCAGATAATACTGAAATTCTATGGACAAATAGTAAAATCTTTTGTTCAACTCATCACAATATAATCCATACTTTTATCAAATTACCAATTCATGATGAATCCTATAAAGGATATTTTGTGATATCAGTACCAAGAATTATAAACCAGACAATTTACGAAATTGATTTAAAAACTGATCTTTACTTACAAAAAGGAGCCACTCTCTATCAAGGAAGTTGTATTTTTATTGACAATTATTACTGTATAAATCTTAATAAAACAGAATCAAAATGTGTTTCATCTATTGTACATAACGGAAATTTAAAAGAATGTAAACTAGTATTAAGTAATCAAAATAATATAAGATATTTAGATCATATTAAGCAATATATCACTGTAAATATTAAAAAAATAACAGATTGTCATAATAACACTGTATTTTTACCAAATGTAGGATTAATTAATATTAGTAAGGAGGATTGCTTTCCAGAATTTAATAAAATTTATACTCATGATTTTAACACTATTTTACAACCATTTTATGAAAATGTAATATTAAATACAACTATGTTAGAAACAAATAATTATACTATACCAGAATTAGAAATATTGTCCTTTGTAGACAACACTAATATTTATCATTATTCTTTTGTATTATGTATTATTCTAATCATTGTACTAATTAACATTTTTATTTATAAAAGAAATTGTAAAAAGATCCAAAATTCAAATTTACCTTTAAATAATGTAAAGGTTTCAACAACACCTATTACTATTGATGATCATAAAGTAATTTTAAGTAAATTGTATAAATCAAGTTTTTAAAATGTAAAAATTAAATGTTTGTTTTGACCAGAGTTCAAAACTTAAGGCTGCGGGGAGTTATAGTGCACCCGTGCTAGCATTCTAAGAACTATGAATCACCCCTTTGCTGACTCTTATTTAAACCCGTGAGAATCAGAGAAGGAGGTCAGTCTATTGTATCTCATTAGCCCGTCACTATGCTAGATTAGATCTGTATATTACCATGTCATTTATGTTTGTTATTCAAAATAAATCTTTTTTAAAAAGTCTTGTGTGCTTTGAAGATATTTAACTATATAGTAAGATGTTGACTCTCAATGTATCTTTTTTTTTGTTTCTTTTTTATTAATTTAATGTCATAGTGTACAAACGTTTCCATATTATTGTTGTTTTTTTCTTTTTTATTTCTTATAGGTTGATAAATCTATGACTTTATTAACTAGAAGCAGTTAAACAATTTTTATTTTATTTTATAATTATTATTATCTTTACAGTTTATTATTACGATGAAATAGTCCTATTTATTTGCCAGATGAAAATTTGTCATGGTTTGTCATGTTATTCATAGGGGGCTTTGCCTCCGAATAAATTCCTTTTTTTTTCTCAGCTCAGCTTCCACAATATAGGTGAGGTATCACTAGGTCTCCTCTTCCTTCATGTCAGACATGCCGTCTTATTTATAACACATTCACTGCTTGTGATCCAATTCACAGTTGTAAATCAATAAATAAAATGACAAAACAAAATCATATGAAAATTAATGCACTTTGTGAATCAACATTTTTGTAAATGAAATTTCATAAAGAGAGCTTCAGTATCTTTGCTTACGTCACCTGTCCTCTAGGAGACGCTTGAGTGCCAGAAAGGCCTTTAACAAACGGGGTCGTAATTAAATTACTCAACGTCAAACCAATAGCAATCGCCTATATCTATTGTTTATTTATTACGGATTTATTAATTATTAATTAATACGGTAATTAGTTTTCACAATATTACAGTTACTTGATTTTTTATTGTGTAACGAAAGCCTTCCGAAGAGAATATTTTTTTTGATAAATAAAATATGTCTACTGCAACTTCTAAACTTAGACATATGCAATAATGAAATCACCATGGTAATATAATTAACATGTACGCCAAATATTTAGTTTAACACAGTACACATCCAAGCAAACACTACTTTAAAAAAACATTCTAAATTCTTAGTATTTATGTCTTAACACTTAAAGTGTTACTACTGAAATGAAGCCCGAATTATGCAAGCGAAAAGATATACTAGTTAAATTGCTAGAAATCGTCAAAGAAATAGAAAGTTACGATGCACCAAATACAAAACATGAACAGCATTCGAGACATGCAGCGAGAACTACACCAAATGAGGAAGTATATCCAAGAGGATGCGGTGACGGAGTTAATGACAGAATTGGTGAGTACCACACTCCAGTTACCTTAGATGGTCAGAAAGGCAGGCCAGTCTTGACCGGATTGGGCAATGAGAAGCCTATCGCGATAATGCCAGAGTGCAAGTACCCTGTCCAGGAAATGGATCCAATTCATAGCTGTTACAGGTCAGAAAGGAATCCGTATTCCAACACGAACAGTGAGAAATACTGGAAATCCGACAAACAATTACCAGGCGAGAAGCAGACTGGTAACGACTGCCCATGCCACGAACCCACGGGTAAATATTTATTGCATCCCGAAGGACACAACAGAGAACATTATGAAAGAAAAACCGGGGAACTGCCTGAATATTTAAATGGTGGTAGAAAGGAGTGTCATTCAAATCAGTTAACGGCAGAAAGCAGAGAGTTAAGGCAAGGTGAGGTAATAAACGGAGGAGAAGAAAGAGTTAGTAGTAGAGAACCAGGGAGTAAAACATGGTTGGAGTGTTACAAAAAAGTAAACTCTGGTGGAGGAGCTCTCAACAAATCAAACCAACAAGACACGTGGCAAGGTGACAGACAAATGTGTAGCTGTAATGGTGAAATAAAAAATGAAATTTTGGGAGGTATAGACAAATTTGAGCATTTAAGCAGAAGTCATGATCATGAGCATTCCCAAGCCATTAACTGTAACGGAAGGCAAGAAGGATTGGGGTATCAGGAAAAGCAAAGAATGAATCATTCCAAAGATGCTTACCAGCAAATGGACGTGGCTAGAGAAAACAAATCAAACTGTCCTGATGGGATGGACTCTAATGGATTTACAATACACGTTAATATCATAAGTAGAAACAATCCTGGTGATTACCCTAAAGATAAACAATTTGAACATAGTCCAGTAACATACGGTACCAGGTATGACTGTCATAACAATCAGGGCAAACTTCAAAGTGAACCCCAAACGAATCAAAGCAGAATTCATCCCGAAGGATTGAATCAAATACCCACCTCGGGGAGACAGAAACAACAACATTGCTTACAGCAGAATGCCAACGTAGCGACTTGGGCTGATAGGCGCAAGAAGGAGAAGGAAGCTGCACGAGACTGGGATGTGTATGGGAACCAGAAGTGTATCCACGAACATCCACCACCTGCATATTTCCAAAGTGTCTGTCCACAAGATCCGAACCACAATCACTGGTCAGCTCCTTCTACAACGAGGTGCCGATACCCCAATACTTGCATGGCCGATTGCTTTGATCATCCCGTTTACAAAGACTGGGTTTATGAGCAGCCTAATTACAGGTATTATCTTCAAGACAGGAACTACAAGCCGTTTTAGTCGGGCTCATTAGTAGAGAGTAACACGACTGACACGAACAATTACGGTTGGTCTTATTTGTGAAAATACATTTTTTTCTATTCTATTGATTTTTTTTTAAAATATTTATCTTTTCGACTTAACGGATCTGTATAACCAGATGGTTTCCAGCAATGTCATTTATTTAAGAGCTCTATCTCTTAAGTTATACTGTTCGTGATAAGTCAAGTGTGCACAAAATTCTGATATTTAGCCAGATAAGATCGATAAGAATTCAGTTAGATAAGGCTATAAACTGATCAGGGTCAGCCGGGCGTTATTGCGAACGGGGTAGTTGAAAACAAGGCGCATGTAAGCTATGGGAGTTACTTCCATTCACTGTCATTACTTTGTCTATGTTACTAACCTCGCTGGCTACCTCTGTAGTAATTCCCGCCCATTTGGTAACAGTTGAGAAGGAATGATTACAGCAAAACGTTTAGGACCGTCAAAAAAGTGTCAAAAGCTTTTCGTGATAATGATAAGTTTCAAAATGATATTTTTACTACATTATCACAGTTACTTATACTGTATTGTATTTATCTTACAATATTCTTTTAATCAACAATATCATGGTAATTGGAAGTAACAGCAGGCAAGATATAATTTTTACTTTGTTTATTATTTTTTTAAGTGGAATCAAAGTACTGTTTTTATTTTGTTCAAATGAGAGGGGAAATGCCCCAAGAGAAAGACTGATGGCCATCATACTCACTTGATGATCTTAACAAGCTGTCAATGATGTCATAAATGGCAGTAAGACTACACGACAGACTGTTCGGCATTATGATGCGTCATATTCCGTATAAAAGGTAGTCGTGATGTATTAGGACGTCGCTCAACTGATCTTCCTCCTCACGTTGAGTGTGATTTAACTGGCTGATTGTTCCTCTTGTCAAGAGGGAGTTGAAAAGCTGATGGTCCAGTAGTATGTAAATGATTCACAAACTTTATTGAGGAGATGACTGGTACCAGCGCTTTATAAAACGTCACACACGTTTTAAACTCAAGAAGTCAGAACACCTTCAAAAGTCATGTAAAATTGATCCCTTTAGTGTTTTGAAATATTTTTAACGAACTAAAAAAAGTTTACGAAGACTTCAAAATTAATGAACCCCGCGGTCATTTTGATTCAAACGCCGACGAAAGTGGGTTCACTGTATATCCTTCACGGTTGCGAGGAATTGGCGAAAAGGGTCTCTGGATAGAGTTTCTAGTGGATCAGGCACCACTCCACACTAGCCTGTAATTCAGATAATGGAGCGTTCCTCCCCCCTCGTATTATTTTCAAAGCAGCTATTGTTCAAGCTCGATGGATTTGAGAGGAAGCTAACCCAGGGATATTCTGTGCCACATCAAAAGGATGGATGGAGAACCCCTGTTTTGACCAGTGGTTTACAGCCACTTATATCTACAGCCACTTCCTTCAGTTCTAAAACCCGGAAAAAAAACCCAGTCTTTATTTATGATGGTCATATAAGTCATATTGGCGAGAGAATAATTGAAGCAGATCTGGCAAATAACATTCAGCTCGTGAAGTTCCCGAGCCATGCGACTGATTTCAGTCTCTTGATAAATGTGAGATCAAGCCATTAAAAGCTGTATGGGAGCAGATTTTGGTTGACTACGGGGATGGGATCATCGGGTCGACTCCCTAAAAAGGGAATAATATTATCGATCCTTTGGATTTTGCATGCCAACGGAAAAGGGTTGAAGATCGATAACAAGTTTTTGACGAGCCACCGCAGGAAGGCAGCTCAGCTGGAAATTCGTGCTTGAGTAAGAGTGACGGTGTCAGACTTTCCGAAGAATTCTTTTGTAACTACCATCATATCATCCCCAATGAAGAGGAGAAATGGAAAACAGCGTTATGCTAGACTTACCCGGCCTTCAGTTTCCAACTCGAGGGGTGAAACTCCACAAACCAAAGACATCATAATGATTTTATCTCAAAGCATTATGACCAAGGGAAAAAACAAAACAAAACGCCTGACCGGCTGTGAGGCGGTCGATTATATCGAACCTTAGATCGATTCGAGATCTGTTACCTGGCATTCATATCGTAGTAGATATAATTGGATGGTCCCGTAATAAGCCGCATCATTGTTATGTTTGCGAATTCGATACCGTGTATAAAGAAGAGTAGGAAGTTACAGGATACAAAAGTACAAATTTCAAACAGAGTACAACGACAAATTTTCAATTAATGTTGACCAATTAAAAAACCATCTTAGGATTGCCTACTGCAGAGCAAAAACGCAGTAAAGTAGTTCACTGTTTTCCTGGCAGCATAAACGTCAGAGAAAACTAAGTCTAATTTGTACATTTTTTTTATTATTTGTAACAAAGGGCTAATTATGTTCATGGATTTTTTCTATTTGAATTATGTTTTATGTTTATTAACTACATTGTACCTATCAATCATTTACTAACCCTCCCTCCTTCCCCCTAATCCCTCAAATTTAATTATTCTTCCTTTACCTGCATAAATTATTAATTATCGTCATATATTTAGGAAGTAATTGAAAACAGGACTTTGAGGTAATTGAAAACATGATTTCAGTAAGTAGATGAGAAAGTAAATAATTTAACAAACCATTCAGTGTAGTTCGGTAATATTATTTTATTCCTAGGACGGGATGAAACTGAAATGTATGTTTTCATTTACCCCAAATCTGCAGAAATTGAAAACGCATCAGCTGCTTAAAACCATTCGGAAATTTATAGTAAACTCGTGGCCATTGTTTTATATAATGTACAGATTTAGGATCCATGAAAGCCAGAAATCGGACCATTAGAGGTGAAAAAATACATAAAATGATCAAAGGAGCCACAAGCGGATTCCAATTACTCCGACTGACCTGACCCTACTTCGTTTCCAGTTTTTGCTCCTAAATGACCTGGTTTACTTATAATTGCTAATAAGTTATCTTATATAAATAAGCATACATATTTTTCTTCTCGTGTAAACATGAGTTAATTATTTTTATTTATCATATATGTGTTAATTTGAACAAAGGTCGGCATGGATGAAACGAAACAGGACACCATAAACATCTCACGCTTAGTTCTATACCCGGGCCTTGAGTGGTGTACCTCAGGAGATATTCGGAAGCCAACTCGACCATCCGAGGCCATAAATATCTAGTTGACGGCACACCTAAGTAGTGACACGACCGAGACGACCCAAGCAAAATAAGACTAACCTTAGAAGCAGTCTTACAGATCGTCCTAACACTTAATGGACCGTCACCTCCGTTTTAGCGGCCATTTTCCCAGGAAACTAAAGCAAACACGTACGAAGTCTTACCAACTCACGCATCTATTAACATCGCCCAATCTATCATTACGCCTTAAGCTAATGATATATAAGAGTGTACTCAGGCCTGCTCTGCTGTGCGGTGCACCGCTTTTTAGTCAATTGACATTGACATTGACAACAATTTCAGAACGGAATCCTCATGAAAGTGGTTAGACACACTACATTCGAGCAGCGGAGAAACAGTGAATTACACGAGAACTTTGAGCTGCCTACGGTGAATGAGTTCATTCACCGTAGACATATCAAATTCTTTGACTCCCTACAACACATGACGAAGGTGGCAGAAGGCAGTCGAGGCAGGTTTTATGTTAGTATGTAAGATAAGTTTTGAGATAGTTTGCAATTCCCGCAGTGTAATCCGAAGGTGAGCTCCATCACCTATTCCTGTTGCATTGTATTAATTATTAACTATAAAGAAATCATGTTAGTGAGGATAAGAACTACTCAAAATGCATCTCATGCAATGAAAGGTTTTGAGTTGAGCAGCAAGCGCCAGTGCAGAGAGCTGTTCTCCCCACTATCTTCTCCCCCACTCAGACTGACGTCATAAGCTTTATTAAACATATGGAAACAGTGGTAGAAATAATCTGATCAAGAAGAGGGTGACTTATAATTATTTTCAATAAAGAGGTGGCAACAACAATGCAACATTAGCATAATAAACCATAATTTTTATGGATTATGATATTTTTTATTTTTAACTTTTAATGGTGGAACACGCTCAAAATGACTCAACAATAGTAGTCTGTGAATCATGACAGGTAGGATGTAGTTTGCCGTTTGTAGTGGCCCCTTTAATGTACGACATATTTTGATATTTTTTATGATTTAATAACTGGTTGTGGATTATCTGATACAGGGTCAATTACAATGGATGAACAAAATAGCAATCAAATAGAGTGTACAATTTATAGATAAACAAAAACACAGGATATAGTGCATCAATTGTAACACACGTGTGAGTAGCAATCGCTTGCCCCGCTCCTTGAGAAGGTTACTCTCCGGCTACCTCTCATCGATAGTTTTTATCAACGCCTCCCGAAAAAAGATAACAATTCTTCCACTTCTCAGGGTTAGGATAAAGATAATAATGACAAAGAAATATAAGTTAGCTTGATGCTAAATTTGTACTTTACAAATATATCTGAGAACATTCTTTAAAATAAAATATATATTATATATTTTCCTAACATATATTTTTTTTTTTTTTTTTTTTTTTTTTTTTTTTTTAATATTCAATCAATTTTATTAAGATAAAATTACAATCTGCCTTTTATTAGGCAATGAGTAATTGAGATAAATGTCATCATTCATACTATATTTACAATTCATCATTCACTCGCTCATTCATACAATATTTACAAACAGCCCAGAGGCCCCCCAAGTCCACAAGGGTCACCTCCCTCGCATGCGAAGGAGGAAGCGGAGTCTTGGGGAGTCCCCACGCTCCTACGTCAGCCGCGTCACTGGATAAGCCAGCGGAGGCTGACCAAGAGCGCGAGAGCCACAGACGCTCAGGACATGATTAGAGGAACTGGCCATTGCCAGAACTCTTACTATCACTTAGTTATAGCAGGTCACGAGGCCACTGCCGTTTTAATCTCCGAAGAGGATTATAGGGGTGAGTGGTGCAGTGCAATGACTGTGCTAGGGAATTAGGGTGGTTGGATAGGTTACTATGGAATTTTATGAACTTGGAAGGGATGAGTTCAAGAATATAGGGTATATTCAGATCATTGTGAAGGGTTTTGTTGCTGACGTAACTTTCTTATAAAGAGGTAGGGTTATAAAAAAATCAAGCTATTTTATATGATCATTATATAATAAATGTTTACGATTTGCTACTAAATTCTAAAAAGATAATCTATAACGATATTGAAATCAACTATTTAAAACCACGCATAAAACTTGTCCTCCCATCACAATAGTAAAAGAATGAAGAGATTACACATCTAATTAAAAACCTACATAAATAATTCTTTAAGGAATAATAAATAAAACAAATGGATAAATATTCAATGCATAAGGTAAACAATTAAGCTAAGAAGAAGTAAAATAATAAGAGACGACATTTACCGTAAGGTAAACACTTTAAAATATTTACTAATATTGGAGGAGTCAGTGTACTTTACACGACTCAATCACAGCAGGGTGGGGGGAAATCCAAGGGACGATGTGAATTTTAAATCTTTTTGTTAATTGATAGGATTCCTCGCAACATATCAAATTATGGTAGCCCCGACTGATGAGCGTGTTTGTACACGATGACTTAAATTGTTCGCCATGTTGGAGGACATAACGACATAGGTTCACATCTTTGTAGGTTCGAGTCAACAAAGTTGTTTTAAAACTGTAAAGATGTCAGCGTTGGCATTTTTAAATCAAAGGAAGGCATTATACTATTCCTGCTCTGGATTCTCCGAGAGAGGCCGATGAAAAGATTCCCTTGTGACATCTCGATATATATTTTTTTCATTTTAAATAATGGCCGGGTTAAGACCCGAAAAAAAAAGTGGGCAGACAGCGTCGAATGGATATTCCCACACTGGTCGTGATTTGAACGGATTTATTAAGAGGAGGAGCTGATTAGACAGAAATAAACCCGGCCTGGCTCGCTGCTTGGTCGAGGTTCAAAAGTTCGCTTTCCAAGTTCCATTGCTTTAATTGGGTGCGGGCGGTGGTTTTTGGAACGTGTTCAAACCTCCATTAAACCATTAGCCGCGTCTAAGGCTCTTTTGGACCGCTGCCACCAGCTTCGGCTAATTTGTCAACTTTCTTTTATGGCATTCAAATCGAGTTATTATATTCCCCTCCAAGTTTTCTTTTTGATGATGACAGTTTTAGAATTGAATACATATTTATAATGTGACATTCTAAACGAGTAATACTAATTAAATAATTCCAATACAACGCGTGAATTTGAAATCCTCTTGCCTATTGATTGAATTTGAGCAAACCGCATTCAATATTTTCTATGTTTTCAAGATAGTTTATCTGATGTCTATTCCACACTGCATCAAGAAGCTGCTATATTATTTACTATTATGATAATCGTTTACTTAATCTAAACCCACAACCACCAATCAAGTCATAAGAGAATTATTAATGAAGGTAGTGAATCGGTACGGTTGTAGTTCGAGTCTCGCTTGGAAGAGTTTGAATCATATATTTTATTGGGAAATGCTATAATTTATTCTTGGACATTACCCAAAGATTCACTAATAATTGTATAATATAACGAGTAAGACAAAAATATAGCATAGAAGTAGGCGAAATATAGCAATTGTTGGTTGGGGAAAATGAGCGTAAAAGGTTAAAAGATGAATAAAATTAATGAGAAACAAAAAAAATACAGACAGATAGATAAAATAGATAAATAAGGCATTCAATAGGAAGTTTTTAGTATTTGCGTTCAATATGTTCATTTTAATCACTATCAGCTCAATCAAACACATTTTTAAAAAGTAATTCTGCACTTTTTTTTATAGCCCTTAGGTGTCTCTAACTTCAAAGAGTTCATAGGGAAAAAAATGTCAAATGAGTGAGTAATCAATTAATTATAATTTTTTATAGTATACCATTGGATTGATTTAAAGGGGCTATGAAGAAAAAAAAAAAAAAATTGGATTGATCATATTCTTAGCACAAAGAACGGGCTTCACCATGTATAAAAGAGTGACCATTCTGATATATATATTCTTAAAATAATAAGGGCATTAAAAAGGGCTAAAATGCAAAATATAATGCTTCTACGTCAAAAACTAGTTAAACTAAATTTGAAAACTCGATAGCCTTCACTTTCCGTCTTTTTGAGTCCCAATACATATTACTTACAAGCTCTTGAATTTCCCACATCATTAATATATAATATCAATGGCCCATTATTTCCTTGCGGAGGGAGTTCTTCGTGGCATCAAATGACCATGTGAAATACCACACCCTGAATAAAACACAGGCTGAGTTTTAGTTGTGAACGCGGTTCCAATGAGAGTTTTAACGACTTTTTGATTATTTTAGTTATCGGTAAATATGATCTTATATCTTATTATATATATGATATTATGATCGGTAAATTATAAAATATAATAACATTTAATTTAGTTAAAAAATAATTTAATTTGGCCTAACACTACAGGAAAATGTTGTTCTCATTATGTTTTTAAGGAGAAGCCTATGTTTTTCTTATTCCAATTAATAACAAGGGGCACATTCGTGAGAAACTTTACTCGAACATAGGATGAGGATACTGATCCATGGATTTGCTAGTTTGGGCTGAAAATTAGGCTTCCAAGTTGTAATTATGGAAGGGACATAGTTTCAACGCTAACCACTACAACTTATGAAAGCCCCATTTAATCCTAGAGTTAAATCAAAATAGTTTATGATCGGTAAATTATAAAATATAATAACATTTAATTTAATTTAAAAAAAATTTAATTTGACCTAACAAAATAGAAAAAATTTGGTCTAATTATTTTTTAAGATGTCTATGTTTTTCATGTTCCAATTAATAAAAAGGGGCACATTCGTGAGAAACTTTACTCAAACATAGGATGAGGATACTGATCCATGGATTTGCTAGTTTGGGCTGAAAATTAGGCTTCCAACTTGTAATTATGGAAGGGAAATAGTTTCAACGCTAACCACTACAACTTATGAAAGCCCCATTTCATTCTAGAGTTAAATCAAAATAGTTTATGATCGGTAAATTATAAAATATAATAACATTTAATTTAATTTAAAAAAAATTTAATTTGACCTAACAAAATAGAAAAAATTTGGTCTAATTATTTTTTAAGATGTCTATGTTTTTCATGTTCCAATTAATAAAAAGGGGCACATTCGTGAGAAACTTTACTCAAACATAGGATGAGGATACTGATCCATGGATTTGCTAGTTTGGGCTGAAAATTAGGCTTCCAAGTTGTAATTATGGAAGGGACATAGTTCCAACGCTAACCACTACAACTTATGAAAGCCCCATTTAATCCTAGAGTTAAATCAAAATAGTTTATGATCGGTAAATTATAAAATATAATAACATTTAATTTAATTTAAAAAAAATTTAATTTGACCTAACAAAATAGAAAAAATTTGGTCTAATTATTTTTTAAGATGTCTATGTTTTTCATGTTCCAATTAATAAAAAGGGGCACATTCGTGAGAAACTTTACTCAAACATAGGATGAGGATACTGATCCATGGATTTGCTAGTTTGGGCTGAAAATTAGGCTTCCAACTTGTAATTATGGAAGGGAAATAGTTCCAACGCTAACCACTACAACTTATGAAAGCCCCATTTAATCCTAGAGTTAAATCAAAATAGTTTATGATCGGTAAATTATAAAATATAATAACATTTAATTTAATTTAAAAAAAATTTAATTTGACCTAACAAAATAGAAAAAATTTGGTCTAATTATTTTTTAAGATGTCTATGTTTTTCATGTTCCAATTAATAAAAAGGGGCACATTCGTGAGAAACTTTACTCAAACATAGGATGAGGATACTGATCCATGGATTTGCTAGTTTGGGCTGAAAATTAGGCTTCCAACTTGTAATTATGGAAGGGAAATAGTTTCAACGCTAACCACTACAACTTATGAAAGCCCCATTTCATTCTAGAGTTAAATCAAAATAGTTTATGATCGGTAAATTATAAAATATAATAACATTTAATTTAATTTAAAAAAAATTTAATATGACCTAACAAAATAGAAAGAAATTGGTCTAATTATTTTTTAAGATGTCTATGTTTTTCATGTTCCAATTAATAAAAAGGGGCACATTCGTGAGAAACTTTACTCAAACATAGGATGAGGATACTGATCCATGGATTTGCTAGTTTGGGCTGAAAATTAGGCTTCCAACTTGTAATTATGGAAGGGAAATAGTTTCAACGCTAACCACTACAACTTATGAAAGCCCCATTTCATTCTAGAGTTAAATCAAAATAGTTTATGATCGGTAAATTATAAAATATAATAACATTTAATTTAATTTAAAAAAAATTTAATATGACCTAACAAAATAGAAAGAAATTGGTCTAATTATTTTTTAAGATGTCTATGTTTTTCATGTTCCAATTAATAAAAAGGGGCACATTCGTGAGAAACTTTACTCAAACATAGGATGAGGATACTGATCCATGGATTTGCTAGTTTGGGCTGAAAATTAGGCTTCCAACTTGTAATTATGGAAGGGAAATAGTTTCAACGCTAACCACTACAACTTATGAAAGCCCCATTTCATTCTAGAGTTAAATCAAAATAGTTTATGATCGGTAAATTATAAAATATAATAACATTTAATTTAATTTAAAAAAAATTTAATATGACCTAACAAAATAGAAAGAAATTGGTCTAATTATTTTTTAAGATGTCTATGTTTTTCATGTTCCAATTAATAAAAAGGGGCACATTCGTGAGAAACTTTACTCAAACATAGGATGAGGATACTGATCCATGGATTTGCTAGTTTGGGCTGAAAATTAGGCTTCCAACTTGTAATTATGGAAGGGAAATAGTTTCAACGCTAACCACTACAACTTATGAAAGCCCCATTTCATTCTAGAGTTAAATCAAAATAGTTTATGATCGGTAAATTATAAAATATAATAACATTTAATTTAATTTAAAAAAAATTTAATATGACCTAACAAAATAGAAAGAAATTGGTCTAATTATTTTTTAAGATGTCTATGTTTTTCATGTTCCAATTAATAAAAAGGGGCACATTCGTGAGAAACTTTACTCAAACATAGGATGAGGATACTGATCCATGGATTTGCTAGTTTGGGCTGAAAATTAGGCTTCCAAGTTGTAATTATGGAAGGGACATAGTTCCAACGCTAACCACTACAACTTATGAAAGCCCCATTTAATCCTAGAGTTAAATCAAAATAGTTTATGATCGGTAAATTATAAAATATAATAACATTTAATTTAATTTAAAAAAAATTTAATATGACCTAACAAAATAGAAAGAAATTGGTCTAATTATTTTTTAAGATGTCTATGTTTTTCATGTTCCAATTAATAAAAAGGGGCACATTCGTGAGAAACTTTACTCAAACATAGGATGAGGATACTGATCCATGGATTTGCTAGTTTGGGCTGAAAATTAGGCTTCCAACTTGTAATTATGGAAGGGAAATAGTTCCAACGCTAACCACTACAACTTATGAAAGCCCCATTTAATCCTAGAGTTAAATCAAAATAGTTTATGATCGGTAAATTATAAAATATAATAACATTTAATTTAATTTAAAAAAAATTTAATTTGACCTAACAAAATAGAAAAAATTTGGTCTAATTATTTTTTAAGATGTCTATGTTTTTCATGTTCCAATTAATAAAAAGGGGCACATTCGTGAGAAACTTTACTCAAACATAGGATGAGGATACTGATCCATGGATTTGCTAGTTTGGGCTGAAAATTAGGCTTCCAACTTGTAATTATGGAAGGGAAATAGTTCCAACGCTAACCACTACAACTTATGAAAGCCCCATTTAATTCTAGAGTTAAATCAAAATAGTTTATGATCGGTAAATTATAAAATATAATAACATTTAATTTAATTTAAAAAAAATTTAATTTGACCTAACAAAATAGAAAAAATTTGGTCTAATTATTTTTTAAGATGTCTATGTTTTTCATGTTCCAATTAATAAAAAGGGGCACATTCGTGAGAAACTTTACTCAAACATAGGATGAGGATACTGATCCATGGATTTGCTAGTTTGGGCTGAAAATTAGGCTTCCAACTTGTAATTATGGAAGGGAAATAGTTCCAACGCTAACCACTACAACTTATGAAAGCCCCATTTAATTCTAGAGTTAAATCAAAATAGTTTATGATCGGTAAATTATAAAATATAATAACATTTAATTTAATTTAAAAAAAATTTAATTTGACCTAACAAAATAGAAAAAATTTGGTCTAATTATTTTTTAAGATGTCTATGTTTTTCATGTTCCAATTAATAAAAAGGGGCACATTCGTGAGAAACTTTACTCAAACATAGGATGAGGATACTGATCCATGGATTTGCTAGTTTGGGCTGAAAATTAGGCTTCCAACTTGTAATTATGGAAGGGAAATAGTTCCAACGCTAACCACTACAACTTATGAAAGCCCCATTTAATTCTAGAGTTAAATCAAAATAGTTTATGATCGGTAAATTATAAAATATAATAACATTTAATTTAATTTAAAAAAAATTTAATTTGACCTAACAAAATAGAAAAAATTTGGTCTAATTATTTTTTAAGATGTCTATGTTTTTCATGTTCCAATTAATAAAAAGGGGCACATTCGTGAGAAACTTTACTCAAACATAGGATGAGGATACTGATCCATGGATTTGCTAGTTTGGGCTGAAAATTAGGCTTCCAACTTGTAATTATGGAAGGGAAATAGTTCCAACGCTAACCACTACAACTTATGAAAGCCCCATTTAATTCTAGAGTTAAATCAAAATAGTTTATGATCGGTAAATTATAAAATATAATAACATTTAATTTAATTTAAAAAAAATTTAATTTGACCTAACAAAATAGAAAAAATTTGGTCTAATTATTTTTTAAGATGTCTATGTTTTTCATGTTCCAATTAATAAAAAGGGGCACATTCGTGAGAAACTTTACTCAAACATAGGATGAGGATACTGATCCATGGATTTGCTAGTTTGGGCTGAAAATTAGGCTTCCAACTTGTAATTATGGAAGGGAAATAGTTCCAACGCTAACCACTACAACTTATGAAAGCCCCATTTAATTCTAGAGTTAAATCAAAATAGTTTATGATCGGTAAATTATAAAATATAATAACATTTAATTTAATTTAAAAAAAAATTAATTTGACCTAACAAAATAGAAAAAATTTGGTCTAATTATTTTTTAAGATGTCTATGTTTTTCATGTTCCAATTAATAAAAAGGGGCACATTCGTGAGAAACTTTACTCAAACATAGGATGAGGATACTGATCCATGGATTTGCTAGTTTGGGCTGAAAATTAGGCTTCCAACTTGTAATTATGGAAGGGAAATAGTTCCAACGCTAACCACTACAACTTATGAAAGCCCCATTTAATTCTAGAGTTAAATCAAAATAGTTTATGATCGGTAAATTATAAAATATAATAACATTTAATTTAATTTAAAAAAAATTAATTTGACCTAACAAAATAGAAAAAATTTGGTCTAATTATTTTTTAAGATGTCTATGTTTTTCATGTTCCAATTAATAAAAAGGGGCACATTCGTGAGAAACTTTACTCAAACATAGGATGAGGATACTGATCCATGGATTTGCTAGTTTGGGCTGAAAATTAGGCTTCCAACTTGTAATTATGGAAGGGAAATAGTTTCGACGCTAACCACTACAACTTATGAAAGCCCCATTTAATTCTAGAGTTGAATCAAAATAGGTTATGATGGGTAAATTATAAAATATAATAGCATTCCTAAATACAGAAGTGGGTCATACATTCCCTTTAATCTAGATATACAGCGGGGGAAATAATCAAAAGGCCGCAAAGCTTTAGCAAACTCCAATGACCCCATTGAGGCGCCCTGGACGAGACAGATACTAATAATCTGTTGAAAGTAGACGCTATTGAATAGAGGGAATTGGCTCCAGCCCCGGCTCCAGTAATGAGCGGGCAGCCTGGATAATATGCCCTGAAAGGGGAGGGATTATCTGTCCGAGCCTGTTTAAAAGAGGATTATTAGGGAGGTGAGTGGTAGCCTGGACGCTGTATTGATGACTGCATCAGCCCTGCCTGCAGTGCAATCTCCATCGACTGCGTACAATCTCCCCCCTCCCACCGTACACACACCTAGCTCTCCACTATTGCCCTATGTTTGATTGCCTCTCTATCATAATAACGTCTGATCGGTTATTGATGGCTCTCCCCTCAATGGCTAGCCCCAATCCTCTTAAATCTCCCATTATGCGTTCTCCGCTGTATCCGGCAATAAATCTACAGATCTATGATCAATGCATCATAGCGCAGGTATTTTTACGAGCACTGGACCTACCCTTCAAACAATAAAAAAAAAAAAAGTATTTCATTTTTGGTCTGCTCATACAAACCGTGATTCATTCACGCAATCATCAACCGTCGATTTCTGAATACTTAATATATCTTGAAGATGTCATTGATCTAGTAGATTGTTAAATTGTATGTTAAGGCCGATAATTAGTAAGAATGGAATAATGGTCATATAAGAAATGATAGAAAACAGGCAAGAAAAACGTCAACTATTTTTAGAGTTGCCTGTTTTTTTCTAAACCAGAAAATGGTTGAATGCTACCATTTTCAAGTCTGTTTCTTACATCGCTTGAGGATGCAATGTACGACATGTTAACTGAAACAAATATATGTTAGGGTACTGACAGCTGCCATTCTTTTGCCTCTGTTCCAATAGGATGCCAGCAAGGCCCTATCTTAATCTAGAAACTTTTTAGGTGCATATACGGCTATATCCTAATAACCAAAAGGAATTCCAAAAAAGGGAAGAGCTTTAATAGTAACCTATAAATGATTTCAAAACCTTGCAAAATTCATACGCTGTTTTTGGTCCACGAGACTAGTAAATACTGAAACAAGGAATTCTAGGAGGGATAGCCGATCTATCTGTTCTCATTACAACAATAACAAAGACTTCTCATTCCCAAACAAAGATCAGCCCGATCCTGTATGAAAGCAGATCCACTTCTATTGGAGACTGCAATAATGTTTTTTAAACAGAAACTTCTTTATTGTGATAAAATTATAATCTGCCTCATTGGTCAATAAGTAATTGTGATAAATGATCTCATTCAAACCATATTTACAATTTTTCATTCCCTCGCTCATTCATACAGCCCAGAGAACTCCCAAAACCACATAGTTGTCACCTCCCTCGCGTGCGAAAGAGGAAGCGGAGTATTGGCAAGTCCCCCGCGCTCCTCCGTCAGCCGTCTCACCGGATACGAGCCAGCGGAGGCTGACCAAGAGCGCGAGAGCCACAGACGCTCAGGTCATAACTGGAGAAACTATCCATTGCCAGGGCTCCAACTGTCACGTATTCAAAGCAGGTCACGAGGCCACTGCCGTTTTAGTCTCCAAGGATGATTGTAGAAATGAGTGGCGAAGTGTAATGACTGTGCTAGGGGATTAGGGTGGTTGGATAGGTTACTATGGAATTTTATGAACTTAGAAGGGATGAATTCAAGAATCTAGGACATATTAGGATCATTATGAAGGGTTTCGTTGCTGACATAATAAGGAGCATTTACTATTGTTCTCAGGACTTTTGATTGAAAGGATTGGATTCGCTTGATGTTCGACGTTTTTGCTGTCCCCCATATCTCTATTCCGCATGTCCAGATTGGCTCTATCTATTCTAGTGTTTATAAGTCCTGAGTGTGACCTAAAGCCATGAAATTTTGAGAAGCAGTTGATGTTGCTACTACACGAAAACACGTTCACCTCCATTAATAAAAAAGTGAGGAGATTTCTGATTTCCCTTTCCATTTCTTGCAGTTGCTCTTTTGTCGAAGGTCTCCTTAACTTCCTCGAGACCTTCCGTGGTCAAGATCTTCTTCCATTCACTCCAGATCCATATGTGACCACATCATCATCTACCATTCTCAAGACTGTGCATAGCAATCACTTCCTTGAATGGTTGAACTTTCAAATTACTACATCAATACTTACAAATCATACTACTTTATCTTCCTTCCAATTACTTCCACTAACGAATCTCCATGGTCTAGAACTGGCTCGAATGATTGCTAGTTATGGTCCAAGATTTGTTTGAGTCATTATGGGAAAGAAATCAGTTTTTTAAATGATTTTTTTAGTCGATTTGTTTAGTTATTATCTTATTCCTTAAGAATCCTTAATGGATGAGATTAAGACACCTATAAACCGATATCAACTGTTTTGTATCAACATCCATCCAGTCATACTCTTTCGGGTGGGTTCCGAGATATTTTAAGTATCTGACAAGCCCTAGATACTCTCCGTCTAAACAAAGGATCCGGTTTCTTGGCTAGCTTCTCTTTTGTTTTTTAACTCTTATACCGAAAGGTCATTAAGTTTCCAAGATCATGCAACTTTAAATCAAGCCTAGTTATCTTGAGTATAACTCGTGCCCTTACAATCAACCTTTACGAGCAGTATACCTGGCATGTGGGTTAGGGATGCAGCCCAAGTCGCCTTCATCGTTGTATATTTTTATTACAATTTTTTTTTCATTTATCTCTCAAAATATGTATACCCTTTCACATGTAATTATTCTCTAGATAAAAGTATCTTGCACTTAATAAAAAAAAATTGATGAATTAAAATGAAAAATAAACTTTACTCTGTGATATTAGTTTCGTCAGAATAACAAAGTTGACATTCATATACGGCTTCAGCCTGACCATGAAAACATGATCAAAATAGCAGCTCATTATGCTTTAGTTGAAACAAAACAGAAATAACAAAATCTTAGTGATGTTGGGGTAACTCTCAAAATAGTTGGATAGTGGTGGATTGAAAGGATAGAAGGACTTCATAAATGGGAAAATTTCTAATTTTCGATGACAAATGGCGGATGGATATAAGTATAAACACTGAGCCACAAAAGAATTGGCGCACTCAGAAAAATGCGATATAAAAGTTAATAAAAAATAAGTACTCGATAAAAAGTTCGTTCTCTGGACATTCTTTGCCTGAACGTCCCTTAATGCGCAGAGATCTAGACTTGAAGACTCAACCACTCCCAGGACAGCGGTCGTTTGGTGAGACGAAATCCGTAAGCAAGTAATCAATCAGTTCACTTCCAGGACGACCATGAATGTTCATTTCATGCTTATTTTTATCAATGTTATTTCACCACTTAATGGATGTTAATTTCAAGAATCTTTTTTATTTCTTACTGGGTGGTCACTAATTTTTTTTTTCATTATTAAATAACCATATTCTGGGTTACTATAAGTTTGAGGTATTCACTTTATAAATAACCTATATTCAGTACATTCTAGTCCAATCTGGGTTGTTTGTTTGTATATGTAATCTTGTTTATTAACAATGTACTTTATTACCTTATATTTAAGCAAAATAATTTTATTTTAATACCTTTTTGGAGATCAATAATTTAAAAAAAATTAATACATGTGTTAGCAGCCCTTAGGTTCATGGATGAAGTGACTTGCTATTAGCCTTTTACGAGATTGGAACGCGACTTCACAGAGTAGAGTGTCAAAGGTGACCAGAGACCTGGGACAGTGTTACGATAAACACTTTCTCTGTCGAGCGAAAACCTACTCGGCGTGACGAGCCACCAATGGGCGATTGCTGCAGTGTTAGCGGGCTTGGGGAGGGATTAATACATTTAAGGGCTGCCTATGGTGGCCATGGGAAAGGCCGAGAGGCGAAGAGGACGCACAAGTTGGGGGGATAACAAACGAGCTAAATATCCTCAGAGGGGTGAGGCCTCCCCCACATGGCTAATATCCGTCATATAATAGGGAGAGCGGGGCCCAATCAATAGCAGTTCTTTCTCTAGCCTACGGTCTGTCTCATTAATCTAGAGGGCTCCCGATCTCCACAATGCCGGCCGCTGCATCTGTGGACTTCCACAGATCGATACTGCGTCATGTTCTGTCTTATATCAATAGTTGTTAACGGCTCTCGGGCAGAATCAATGTTACGGAAATTATTAACTAGAATATATCAACAGTAATAGATTAGATAATACACGCACTCGTCACCTGCGAAAACAGGATCTCACATTCCATTTACCAATTGAAATACTAAGATTAATACTCAGATTAAACAACTCACTTACAACTTGCTATTAAAGCTGTTAAGCGAACCGCGGGATGTTTATTTAAATATAAGGATACTTCTTCGTATACGAATACATAACTTTAAGGTAATATATAAAGGATGTATCTTTTCTATTACTCTAGTTGAATAATTAGAATATTTGAATTATTGGGATGCCACATAACTACTGGCAGATTTGATTGAATATGAAAATATTGAGCGCATTGCCTTCTCGTGAATTTATACCTCTCTCTTGTCTAATTTTCTCTTGTCCCAATTTGAATGTAAACCCAAAGTAAGTCAACCACAATAAATTAACGTGGTGATCAAACTGGAAGGGATTCATTTATATAAAATAGAAATATATATATACTATATTTTATTACTAATGTTTTACTTTAAATGATAGGAAGATTAGAGATCTTACTAGCTTAACTATAAAACTTATCTCTTACTGAAATATATCGTTGGCTATTACGTGAGTCCAAGTCAAAACCTCAGCGTCTCAGAGATCTGCCCGAGACCAGTCCTCGGTACAGCAAGCAAGAGACTCACTCTGGGCAGTTGTCCAAGATCAAGTCCTCCCAACATCAAAGCTGTTCAGGAAGTCCCCTTTCCACTACCTTCTCCCATAGTACATATCTTTTTTTTTCTTTTTTTTTAAATTTATAAACTGCTTTATTAGTAAATTTTTAACAGTTTACAATGCAATTATAAATTTCAATTTAACAATTTCTCCTCTTACTGCGATGCGCTGATGCATTCGAAGGAGGTTGGGTTACATAACAATATCAGGCTGACGTTAAAATTACAATGCAATGTATAAATACTAGGTGATGGGGCTCACCTTCAGTTTACAAATGTGGAAAAAATAAACTAAAAACTAAACCTACAACTAGAACCTAAGACTAAAGCGTTCCTGCCTCGACTGCGTCTTGGTATCGATTGGCGAACGGAGCGGGGGTTATCGTGTTGAACACCGGGTTTGTCAAGTATTGCAGGGAGTCGAAAAATTTGATATGTCTACGTTGGATGAATTCATTCACCGTATGCAGCTTAAAGATCTCGTGAAGCTCACTGTTGCTCCGCTGCTCGAATGAAGTACCTCTGACCACTTTCATCAGTATACCGTTTTGAAATTGCTGGAGTCACCGAGTTGTCGTATACGTATGATGACGAAACAGTGGTGCACCATACAGCAGTGTAGGTCTGAGTATACTCTTGCAAATCAATAGCTTTAGACGCAGTGATAGATTGGGGGAAGTCAGTAAATGCGTAAGCCGGTAAGACTTCGTTCGGGTTTGCCTCAACTTCCTCGCAAAATGGTTACTAAAACGGAGGTTAGTACATATCCTCTAGTGTTGGACTGTATCACTCTCTCTTCAACAGAAGGTTTTTTCTTTATGCCCCTTTGTGTTCGTGTATGCCTTGTCCCACCTTCTTGCGAATGGGTTAAGGAACACTATTTTCGGGCCGCCCCAACGTCCCACATCCCTTATAGTACTTACTTTTGTGGCTGAAAAAAAAAAAGAGTCGTGAATTGTCAAATCCTCAAGCCCTTAACACTCCACGACAGCTGGGCCTCCCTTGTCTTCCATCGGGTAAATCGGCCCACACCCTAACCAGGGGTTTATGCCATGCCGACTTCTAGCCGTTTATGGCAGTCGGCATTTGCCACATTTTTACAATCTCTGTATACATCTATTAGTAATCTATCTAGTATATATTTATATAAATTTATATTCTACACTACATTCCCCACTTCGGGGGTTTAAGATATAACAAAGCACATATTAACTCATGCAACACCTAGTCATACCAATAACAGAAAATATCAAATATAAAGGAATAATATTTGTCAAACCTTTGTAGCAAAAAGTATCCAAAGATGTTAAAATTCTAGAAAGCGATAAACAAAAATTTTATAGAAAGACATAGAGAATACATTAAATCAAAATATTGCTAACGTAGATTGCCCCAAGTTAATGTCTAAAAGCATATATTATGAAAAAATGTGTTTCTGTTAGCACATTTTATTTTTTTGTCATTAGCTATTTTTATTTATACTTATAAAGTATTCAATGAAGACTTTATTCATGACCAAGAGCTATGATGTTTGTCTTCCGTTTTTCGTCTAGTGCCATTACATAATAGCATAATTTGTTGATTTGGTAAGACCTAACTTCTGCACATTAATGTCATCTACAAAAAATATAAAAACTAATCGAAAACGTAGAAATAAAATTAATGCATTTATTACTAACAATGACCTGGAAAACCATGGAGTGTTGACACGGCCTAAGCAACAACTATAAGAGGCCCTCCTACAAATGCGGACCAGATGCTAGTCGGCAGCCATTTTCTAAAATCGTGTCATTTCTCTTTAAGTAAATAATTATGATAGCCCTAATAAACGACTATTTTATAGATCTACATATATTTATATATAACAGTGAGACGGTAACTTGAATTTTTGATCTCTTTTAGACTGATATTATCAATAAGTAAATAAAGGAGATAATATTTTTGCCAAATTTTTTCATACTTTTCTCAAACAGTATTAAGATTTTTCTTAAGATAATTAATTTAAAGACAAAAACTTTTTAAATAAAAAATGAAAGATGTTTCATTGTTTCACTGAGATAGCGGAGATAAACGTTCATTTTGTGTATGTAAAATATATGTTTATTAAATTTATCAACTGATTTGAAAAAAAAAACGAAACAAATAAATATGAACCCACGGGGGTCAAGAAGATTAAACTGGAATAACAGATTTGACACCGATGGACGAACACCCTTCCTCCCACAATTAAGCCAATAATTATTCATTTAATTCAATTAGTCCGTTAATTGATTCACATTTAAATTGTGTGTGTGGTTTACTTTGTATGGGCCGTTCCGGAGGTACGGCAATACCGGGTCAACATGCGACAAAGGAGGTAAAATGACATTTCCTCCAAAAAATATTTTTTAAATCGATTTTTTTCAAGAATATTTATTCCATTACTACATTTTAATAATTTTATTTAAACTATGTTGTTTACCCCTTTTTGAGTTAAATGTTTTCAAATTTTAATATTGATTGAACAATTGCTAGCGTCTCTTAAGGAGCTATACTGGGCCATTCACTTTTGTAATTATCCTGTTAAGACCTACGTTTTCTAGTAGCACACTAATTCTACAATACAGAGAGACCATTGAAGCTTTCTTCACAGGCATTCAGGTGACTGTCAATCAAGTACCCTCCTGGTTTTTTTCAAAAAATGAACACATTGGTTCTCAGATATCATGAAAACTGGAAAGTGAACACAAGGTGATAGACGCATTATACAGCTGTGCCGTTCAACAACAGATAAACATAATTGAAAAGACAATTATATTACCGATTCGTATGTATTGAATGTTTGGTACTACATTGGTAGGTCCATTAGAGCAAGACTGCAGAACAAAATACTTCCACTAGTTCCCTAGGAACGCCTTGGTTGGTCAGAAATTTCCAAACTTATTTGGAATTGCGAATGAAACCAATATCTCATAAAGAGCAACTATGATCGTCTGCATTTTTTTTTTTTTTTTTCATGCGCAGGCTTTATTAAAATAAGCCAACTTATGTAACATAGCCTCAGACCTAGACAATATTATATTAAAGGTTTTTTTTTTTTTAATATTTGTTAATCGTATAATTGAAACCAATATTGAAATATGGGATTAATCCAAAATAATTTGAACAACAGAAAGGAACAACACCCTGGAATGATTAGAGGTATCGAGCTCTTTGTTCAATTTGTGTAATTCACATCTCTACGAATGGCTGATCTGTATATTAAAAATGCCCGTTAAATTTTATCAAGCTGGGAGAAATGGAAGTTTAACATTGATAATATATGTAGACCACAGACCAAAGGCAGCAGATATGGTGATCTTGAAGTCATCATGAGATTGAATGTTGTGATGAATCTTCCAAGAAATATATTTACCTAAAATTCTATTTAACAGGAAACCCCGTTATTAAAGGGCAGAACAAATACTGAGTTGAACCAGTTCTGTGCCTATATTCTTTGGTGGTTCAAAGTGGGACCAAAAATTAAATTTCTACCAGAGCATTAGGGAATTTTTGTTTTTTTCTTAAGCCCTTTGAATTTTACAATGTGAAAATATGAACAATCAATGAACAAGAACTAACAAATTTTGCTCCTCATTCTGCTATGCCCAGGTGCATTTGAAGGAGGTTGGGTTACATATATAAGATTGAAGTAAAAAGGAAAATACATAAATACATTACAAGGTGATGGGGCTCACCTTCAGTTTAAAAAATGGAAGAAAAACTTACAAACTAAAACCTAAACCTAGAACCTAGAACCTAAGACTAAAGCGTTCCAGCCGCGACAGCGTCCTGCCATCGATGGGGGAACGGAGCGGGGGTTATCGTGTTAAACACCGGGTTTGTAAAGTATTGCAGGGAGTCGAAAAATTTTATATGTCTACGTTGGATGAATTCATCCACCGTAGACAGCTCAAAGATCTCATGAAGCTCACTATTGCTCCGCTGCTCGAATGAAGTACCTCTGACCACTTTCATCAGTATACCGTTTTAAAATTGTTGGAGTCACCGAGCATTAGGGAAATTGTATTGTTCAGTTGAAAAACCAGTAAGGCATTTCATTATGGAGGGAGCGTGATGCAAATATCAGAGGACAAATATAACAGCGATACTCAGGATAACATATTTATATTTTCTGCAAATTATGTTTAATGTCGCAAATTCAAGAGAAAAGTACTCATTTTGGCTGCTGAAGTTGTCAGGGCTACGTTAATTCTGACAGAAGATATATCTGTGTATGAACATGTCGACAGAGCGTGGTCTGATCAAACTTGACACTCTTTTCCGATTCCAGGTGTTGCCGCGGCGGAACGTCGCCATCAAAGCTGCCCGTAGGTGTCACATTATCGACGGCCAGTTAGCGAGCTGCCTCTACGCTTTAATTACACAGTCCTGTCCCGGCCTGATTGAATGTTTTGTCACCGTGTTTGATTTCTTCATAATTCGGATAAGGGAGTTGATGTACATTTATCGCCGAATTGAGAGGACCTCGCATATGCACGCCTGTCCGTATGTACTATGACAGTCGTAATCAAAAGTGATTCAATGAGTCTGAAACTATATTTAGCCCAACCGTAAAAAGAGCAACCATAAACCGGAGCTATTAGACAGTACATACACGTTTCTCCTTAGAAAAAAATCAATTGGGACGTCCTTAACAGTAACAGTATGCTCAAAGAAATCCCTTGAACATCTCAAACCTAACAATAAACAATAATTATAGATTAGCTGATTCACGTTCGAGCATTCCCGACATTTTCTTTGTTTTATTATGTAATTGTTTTTTTTTATTATTCAGAATACCACACTTGTATATTAATACTTATATTGCTATATATACGTGACAGTGAGAGTCCTGGAAATGGACAGTTTTTCCAATCATGCCCTAAGGGTTTGTGGCTCTCGCTCTCTTGGTCAGCCTCCACTGGTTCGTATCCGGTGACGCGCCTGATGAAGGAGCGTGGGGGACAGATTCCGCTTCCTCTTTCGCATGAGAGGGGGGCGACAACCATGTGGATTCGGGAGATTTGTAAATACTCTGGACAGTTTGTGAATACTGTATGAAGGAGAGAATGAATGAAGACTTGTAAATATGGTATGAATAAGAACATTGAACACAATTACTTATTGCCCAATAAGGCAGATTGTAGTTTTATCACAATAAAGATTTTCTACCTGTAAAATATATATATTGCGGTAGAATTAGTTTAAAAAATAAAAAAAACTTTAAATACCTCCCAATGACATCATCTGATTGGGTGAAACGTCAACTGCGCATGTCATTTCAATAAAAAATTCATTTAGATAGAGACATACTGAAAAGCTCATTATACTAAACTCTTCTACAAAATATTATTTTTTCCATTTCATATGTTAATCCACCGGGTTCACTCAATATCGTTTTTTCATCTAATTAATAACTAAATCGTTGATACATAGAAAGACCTAACATTATCGGTAAATACTAGATTAAAACGATCGAGAAACGACTTTCATTTTTGACATAGATGGGACTTCACGTTTGTCATTTTTTTCCATACCTCCCCTTATTTCATTTTAACCTAAAACAAAAATATACTACAAACTGTATGTAAAATATAACACAATCATATTTAATCCTTCCATATTAAATTACAGATCCATACATATGACCTTCGTGCTTTGCAATTAACATTTAACAAATTATAAAAAAACTTTTATAAGGCCCAAATCCCCAAACCCATTTTCAAGCAAAACGTCTCCCTTACAGACTATATTTACCACACTATTGTACAATATATTTATTTCTTTAAAAAGCATTTCTTCAACTTCAAGGTTACGATTTCTCTTTCAGCCTTCCTTTTTTTGTTTTTCATCCATCCAACGATCCTTTTTCGTTTTATTGTACAAGATAATAATGCAGCTATTATAATACAATAGCTCACTCAATACTGTAATAACAGCTAACTCTTCTAAGTTGAAAACGGCATCAAGTCCTTTTAAAGGAATTTAAAACAAAAGGACAAACGCCTAAAAATGGAAATTTTTATTAATAAACTCAATACCATAGCAAGTTATTGTAGTAGAAATACTTTTTTTTTAAAAATCGATATCTGATACATGATATCGAAAGTACATAAATATTGAGTTTGTTTTTAGGATTTTGTTGGTAGTTTCAAAAACGAAAACATAAGTGTTTCCTTTGTCTCGTGTTTGCTCTTTTCTTTGCAAGTCTTCTGTTCAACTCAGAGACACGAAGTCTAATAGATCAATTGGTAATAAGCAAATTAATATTTTTTTATCAGCCACTATAAAATTAAAAATCTTGATTTCCTAATTAATAATAAGGGATCCGCGTTTTGTCTGTTATTACTACAATCACTTAACATCATTTGTCATTATGATGTACTGTAACTCAGTATGATACTTTACAAGATAGTTCCATTTGATGCACCGATAAAATAGTAAAGGATCATTAATTAATTACACTTAATTATATAATTAAGATTAGGGTATCAAATGATGGCCTCAAAGCACTGCCTAATTGTTTGTATTATTATTGTATTCAGCACCAAAGCTGACGTGCAAGAACACCAAACTCGTTCACGACAATCTATTTGATGCCCTTACCCCCATAGAGCCATAATAATACACAACCCCTTTGCATAATCCCAATATCGTCCCCTCCCTCCAGCCTCCATTGGCCACAGACCATTATTAAACATTTTCAAAACTAGATTGTGTTATTATTTACAATGAATGTACAATGTGCATTATACTTTTGGAACATTCACTAATCGCAATGTAAAATTATTAAAAACTGTATTAAATGTAGCCAAGCTACAGGACATATAATGACCTGCTGTAAATAGATTCATTTATTCAGAATCTATACTGATTTCCACAATTTATAATAACAAGGGGATATGAAGAAAAAAAATTGTGTTATTATTTGCTCACAAAAACAAATGAGTAGTTCAATAATCCAAACAGCTGTAAAAACTGGTTTTATTTTTTATATTATGGTGCTAACTAATGTTAAAGTGTAGAGTTGTATACCATTATTTTTATATTATGTATGATACTATTATGCATTTGTGTGTATATGTTTTTTCTTTATGTGGAAATGTAGGTATGTATGTATTTACGTTTATGGTTTTTGTTTACGTTATTTTCTTTATAAATATGCGTGTTTTATGTGTATATGTCTTTTCTTATTTCATTTTTTGATAATTTATTTCACTCCATTTAGTAAATTTTAGCGGAAACTAGTACTGTCGAAGACCCACTTTATTTAAACTAAATGTTTGCTCATAATGCACATAGTCTCAAGAAAATAAACATCGCAGGTGTCAGGGCTACCAAGCGCCAGGGCGTGACGGGGTGCAAACTGTTTTGCTTAAGCAGCTCCCAAGGAGAGAGATTGCCCAACTCGTTAACCTGTACAATTCATGCATCAGGTTGCGATACTTCCCGACAGCGTGGAAACAAGCTGTCTTGTTCCCCCCTTCGGAAGCCCACAAAGAGAGGCAACCACCCAGCCCACCATCGCCCGATCAGTATCTTCCCTCTCATGAGGAAGATTCTCAAAAAGATAATACTGTACTACCTAAAGGAGTTCGGTTCATAAAATTCTATCATTTCGTGCGAGCTGACAGGTTTTCAGACTCATCTGAGTACAGAACGCCCAATTGTGAAGGTAGAGACGGAAGCCACCCTCAGGATCAACAGGAACACTCCAACTGCTATGATTTCAGGCTTTCGAATCATTTTCCCACGGGATGCTGTGCCGACAGCTTTGCGACTGAAAATACTCAGAGAAGTTATACACCATGTTGGTTTCCTTCTTGAAGGACAGAACGGTGAAGGTACGGGTGGGTGATTGCCTCTCCAACCCATTCCCTCTGACTTTTTCCTCAAAAAGCTGTTTTGTCTACGGTGGTTTTTAACATGTTTACATCTGAAATTGTTGGGACAAACTATAAAAAAGCTACTGTGATCGCTTTCGCCGACGACATTGCTGTTTACAGCCACAACATTTGTTCACAAAAAGCTTTTCTACAGGCCGAGTCAGTTTGTCAACGTGAACGCCGGGAAGACCGAGTTCGTAATATTCTCCTTTCAAAAAAGGATAGAAAACCTTGCCAAAATCGTATACTATAGGATGGCAAGAGAACTCACCAGCTTTCTCAATGCACTATCTGGTTATATAAAAGGATAGGCATCTCCATTTCTCTACTCATTTTAGTAATAAAGTACAAAAACTACGACACAGGTCTCACCGGCTTTCGCACTTGCTAACTTCACCCAACTGGTCGCTGCGAGTATATGAATGTGTCCTCCGGCCAGCGCTGCTGTACGGTGCCCCACTGTATACTCGCATGACTGACAATACATCTAAAATTCTCCACCCATTGCACAATGGGATCATGAGAAAAGTGGTCCGACATACCTCTCTCGAGAGGTTAAAGAACGCTGACCTGCACCCATTGCTTGGTGTGCAATCGGTGGGTGAGTTCATCCACCGGAGACACATCACGTTTTTTGAGTTGCAGCACCTCACGAACCCAGTGTTTAACACTTTGAGACCACCACCCTTCCCAAATCGATAGCAACAGACTGTCGAGGAAAATTAAGTTAAGATTTAAAAATCTTTTAAAATTAAGAAGTTAGTTTTAAGTTTATGATAAATAAGGTGAGCCCCATTACTTTTTATAAATTCAGTCCATTATTGTATAATGTTTATCATTATATTTTTGTACATGCAGAACACTTATTTTGTGTTCTAGAATTTGTATAAAATGTAGCCAAGCTACAGGAAATAAAATGAAGCAATTGTAAATAGATTCATTTGTAAAATCTATATTTTGTACATATATACATTTGTAGCAAGGGGATATAAAACAAAAAAAACAAAAAAAAGATAAAAAAACATTTAAATATGAGTTGGGACCTTAACGGACTACAATTACAAAAAAATCATTAAAATAGGGATACCATTAATTGTGCGATCATGGTACTTGAATTGATTTTTTATACTCATTATAGTAATCAAAAATAATGATCCCCTAGACAGTAAAGTTGAAGGCAACACATCAAGATCCAAAAGAAAGACAAAAAGTGAACATCAAAGTAAGACTAAAAGATGGTTGAAAAAAAACAACTGACTGAAGTGAAAGAGGTATTGCTGAATGACGCGTTGACCTGTTGGTAGGACAAATGAGAGAGGGTGAAAATTAAAACCTCTATGACGCCGGTGCGGTACTCCAGATGGCTCTTTTGTCGGACAGCCAGTTGGCCTAACAGAGACATTACGGGGGGTGGTCACACACAGAAGGGGGGAGGGATATAAAATTCAGTGGGGGGAGGGGATAACTCATTGTGTAAATCTGGTTTCGGAGGAACGGCACATTACCATGAGGGGGCCCGCAAGAGGGACTCTGGTAAACCCCAACACTCCGAATCAATACTCAACTACCACTAGTACACCACTCTCGCAGCTCTCTCTACTTTACATACAGTTTTTTTCCTTTTTTTTTAAGCGACACTCGTGAAAAAGGTTTTAACAAAAAAAGTTTGTATCGTCGGAGATCACTTTCGAAATAACAACTCTGAAATGCTAATCCGTTGGCATCGGTTGTAGTGTGAGTGTAGTGATTCATCCCCTAATGTTTTCTGCATGCTTCAGTATTAAACTATCGAGTAATTTAAAGGATGGTTTTTTCTTTTTAATCTTTATTTGAAGATAATTACAATCTAACCTAATAGGGAAATATATATTCTAACATACGTATATACATATCCAAGGGATACCACCAATTCAACCAAGGAATCCTTCCCTTCCCGTCTATGGAGAGATCCCCACGCTGCTCTTCCTGTCACCTTCCCACTACGTGGAGGCTGATGTAGAGCCGCATACGCTCAGGACCTGAGAAAAACTGACCCTTGCCAGAACTCCTACTGGCCCAATATTTTCCACTTCCATTTCGATCTCCAAGGAGGCTGATGATTGAACGTAATCGTGCTAGAAAATTAGGGTGAGTTATAATGGAGGGTACAATTTGTGATATCAAATTTGAGTTTTGCTAAGCTACATCGTGTTTTTTTTTAAATGGACGAAATAAAGGATCTAGAATCTGAAAAATGCTTTAAAGAGACACTCAAAGGACTCGGTATGGTGTGAATTAATTACGCGGCCTTATCAAAAATACTTCGTTTTGTAAAAGCAATTGACCAACATCATTATAAATCGCGTACTCCGAAATAATCAGATTTTTAAATCAGCTAGTCCACGTTTTTCTCATTACGATACTAAAACGTGATTTTCATATGATTATTAAAAAGTAATAAATATTTATAATAGTCATGAGTGGTTCGACTGAAAAGTAAAACATTTGTATTACATACCGCGACAAGGGCGGATTTGAGTGCAGAGACGTGTTTCGAAAAATCCTCAGGACAACTGCGGTGCTATCGGGTTCCGAACCCTATTGTCCCCCTGCTTTAGAATAGAATATAAAAGGAAATTGCTAAGCCGAAAATATTATCCCTGGGGCTGCTATCAGATTTGGGAGGGAGCCTAATTTGGGCCGAGTGGGTGTCAGTGAATAGGCCATGAACGGAGGGCAAGATCCTATCTCGACTAGAGCTGCTCGCACAATGCCGTCCCCAGAGTGCCGATCTTTGATGACTCACCGCCATCCACCCAGGCTATGTTCTCCATCTCTGCAGATCCGCATTTTTTTTTAGGTTTAGCCCCAAATGCTGATAGTCCGGGAGCAAGGATTCAAAATGGCGAGAGATTTGCTTTAAAATATTGAAATGAAAAACGCTATTAGAGGACATTGTACCACATAAATAACAAGAAGGAACAAATAGGGACGTATAGCTGCCAAAAAAAATGCATAACATTGCACAGATTTGATATGGTTATGACTAATATAAGGGTTATCTACAAATGAGGTGATTACCATGATGAGGAGATCGTACCAATAAACATTATTGAGTAGGGATGAAAAAAAAAACATATGATGGTTGCTGGGATGAATTAAAAATAAATAATAAGAATAATAACGATGGATTATTGTTAGATTAGAGGAAGATGAGGTACGGGTCTAGATTTGGAGAGTTTATGAACAACGAATGTTGATGGGAATAGAGTTCAAAAGTTTTTAAGCAGATTTGCGAGAAGAGAAATACAAGGTCAGAAGGGCAGGAGTATCACGGTCACGACATCGCAGATTTGAACTGAAGGAAGCTGAGAAGGTAAGGACGACTTTTTAGTCAGACTGGCCCCGAAGAGAAGAGATCCAAGTATTGGCGATGGGAGAAATGGCCTTCCCAACCTGGAATAACTATGCGAAATGTGACAGCCTTTGGGAATCCGGATTATAAATCTAAGAAAACAATTCATCAACTCATATTGGTCACTGAACAAGGAAAGGGGGAGTTTGTTTATTTCGAACAGGGTGGATAATAATTATATAAAGGATAAGAGGATAAATAGTTTTAACATAGAAAATAAAGTAACCCTTTGTACATAGTAATAAGAGCAGGAATGGTAAATGGTTTTCATAATATCGCACCAATTGTAGTAAACGTAAGGGAAAATAAACAGAACAATAATAAATCCGGTTTGATAGAGTTACTAATGTTCATTGACCATTGCAGACCTAAGTGGACTGGGATACGCTCACCACAGTGTACAAGGTCCGTGATGGAAACACGACTTTGGCACCGATCCCGAAGTAGGGGAATGAAAAAAACAGACGGGTAGCAGTTTTCGTCCACATTAGTGAAGATATGACTGATTTTGTTTAAGAATGAAATTTTCACAAATTTAATTGAGAGGGTCAGCTGATTGAGTCAATAAGTCTGTCACCCTCGATGTTTAGTTGTTAAATAAATGGATTCCATTCAGACACATGGTATATCTTCCTCCACAAGCGCACTTGAGTTTCCACACAAATATACTTACTACGTGTAGTAGAAGAGTTGACGTTCATTGCATCAATTACAATCCACAACCATCAAAATCACCCAAAGGGAACTTCGAAACAAGGCTTAGGTTGACCACTCACTACCTTGGTTTCAAGATATTGACCTAAGTGTCTCTATCTCCACCAATATGAATTTTAGCTCAGCTAATAGTATTTTAAAAAGAAGTAGCATAAACGACTTTTAATCCTTTTATAGTTTATGTCCTCGAGTTCCTGAGACAGTGTTCTCTCTTTGATTCATTTCTGTCATATTTTTGACAAATCTCCCACTAGGCTATAAAACGCCGATAAAAAACATCAGATTATAAAATCATGGGTATCAATGATCCATGCGGTTGACATGCCATATAAGTAATAAAAAAACATCCGTATTAAGTATGGGAAATGTTTCAGTCATTAAATTCATTAGCATTAGTCTCCAAATAAAAGTGCCGTACAATGAATGAACAGAGACATGTCAATAGTAGAGGATACGTGCAACAATACAGCTAAGCCCCACTAACCAGACCCCATAGGTGTTAACCACGGTTGTCACCTCCTATGGTTTGCCACACCATGCCTAACTGCTTCCCCGGCAATAGTGGACTCACTGTAGAGAACATTGGCCCTCTTCCTAGGATTATTATGTTAATTCGCCCCCCCCCCCTCGCATGGCGCTGACAGATGATTTTTGACGGTTTCCCCTCCGACGGCTTCCAATAGAGACCTCTGATTCACTCGCTCCACGGTGTGGGGTAGCAGTTCTATTATGTTTTTTTTCTATGTCCGTTTAATAGGGGAAGTCTGCAGCTTGTGCGTTTAACTAGGCACATTTTTATATTTTTATTTTTGCTATATTTTAATTTGGGACATAGTTTGAATTTGTATCCTACCAGAGTAGGCGAACTAGTTAACCTATTTATAAAACAGTTTTATTGTCTTTCCACAACTTACAAGTTCTTCTTTAATGCAATAGCGCTTTAGCTTTCTTATAGCTTTAGCTATCTTTAACTGTCATCTTATATAAAAGATTAATTAATAGCCTGGAAAATATTGTAATAGAATTAGATTCTTTAATGTTGGATAATATTAACAAAAAGGAAAAAACAGCAAATAAGCGTATGCTAAGAAACCCGCCCCCTCCGTACCTCCGGGACAAAGCCAGTCGTAAAGTGAGGAGCGTGTATGTAGCAACCTTAGTTAAATTGATCAAAGGTATATAAGTGTTTTAGATGAGGTATATATCCCACATAATTGGGTGACTAGCCATAAGATTAAAATAGAGATGTGTTTTAGCAGGTTTTTATAATTTTATGACAACCTGTTGAAAATATTGAATACTTTTTTATGGTTTTAATGGTTACTTGATAGTTTTTAGTTATTTACTAAATAGGTGTTGTATGTTTCAATATCATGAATTTTTAATTGTAGTAGAATAGAAGGATAATTCAACACAGTATAGTTCAGCACTGTCAGTGGAATATAATTTATATTTTACTTAATGACAGTGGTCATTGTTAGGTATAATAATAGTAATTAGTTTGTATCCAAATGAGCTTTTTATCGTTTGACATTTTATTTTATTGTTGAGATAACTGAAGATGACAGCTTAGAGCTGTCAAAAGCGCTATTCCATTAAAGTTGTGGAAAGACAATAAAACTGTTTCATAATTATACCATTCCACGATCTGGCAGTAATTTTTATTATTTTACATAGCTTTGCTATTAGATAAACATTAAAAAAAATACTATGCTCCTGAAACATATAAAAGAGACCCAAAAAAGTTAATATTCATTATAAATAAAACCATGGATACAGACTAAATAACAGAAAAAAATAAGTGGCTTCTTACTTAAGTAAGTGCCATAAAGAAGAATTTAAAACTTAAAAAACTCTATATAGGGCCCCAACCTTCATCTTCTATACGTATATTAAATAGCTATAAGCAAATTCAAGTGAAAAAGTTTTGAACCCCGTTTTAACGAAAATTGAAGCTCCGACACAAATTGCACATTATTAATAGGGACGTCTAGATCTTTAATTTGATACCTTACTCAATATTCCAGGAAAATATTTCATAAAATAAAACCTTGGAGTAAAAGTTAATATCTCTTGATTGAGCAGGGGGTCCCTCAACGTGTAGACAAACAGAAGCTGGGATGTGAACACACGGGTTTTTTGTTTAGGAAAAAACAAGAAACCTAAAAAAATATAAAAATCGGGGGGAATGACATTAAATTTTATTCTTAACTTAACTAGAACCTTATTTTCTGGAATATGTTTGAGTATTTTTGTAAATATGAATTCTCCCAATACCTTTTATCCTCACAAACCTAGGTGGTTCAAGAACCAGTTGGAGATGAGACACTAGCCTAATTGTTATGTCATTAAGTGATTAGGGTATTTTAATGCTTGTTTTTACAAATGTTTACATGGTTTTATCTATTTTTCATTAAATATTTATTTATATTCTTGTTTTTGTTTTTTTTATGACCGGTCAAGTTTTATTTGTTGTTTTATTGTATGATTGATTTAGGGCGTAAATCACTCAGCTCATGAACGACCGTTGTTGCACTTATGACATAACGATAAATGACATAACGAAGTTGTAGAGACAACCACTTCGGATCCAATCCGACATTGCGAGAACCCAGATTATCACAGGGGCCGGCAGGAATCTAGGAGGTGCTTAACTTCCACAAGCACGTCAGAACCTGCTTGTACGACCCGTTATTTATTGAGGATGTGGATACAAACCCTGTATAGCACCTAGCGTAGATACATTAGTATATTCAATTTTTTTCTTAGCTCTCAAATTTTTAAGATTATAGATAAGGGAAAAATAAAGGGAATTTATTTGGGGTGAGTGGATCCTTTTACTAGGAGTACCTGTTTGAAGGTGGAGTGTAGTATATTCCACCAGTGTTTACATTTTCATACTCAAGGGAATGTAAACACACTCTACGAGACCAATGGCACCCCAGCATTCACCCATCACACCTGCTGAGCCATATTTTAGTTCAACTACCCTTCAATAACTTTTTTATTTTTTTATATTTGTAAGAGTATACTCAAGCCGGCTCTGTTGTTCTTTGCACCACTTTTTAGTAATCTGACTGAAGCGACAGCCGAAGTACAGTGAGCTCCACGAAGATTTTTAGCTGCCTACGGTTAATGAATTTATTCCCCGTAGACATATCAAATTCTTTGACTTACTACAACATATGAAAAAACCCACGTTCAACACGATTACTCCCACCCCGTTCCCCTATCGTGGCAGCAAGCAGTCGAGGCAGGAACGTTATAGTTTGTAAGGTGAGCCCCATCACCTAGTCCAGTCCAGTTTTTGTAATTTGCAATAAAGGGGTTTTGAATGAGCGATAAATTGGGGAAACTCACAGTAACTCGTGGGTAAGACTGACTGTGTAATTTTCTCATTCCAAAAGGGAAAAAATGCACTGCCAACTACATACACTGTAGGAACGTACCAAAACTATCCAGCAAACAGCCTCGTATATTTGGGCAATAGAATGGACCGTCACCTCCGTTCAAGTAACCATTTTGCGAGGAAGTTGAAACAAACACGCACGAAGTCTTACTGGCTCACACATTTATTGACTTCCCTCAATCTATCACTGCGCCTCAAGCCCATGAAGGCGTTTACTCAGGCCTGCTCTGCTGTACGGGGTACCGCTTTTTTGTCATTTTACTGAAGTGTCAGCAAAGTGATTTCAACAGTTCCAGAACGTGATAATCATGAAAGTGGTCCGACATACTTCATTCCAGAAGTGGAGAAACAGTTAGCTGAAGATTTTTAGCTGCCTACGGTTAATGAATTCATTCCCCGTAGACATATCAAATTCTTTGATTCGCTGCAATACATCACCAACTCGGTGTTTAACACGATTTCTCCCTCTCCGTTTCCCCATCGATGGCAAGAGGCAGTCGAGGCGGGAACGCTCTAGGTTTATGCTAGTATGTAAGAATAGTTTTAGGATAGTCCCTTGTGTAGTCCGAACGTGAGCCCCTCACCTAGTCCCCATTTCCTTTATATAACTTTTAACAATAAAAAGATAATGTTAATTTTATAATAATTACTTAAAATGCATAGATGGAATACAAGGAGCCATTCACAGAGTTTAAAAAAAAACTTTTTTTTCCCTACCACTGGATTCCCGTCATGGGTTTCGCTCACTGTTGACAAAGTTTTTTTGTATGATTTTTTTTCTGCACCACTTTTGAGTTTTAGCAGCGTGGTCTGTTAAAAGCTGTAGTAAGTAAAAAAAATAAAATAATGATTATTGGGAAGACACTGTTGTTTATGAATAAAATAAATCCTATACTGTAAGAGGGCAAGAGAACTCACCAGCTTTCTCAATGCACTATCTGGGTATACAAATGAATAGCCATCTCCATTTCTCTACTCATTTTAGTAATAAAATAGAAAAAGTACAACACAGGTCTTACCGGCTTTCGCACTTGCTTCACCCAACCTGTCACTTCGTCACAAACTGATGATATATAAATGTGTTCTCCGGCCAGCTCTGCTGGACTGTGCCCCACTATTTACCCAATTGACTGACAATACAACCAAATGTCTCCAACATTTCCAGAATGGGATCATCCAAAAATTGTTCCGACATACCTCTCTCGAGAGGTTAAAGAATGGCCTGCACCCGTTACTTGGTGTGCCGTTGGTGGGCGAGTTCATCCGCCGGAGACACATCAAGTTTTTTGACTCGTTGCAGCCCCTAACCAACCAACCCAGTCATCAACACTATGACCCCACCACCCCTTCCGCATCGATGGCAACAGACTGTCAGGGAAACATTAGGTTAAGAATTAGTATGTAAGTTAGTTTTATGTTTGATCATAAAGGTGAGCCCCATCACCTTTATTAGAGTCAGCTCAGTCCAGTCACGTATAATGTAAATCATTATACTTGTTTATTCATTATATAATTTTTATAAAATAACAAAACCTGTATATAATGTAGCGAAGCTACAGGAAATACAAAAATAAATTGTATGTAGATTCGCCAGAGGATCTATAATTATATATAGTTATCTGTGAATTTAAAGGGGCTAGGAAGAAAAATAAATAAATCTATCAAACAAGTGAATCGTGAGGCTTCGTATTCTCGGATCAACTAGGGCTGTAATATTGAGGTTTCAATTTTAGCCACGGATTCCGCCATTGTCGTGATTGTAGAGGGCAAGGAGGTATGTATTAATATGGGTTGCCCGGTCTGTAGGCAGCAGTTGAAGTTTCAAATAAAATTAAGTGAGCCGGACTGCAGTGGCTCAGTGGGCACAGGGCCACTCGACTGCCTTCAAAGGAGCCTGCAATCAGATAGCACAGGATCTTTTAAAGCAGAACCAGATACCGGCCTGCTGAGGGGCCCCCTCCCCCTTGACCGCTAGTTACACGCTAAATCGGAAACGCTCTTTGTGTAAGGTAATACGCTTACTTTGACCGTTCCTTTTGCCATTGCTACCCAACAATGCTCTACTTAAGGCTCTACTGCACTGAGCCTTTGTCACTGCCTACTCAAGACCTACGAGGCAGACCGAAAGAGATGGAGGATAGCCAGTTGAAATTTACCTGTTTTTCGTTCGTTCAAATGTGAAGCTTAAAACGTCAAGTAGCCCCCTAGTAAAGAAACTCTGTAGAAGAGAAATCGTTCACGATGAAACTAATCAAAAACTTATCATTCATTAATATATTAATGAAGGGTCAGGACTACCTCGAGCTTTGTTCTCGCTATTGAGCTCACTCGGACCCTTAGCACATAAGATGCGATGTATAATTGTATAAAAACACGTTAACTAATCTCTTTCCAGGCCGAGTAAAGTAATAATAAAAGTTAAGTAATTAAAAGATCAATTTAAAAATTAAGACATGCCCAAAAACAAAAAAAGACTAGGGTATTTTTTTCCTTTTGATGGCCCAACCTGGACAATCAAAACTACAATTCTAATAATAAAACATTAGATTAGAAAGAATTCAATGAATAAAAAGACAAAGCTGTAAATTTGTATATAACAATGGATACTATATCATTTGAATCTTATTATCACTTATAAAAGTCATTTATTTGGTTTATTAAATCGATTAATTTTTTTTTTTTTTAATTTTCTTAGCTCTCTAATTATAAGATTAAGGATGAGGGGAAAATAAAGAAATATTTGGGTTGAGCGGGTCCTTGTACTAGGAGTGCCTGCTTGAAGGTGGTGTGAGAGAATTAAGGAGTGTGGGAAGCCTCGGTAGAGGTTGGTTATGATTCATGGTTCCATTTATATGGGCCGTCAACCCGCGACAGAGGTGGAGCAAGCCCCTAGCACCCCGTCATTTCCCAAAAATCAGTTTAATCTTCTGAACCCCCTATGGGAGTAGTACTACACTTTCATTTGTATGTAAATCATTTACATATACAAATTGTAGTCCTGAGTATGTCTGAATAGGCTAAACGTGGACCGTTTTAAGATTAGTAAAACGTATGTTGGAAAAGCTTCATGCTTTTTTTTTATTGAAAGACTATTTTTCACACAATATTAATTTCAATTAATATACAGGCGTCTGTATTTTTTATTGTTATTTTGAATAATAATATTATATAGTATGTTTTGTTGAGCTGTTATGCAGCTATGTACTTGTAGCGATCGTTTGTACGGATATTCTACACCATCCAACTACATGTCTATTTTGCCTCTCTCGGGAGAAGTATCGATTGACAGATAATGACAATCGGAACGGCATTGCCGGAGGAAGATGTGGACCGTGATATCAGGGCGGTCGTTGGGGGGGGGGGGTTGCGCTTGAGTACTACAGCCTATAACCTGAGACGTTTACACCTGTGGTGGCCATCAACGCGAACGACTCCGGTTGGTAAAAGATAATTACACGGACTTTGAGCACAGAGACAGCCCTCTGTGATTGGGCAAGTTGCACAGTCGAGACGGCTGTATTAGCGCAGTGAGGCCCACACACAAAGGCAACCAGTCCCCGGATCCGCTAGCCCTCTTCCATTAGACAAGCTGCCCTCCTCTGAATCGCTAAGCAGACACCTCAAATCCTCGAAGTCTGTCCGTGCCCCGACCGGCATACAAATATCTCAGGCCCTCCTAATGCCCACTCCTAGAATAAATTATACAACCCTTGTTATGGAAAGTGAAGAGTGTTGTCAAAATCCTTTCATGCCAATTCAAAAATAAAATATGATTAGAAAAAAAATAAATAAAATCTTCATTCTATTATGAAGTGAATTTGTATGCATGAAGACAGTACAGAGCTTTTGGCTGACATTAATCGGTAACCCACTCGATTAAAAATACAAACTTTGTACGAAAGCCTGAAACTGCTGTACCACTTGCTAAACAGTCTATTACCTCGAACATAAAAACTTAAAACATACGCAAACCTACAAATGACCCATTTACGCACATGGACCACAGATTAATAGGACAACTAAAAAATCAAACCTAGTAGTTTGTTAATCTCAGTAGGTCAGAAATACAACCTAACATACACACTTACGAATTCCACTCGCATATACTACATCAAGACTCTATAAAGACGATACCATCAATTGATGGCCAACGGAGTTCCCACAGGCAAGCAACGCAAGACTTACCTGACAATCCACGACGACTCTGGAGTAACTGAAATAGGGCTTTATCAATTTTCATAAACTACCATCCACATAATCCTACATATGGAAAGCAACACTGCATCTACTTTCATTCATGCCTAGATGTTACTTCGTGTGAATAAATAAATATGACAAAAACAAAGATATGCCTGAATAAGTTGGATATACGAGTATAAGAGCAGTCCCATGCTATTTTATTCATTATATTAAATTTTGTTTTTCTTTGATATTAATCATGAACTAAATTATGTTTTTTTGAAGAATGGATGTGGGGGAAAAAAAACACTTAAGAAGTGTAGAAACAATATCAAAGGATATTTGAGCCATAGGGGCTTCATGAGGTTTCCATGAATATTTATTGAATTATTAGGAATATCTACCAGAGTTTATGAGTTTTTTTTTGTTTTTTTCAAAACCCATTTATTTTTACATATGTATTTAGATTTAAAACATTGACAACCTGTAAGGAACTATATAAATTAAAATTGCTCACGGTGGGTCTTAAATACTGTAGCTATGCTATACTTTCCTATACAACTTCATTGATTAACTCATTCAATTCATTTATATGATAACAGATTTTTGAAATTTAAAGGGGCTTATGTGATCTACTGGCTCGTCGGACGTCGGTGGTGTCCACACCAAATTTATCTGTTACTGCGATGTCTAAGTTTGTGGACTACATATACCAGATGACTAGTAACCAGTCTCAATAAATTGCAATTACAAATCGATGACCACAATCCAAGAAAAACAGATTTGGCTAATAAAATTGTTCCAGAATTTTTTCCAGCTCCAAAATTATTTGTACTAGTTAGGCAGTCTAAAATTATTTTATAATGAATTATTAGGGCCTTGAGACAATCTTAAAAAAAAAAACTTGATTGAGTTAATAAGAACAAACGGTTATTCATTGTTGTTACATAAATTGTTTATCCTGACTTTTCAACCAATGAGAGTATTGCAAACAATTCTTTAACAGTGATTAAAAATAAATAATTTCCATAATAAACTTGATTGCAAAATATTTTATTTGATGAGGTCAGACACCAGCTTATGGAACAAAAATATAAAATTGCTCAAGTAATTGATTAATTATATTCATTCTTCAAATGAATGCCTTTCTTTTCTTGCGGTTTCCTTAATACATCATCGGTAGGGTCTTCAGTTTCTTCCGCACTTCGTCTCTTTTCTTTACATTCATCACCAAATCTTCCTCTTACAATCATTCGGTATTTTTAACAATAAAACTACATTTCCCTTTTTAGAAAGAAAAAAATAAAATAATATGAATAAAAAGGAAAAAAAAAGAAACTCGCCCCTCCATACCTCCTGGACAAAGCCAGTCGTAAAGTGAGGAACGTGTATGTTAGTTAAATTGATTAAAAGTATACAAGTGTTTTAGATGAGGTATATATCCCACATAATTGGGTGACTAGCCATAAGATTTAATAGAAATAAAAATAAATAGTTGTGTTTTACGGTATACTGATGAAAGTGGCCAGAGGTACTTCATTCGAGCAGCGAAAAAACAGTGAGCTGCATGAGATATTTGAGCTGCCTACGGTGGATGAATTCATCCAGCGTAGACATATCAAATTTTTCGACTCATTACAACATTTGACAAACCCGGTGTTTAACACTATAACCCCCGCTCCGTTCCTCCATCGATGGCAGGACACTGTCGCGGCTGGAACGCTTTAGTTTTAGGTTCTAGGTATAGTTTTTAGTTTGTAAGTTTTTCTCCCATTTTTAAACTGAAGGTGAGCCCCATCACCTAGATTTGTATTCATATTATTTTCCTATTAACCACAATCTGTATTGTTGAGTAACACGAACTCCTTCAAATGCATCTGTGCATAGCAGGATGAGGAGAAATTTGCAAAGTTTCTTTTAATATTTTCATTGTATAACTTCATGGGGTTTAGGGAAAAAAAAAAAAAAAAAAAAAAAAAAATAGTTGTGTTTTAAGTTGGTTTTTTATAATTTTAATCGTTGACAACAATTTTTAATAATTTTTGATGGTTTTAATGATTATTTCATAGTTTTTAATTTTGATTTTTGAATTTTAATCATTTACCACATAGGTGTTGTACTTTTGAATTTTAAGAATTTTTAATTGTAGTAGAATAGAAAAACAATTTGAAACTAACTACAGTTCAACACTGTTAGTGTATTATATTTTATATTTTACTTAAAGACTGTACATGCGTAGGTAAAAGTTTTTATCATTTTACTTTTTATTTTATTGAAGAGATAGCAGAAGATGGCAGCTTAGTGCTGTCGAAAGCGCTCTTTCAATAAAGAAGACATTATCAGTTGTGGAAAGACTGATATATACAAAGCTGTTTTATAACTTCGCTTTATGTCTGGAGTATGAATATTTTTTTCAAAATTCTGCACATCTGCTTACCTTATAAAAAATAAACCTCCGATGTCAGGTGAACCACCTAACCCACTTTCCACCTACAGTTTATTTAAATCATGTCAACGCAATTTCGTTGGACTCATAAATATTTTAAATATATATATATATATCAGATACATAAAAGAGTTATTTGCCATAAAACCGACTTGAGATAAGAAGACCGGGATATGACTCATGGACGAAATTGCTTCGAAAAATTGCTATCTTCTCTTCTATAAATTTGTCCCCTTCCAGTCAGGGCTCCCCCACCTGTCCCTCACTGAAATGTGACTCTTGTAGCAACTAGACCGAAATCAAATTTCTCTCTTATGTCTCATGAATAAAATATAAACTCCGCCCTTTTTAGGCAGGGTGTAGTGGCTCCCTCAGCCCTTACTGTTCTTTGAGCCTTTCGACAACTTGTAGAGTATTTTTTTTTGCCCCTGCAGAAAAAAAAATCTACATGATTACTGCATGATGCCGTTGTTCTATGATTACAAGTGTGAGACGAGCGGTGGCTTTGATCAAATAGTCAAAACAATTACCATTTAAAAAAACAATCAGATGTAGTCACTTTTCTATATGTTCTTTTTTCGGAGGCTATGCAAGATCAGCTAACGAGAAATTGACTAGGCTATGTGTTCTGAGAAATCACTCAGTTGGAAGAATTGAGTGGAAACCAGAATAGAGAACCTTTTCACCAATATTTATAACCCGCATAACTAGTAAAGAAGTAGGTAGAAAGAAGTGAAACGTTAAAAAATTCGTACCCAATTTCAGATATAAAATCTCATTTTTTCACACACATTAAACGCGATACAAGGAGAATTTCACATTTCCACAATGTTTTGAGAGCCAACGATTGAAACCGCGTATATAATACGTCTCATCGTTTTGATACTTTTTTTTTTATGTTTAAGCAGTATTGTTGAAAATGCGATTCATTGTGAAAACCCTGTTTCGGTAAATAAAATAAAGTATTCAATAAATAAAGTATCAAAAGTACAGAGCAATTTTTTTCACATTTATTCGATAAGTTTGACAAGTCGACACGGACTAATCCGTATTATTAGTTCTATAATTTCTTTCATAATCGATGAAACAAATTTAATTAGTTAAAAATTAAAGGTGGTGGATGCCTCGTACCAGGAGACCAACTAGCATTTTGTGATTATTGAAGTATCAAGTAAAAGGGTTTTGCCTAATGGCCTGAATAAATTAACAAGACGTCAAAAAACAAAATTCTAAGCACTGCTTAAAATACTTCTCACTGATTTCATAAGGATATTTTATATTACAAAAAAAAATTAAAAGCAAAACCTTTTAACAAAAAAAAGTAGTGAGGCTACTGATACATGGATAAACTAGTACTGATTATGGCATTAAAAGGTGGGATTACCAAGTATGCGTCTATTACTAAGTAATAATGACCCTTAACTAAATGGCAGAACGAAAATTCAACAGATCGGATCATCTGAATTTATATTTAGTTCCGTTGCCATTCATCGGGCCGATGGCTCCTATCCCTCATTATTAGTGTCACTATAACGAGGGAGTCCCGACCTAACGACAGAGGGGAAGGAAGATGGCAATACAGGTAACAAGCGTGAGACGGTTTAGGTAAGTGGCATTAGGTAAGTTGGGTCTGCCAGCCGGTGCAAAAAACAGATCGATGACAAACGTTCCAAGTCCCCCTTCCGGGCGAACCCCATCACTGCTTCTCTTAACCAGCAAAGCGATCAGTTTTTTTTTTTTTGTGACGAAACAGACTCTACTGAAGCGGAAAAAGGTATACAATTTTTAACTAACATAAATTCCAGTTTTGAATGGCAAAGACATATCGATATACTTTACGCAGCATAGAAGAAACAAATAATAAATAAAAGGGTCGTGAGAAATGAAAGATTCGTAACGGTACACTTTTTTAGCATCAAATGGCAGTTATGAACATCCCGATCTTTAAGAACTTATTAAAGTCAGAAATTAGTTAATGTATCGTTTGAATTTTATTGGGCTGGGGTGTGGCATAAAATCCAATTTGAAAACGTACTGTATTTAGGTAATTAAATACTTCATTGCAAATATTTGGGTAGATATTCTAATCGTTGAGTTTTATAATGCTTGCTTTATATATAATATTTATAATCTTGCTAATAGCAAGTAGAAGGGGCCTGACCAGAACTGTATACCTGCCTCGTGACTTCATGGAAGTCACTGATGGTTCCCTGTTATTTTTAAGTAAGCATCCTTCCAAGACCTCCCTACTTCCCAGAATCTTATCCTTTTCTTATACATATATGTCTCAGCTTTAGCCCCAGATCACACCCGTCCCTACACATTCCACCCAGTATGTAGTAACGTAACTCGTAATATTTGTATATACCAGTGTTTTGCTTGTACTTCATAATAAAGCATTTCTTTCTTTTCTTTTAAAAGACTCTCCTCTACAAAGATTATTTAACTGTTGGATTCTGTAGTATTCCATTTTCTTATCCTAATCACTTTAAAAGTAACAGCGTGGGCCCAATACTAATTTCATTAAATCTAACAGTGCATTCAGTGAATTAGTAACCAGTCAGAGGTCTAAAGTATATAACCTAGCGACCTGCAGCTTTTGCCTAGAACAGTTCCAGATATGAAGCAAGTCATGTGCGAGACGTTTCTAGTCAGCCAGCTCCAACCTTCAACATCTCCTTCAGACAACATTCATCGACACGTTGCTCATCGGCTGGTGTTGAGTGTGCCGCGTGGCGGATGTTGAGTTGGCACCAGGGGCTTTGGATGCTTGAGGAACCTCATCAACCCATTAAACGTTACTATACTAAACTCTACTTCCAGTAAGTAACCTTACTCCCTTACTCCTTATTTCATCTGTTTCACAGAAGAGGGTCAGAGGCGAGGACCGCCAAAAGCAGCGCTGGCCTTCCCAGTTTAGCGTGCGTCATCATGTGACTGTTGCACTCTTGACTTTTTTTGCTCATGACCTTCATTTGTTAGCTTTAGAATTATATTTGTTTATTTTTTCGTCAATAATTCTTTGAATACCTTCTTTCATTGTCCAAGCCAATTCATAATTAGTTTTAAGATTAACATTTTATTTATTAAATTGCTGTAATTTATGGTGTATTGCCATTCATTTACGCCCTGTTGGTATTTTACAGACGAGCGGTGAATTAAACTTTCAGCTACAAACCTCTCACTGCCGTCACTAAGAATTTATAAACAAAAAAAAATGATTTACTACCTCTTGATCGCAAAAGGCATCTGCTTCGCCTGTGTGAATTTTGTAACTTTATACTAATGGTGTAATAAAGAAATATGCGTTATTCCCCCAAACTAATCGCAGTAAGCGATCTTTATTGCTTTTAAATGGCATGGTGCTTTAAATACCAATGTTCTCACCAGTAGCAACTAAATAATTGTAATTCAATTCTTAATTTGAAACTTTCAATTGTTCTAGTGATCAGAAATTTAAATGGTAAATTCAAAACATATCAAAATATATTATTTTATTTATAAGATCGGCTTAATTGGCCTTTTTTGTTTTATATTTGCATAATGCATGCATACTAAATACAGTTTTTAACAATAGAATGGTCAGAGTAATTGACAACCAAGCGTGCAACAATTATAAAAAGTAATAAAAAATTTAACACTTTTGTTCAATCACTGTATTTAATAGAGCTTAAATACTGTACTAATTTGGGTGTCAATGACCCTTGTGGTTGACATGCCCTTAAAAAAAAATTCTGTGACATATAGTTGATGTCCTTAATACACTAGGTCCTACTAGTCTGGATGATTGCCTGGAGATGGAGAACTTTATAAACACAACTTTCCTGGAATTTTATTCAGGGTTATTATTCCTGATTATTTTACTTTAATGTAATTAAGTATTGATTCTATTTGTTGCTCCCTGAGGAGCTGTTTGTTTCTGACCAGCCACGGGGCTTTGACTGCTGCAATTAATTTTGGTAATATCCAAAGCATACTAAAATTGATCAAGTGAGGATTTCGAGACAAGTATTCGTTAGTTAAACTGATCATAATACAATTAAATAAAATCTGAACTATTATTATCACACAGTTTAGTCTCTACTGTTGGTTTCCTGTTGATAAGATACCTGTGACAGGGGCGGTGGACAGACGAGAGACAGACATACATGAGCGAACAGAGAGGGGATGTTGACAGAGCGTGAAACTGGCCGGCCACTGGAGATTGATTGATCGCTGTGATGACATCTCCCTCCGCTGTCCGTCTCCTTTCATAGCTACATGTCCCCTCACGGATAACTGCGTTCGGAAAAAACATAGAAAACATACCTCTCACATTGTTTTTAATCTATCATCTCCATCTGTAGGGATTTCACTTCCTTTCACTTGAGAAGTCGTCGATATATGAAAAAGTCAGATTTTATCTGCTCATCAAATATTTTATTAGACACCAAAGCACCATCGGCAATCAAATCATTATCAGTGGCAGTGATAGAACTAACTGGCTCGGCCGTCGGTTGCAATTTCTACCACTAAATGAAACATTAATAAATGTATACCTATTTCTGGTCCATCATTTTATAATGGTACAAGGACTTGCTGATGGGTATGCTACTATTCTCAAGTACCTTATCTTATAATTAAAATGATAGAAAAAGACAATAAAGTTTAAAAAAAATTAAAATTACTCTTATTAGCCAATCAGTTAGGATAGGAGAACTTATTTTAAGTTTTCATATAATATGATTTGGCAGATTTCAGTGTTTTTGCTTTGCTTGAAGCGGGAATAAAGAACTGCTAGTATGAACATACATACTCGTGTGTGAGAATAAACATTAATTAACAAATCCTCATAATCTTGTTGCTTGGTGTGTCGTTTGCTGCCAGCATTTATAAAAGTAAAATTTGCTTTATATATTTACAATCCACTTCAGCTTCATCCGAGCTTACAAGGTATATCCCGTCAACTTGTTTTATGTTCTATGATTCTGTTGTATGTTAATTTCTTATTAAGAGGCAATTTGGTCAGTGATGTCTTCATCTTACTCATGTCACGTCATTGTCAAAACTCTAAATACCTTTAATCCACACACGCTTACAGGGTGTACATCGAACAGGTGCTTAGTGTGCACATAAATTTACTGTACTATAGTTATCAACAAATACATAAAACTAGGCTGATTTTCCAAGGTTAGACGTTAGACGGAAAACCCCATACGATTCCACCTGAAGGCATAATCGTAAATATAAGACTCAGAGGAGTATGTTTGTTATATAACTTCTTCGGAGAATACTGGCCATTCCCATCGTCATGAAAGGATGCCTCGATAGGGGAATGAGGGATGGAGGTTTGCAGGTTTTAATCTAATTGAAATGTTCCCAGGTACCAGGTCTCGGACCTTTGAGAGGGCGGTTCCAGATCCCTTGTGCCGTCAGGGCAGATTTACAGTTTTCGTTTGTTTGACCGCAGGCTCCCTATGAGCCCATTCACTGCGGCTGAATGAAGATATCACCGCATCAGCGTGCGGGCATTATCGCCCTGTCAGTCCTCGTCTCCCATTCATCCTCACGGGGGCAGAGCCAGCGGGTGGCGTTTCTGGGTCTGTTTTCACGTCCTCAGATCCACAGGTCTCATTTAACTTTGAGAGTGCCTTTGCCTTCTGCGGATATTTCTCACTGACCTACTATATATCAGTTCTAGTCAACGGTTTCGGACAGCGGTCCTTAGAAATGCTTAAGATTCTTCTCTTCTATTGACACCTACACTTAGACATCTTACGCTTTAACAGTTATCGACAAAGATTGTTGTTCCCATCATCGATCTCCTCGACAATTGATATACATATATATATACCGATTAACTGCAATGACCCTACCACCCCTCCCACATCGATGGCAACAGACTGTCGGAGAAAATTAAGTTAAGATTTAGTTTAAGTTTTTATTGTTAGATGTAAGTTACTTTTATGTACATGATAAATAAGGTGAGCCCCATCACTTTTAATATTTCCAGTCCATTAAAGTCTAATGTACATCATTATACTTTTGTACAATCCAGATCACTATTAGTAGAAAACAGAATTTGTATAAAATGTAACCAAATCACAGAAAATATAATGAATCAATTGTAAACAGATTCGTTTGTAGATATATATTTTGTAACATATATTAATTTTTTAACAAGGGAAAAAAAAAAGAAATAAAAAAAAAAGGACTATAATTACAATGAGTCACTAAAACTGTCATTAACATTTGAGACCTCACAAGTAAGTAACACATTGTGAGATGCTGCTCAATATAGATTAATTTTGTCCAAATTAGAATTTACTAAAAGGTATTAAATTACATTTTTGTCAATCATAATTTATTTTATTACTCTTAAAAATGAAATAGTTTTATGTTTAATACGGCAATAGCAGTTTCAAAATCGTCATACATAATAATAACAATAATACTCAGGACAAAATTTTTCTATTTGTACATTACACCAATAATAGTGAGAATTAAATTCCTAACCTCAAGACTACAATTCAGACAAAAAACGAAAATTTACATTCTTATAATATAACGACACAGCTGTGAATAATTGCTTTTATTGAATCGTTCTGAAATGTGTCTTTTTATTCTTGGTTGAATGTTGGGAATAACATTGATTACTATTTTAATGATCTGCATGTAACTGTTATCTATGAATGTTTTTTGCCTAATCATAGTCATGAATAGGCGAAACTTTGGCTGTTGACGCAGTATCAGTGATAAAAGATATTTTGGGGAGAGCCATATCCATAAAATATGGGAATGATTTAATTAATAAATTGGTTATTAGTCAATTAATATTTCTAACAAAATATAATTTCGTTCGTTACTGATCATGATCACTGATCGCACAAAATAATTTTATCGACGGTTTTAATGGCTATCATTAATAATAGCCCACTACAACCGCAATAAATAATATATGTATGTAATCTTTATCGATACTTGATGAAAAACGAAAATATTTCTTATTTAATTATGCCTTATTAATCAGTATTAACTATAAGTTAATAATTACTAAATTGATTGTCTATTATTATTGATGAGGTAGCTACTTTTTTTATTTTTGGTGGGGGGTTCTTAGAAAGAAATATCTTGAAAGTTGGCGACACCTTCTGAATTTTTTCACGCTTAAGATTTTTTCCCATACTTCCCGCTATCGTGTCTGGAGGTATTGCTGGATATTATTGGGGACAGCTGGGAATAAGTGGATCCCTTAGGGGACAGAGGCAGAATATAGATAGAGAGGCGTTGCACGAGAGGAAAGGCATTGTTTTTATTGAGCGACCGGCCCTTTTACATAGAGGCAGTGGCTGACCGGTCGGATTCAATCGTGGAAAGGGATCCCATTACCTCAGCCCGAAGAATCCTTTTGTGGGCCCCACAGTTTTTGCACAGAGTACCTGGCCGAGCGGTTTGAGAGTAGGCCAATGTAAATTCCAACAGATAGGGAAGGCAGCCATCCCGTGTGCCTTTTCAATCTGCTCCTAGCCCGGCCGCCTAAGCCCTCAATCCCCCTATCTCAGTTACATACTCCACCCTCTATATCATCCCTAAGCCCACTGTCCAGGCGTAGATTAGTTAGCTCTCAAACTTTCTCACCACTCAACCTCTTTACAAATATATTATCACAGATAATAATCCTCCGTGGCCGAGTCGAAAAAAATGTCATTACCAAGCCAAAGGGAGGACTTTCACATCATAAAGGTTTCTTCCTCCAATCTTCAGAAAATCAAGAATGACCTGTCAGATATTTATTATTTATTCCGTATATTTTTTCATGTTAAGTATTCTTTGTGTGTAGCTAAACATTATGATCATTTTTTGTAGCTGTTACACATAAATTATTATTAGATTAGTAATTCTTAGATTTAAGACATAAGATGTTAATTATCTCTCTGGGGGGGGGGGGGGTCATTGGCAAAAATCACTTAGCTTGTCACTTTATGAGGCTTTACATCCAAGAAAGTACTGAAAAGATGTTAATTTTTGGGATGCATTGGACCAAATATCGGCTGGTAAAGAATAACTAGCCTGCATTGTACATAGTTACCATAAGTGGTCACTTCATGTTCATTAAGAACTATAGAATAGACTATAGTTGACAAAAATATAATTATTATAGTTGGAAATTAAACGGAAATTACTAAAAATAATGTGCTACTGTTCATGTAAACAAGACAAATAGTAATCAAATAGTTTATGTACCTCACGAATGTTACAGCTATAACGTTTGAGGAAAACCATCGTGTATAACTCAATAAAAACAGAAGGGGTTTTATTTCTTAAAATGGGGGAAAAAAAAACCAAACTCCTCCACCACCCCCAAATAAAAAATTGCGAGGCTACTAATCCTTAGACCTACTAGTTTAAATGGCTAGTAGCATGACGGCATGAGTACGTGGCGATGTCACCTGCTGACATATGTGATCAGGTAAATTGGCTTGGTAAGTGTATCATTGCCAATTCCGATTAAAGGAATCATAAAAAAAAAAACTGTGTCATTAAACGGAAATCTTCTGTTTTGAAAACGTATTATTTTTTTCGAGGACACCCTGCAAGTTTTATCTATAAAATACAAGATTAAGCTTTTTCATATTTTATTACGCGCTTTATGCCGGATCAGATCGATGCTTTGGTTGGTAAAGAATATACTATTTTAGTTAGGTCTCAAACTTTCTCACCACTCAACCTCTTCACAAATAATAATCCTCCAAGGCCGAGTCGAAAAAAAATTAAATGTCATTACCGCGAAAGGGAGGACTTTCACATCATAAAGGTTTCTTCCTCTTCATTCGTGATTAATCTTCAGAAAATCAAGAATGACTTGTCAGATATTTCTTATTTCCGTACTTGAACGGTATATTTTTTCAATTTACGTTTTTTATTATTAATTAATATGAGAAGGCGTTGTCTGTTGACATTGATGGGATACAAGACACCGAAATTGTATTAAATAAATAAAAACCCTATTAAATGTCTCTGGAAACTTTATTTTTTTAATATCCTTGAAATTATTCCAACCATAGAAGGGTGCGATTTTCTTCCCTCTTGCTGTGCACTAAAAATTATCCAACTGATTTTAAATTTTAAAGGAATACTCCAGAAAACCTGTAAATATTCAGTAAACTACAATAACAGGAAGTGTCTCAAGCTGAACGTGAAAAATGTCGGAGCCGTTTTGCTAATGTTTTGGATTTCTCAAATCTCAGCTAATTAAGATTTCCGAGTCCTGATGCCCCAGGATTAATGACATATACAACAAACGTAATTAAAGATTTTACAAACATATAAAGTTATCAGAGACATCAATATAGTTTTATATATTATCTGCAATTTTAGTGTTTAATACCTTAACGATGGCTACAGACACAGCCTTCCGGTATCAATTAATCTTTTATATATATATATTACTGAAAGTAATTCTTTATTGCAATAAAATTACAATCTGCCTTTTATTGCGCAATAAGTAACTTTGATCAATGTTTTCATTCGTACCATATTTAAATTTCTTCATTCACTCGCTCATTTATACAGTATTTAGAAACAGCATCATAAACAGAAACAGCACTGATACCTAACAAATCCACATGGTTTATATATATTAAAAATAATACAACTCAGTTCATAATCAATGTAAAAAAAAAATCTAATTGGTAGAAATAATTTCTTCAAGTACAATCAATTTCTTTTCAACTATGGCTACGGATTTTCGCATTAATTAATGCAGTCCATACTATATTCCGGTGAAGACCAATTGAAGAAGAAGGCGCCTTATTTATAATGTGAAGGTTGTCGGAATCATATTTATTGAGTGGCTAGGGAGTCAAATAAGAGTATCTAGCACCCAACAATCTTAAAAATGTCCTGTTTTCTGTAGTTGGATGGAGGCAGTTTAGTGCATCGGATGATTTTAAATATTTAAGCTGATAGTTAACTCCGGATTGCAAAGCAGCTGTACTAAAGACGTCATGGGTAAATAAATAAATCTAGCAAAATCTATTAAACTGGGCTTCCGTTATTTTGCTAGAGGTAAAAAAAAAAACATGCGTGGCCATCAATTATACAGCGAATAAACCACTTTAACAAGACGAAACAAGATTTCAAAGTAACTTAAGCATCCGAAGGGTTCATGTGTTCTTACACAACCCAAAGAAATCTTGAGAATATTCGATGACCATTGACAAAAAGTTTTATATTGATGATATGTGGGAAATAGTGAAAAGATGTGTGAAAATGGACGAGACACAAGTGATTTAAAGTGACTTAATTGGCGAGAAATCAAAACATTCAAATGCTAGCTTATTATGGGAATACATTATTATGTTGCAAATAAAACTGTTTATATATCTAAAGAGAGATAAAACAAAAACAGTCGCTTAGACTAGTTACATACATAGTCATACTTTGCTTAACGCGAGGTTATCATTTGTGATTGTTGAATGTTGTGTTTTACAGGATTACATATTTATATTACGGCTTAGACCCTCAAAGTCAACAAATGATTTTAAGTTACGATAATCATTCATTTGCCTTTTCGTCAGAATAGTCGATAAGCCACTTTTTAAACTTTTGTTCCATGGATTTATTAACTATTGTCGACTCAGAGTCATAATGGCAATACAGTAGAATCCCGATAATTCGTATTGTCAAGGGACTGACAGTTTGGTACGAATTATCGGGAATACCAATTCAGGCGTCGAAGGAGTGTGTGATGATTTACAGAGTCGAATGCTTTCGAGCAATCAAGGGAGATCATCGCAGTGACTCTGTTGCTTCGCATGTTCGTTGTAACGTGCTGATGTAGTTTCACTAGATTGCAGTCCGAACTGAGTCCTTTACTGAACCCGGTTTGTTGAGGTGGGATAATTTCTTGTGAGTCACAGTGTCTAGTGAGATGGGTGTACAGAATCCTCTCGTAAATCTTTGACAATTGGGTCAGCAGACTGATGGGCCTATAGTGAGCTGGCTCATATCCACTTTTGGCCGGCTTCAGAAGTGGGACGACGACGGCATGCTTCCACGTCTGGGGAAAATAGTGTAGTCTCAGAGAAGAGTTGATGATGTTCACTATGTGAGATATACCCTTCCGTGGCAGCTTGAGAGCTACGGGGGAAGGGAAAAAAACGTATTAATGCAAAAATGTATATATTAAGCAGTAAGTACAATGTAGTAAGGATAAAAACTATGCAATAAACACTGCTTAATACTAAACTAAACAATAAACAATACATTTAATAAAAAATATGTACATACTTATGTTCTAGATTAAATATCATTTGTACGAAAAAAATCCGTAATTTTTTTTTTGACGTAATACTTGCAGACGGGTATTGTCAATTGCTTTGTCAACAGTGTTCAGACCAACATCTGATTTTGCTAAAAAATGGCGCACGTTGTTCATGTATTGTTTAGCAACTTTAGCAGTAATTGTTGGTACATCATCTTCATCGCCCTTTCCATCTTCACCACCAACGTCCTCAAATGGATCTAAAATTTCTTTGTCAGTTAACGTCCCCACTACTGCTTGGCCGTCGTCAAAATGATAACGTGTCACAACGATAACGAACACGAGACTGAACTGTAGAAACAAAAGAAAAGCTTAGTACAATTCCTAAAACTCTCCTCTCCTTATTTCCTTTCAGTAAAAAGAGTACGAATTACATATGGGATTTCATAGAAAAGTTGTATCTCTCACTCGCTCTCCCTTTTGCTTCTGTAGAAGGGATTAGTTGATTTCGTAGAAATTATTTATCTCGCACTCATTCTGCTCTCTGGTCTCTCACTGTCCTCTTTCCCTTTCTTGAAACAGTACGAATTAACGAGGTTTTTAAGCTGGAAATACTTACTATAAGGCGTTTTAAGTGACCTCGAGTATAAAAATAATATGAATTACCGAGGGTACTGAAATTCATTGTTTTTATACCGCTTACCGGTATTTTCTCTGGGATCGGGGAATCGGCAAGTTTGTACGAATTAGCCGGAAATACGAATAATCGGGATACGAAATATCGGGATTCCATTGTATTAGAAATACGTCATTAATTTCATCCATGAAGGTAGCTAGAAGCAAAGGTGTAATGAAACATCACTAAGTTGCCTAAAGTAACTACTACTGTGTGTGAATTAGTGACAGTGACTTATGTAAGTGGGCAGTGACACAAATGAATGCATGAAGGTGCCCGCATTGTGTGAACCCGGGCTACTTGATTCCTTTTATAGCTAACCCTTTGTCCGTTTGTTAACCAAACAACACTCCTCAGTTACAGCTAAACGTTTAAAATGAATATATATATATTTGAGATTAATCAATCAGTACCGCAGCTATACCCTTGATTCCATCCAGTCATTTTAAATAAAAAATATCATACAACAAAAAAGCACAGTAAAGTGTAATTTATCATAATAAGGGTCTAGTTATGACAACGAAAAGTTGCAAACACGATTTTAAATGACAGTTTTTTATTACTTTTTATAATTATCGTGCACTAAAGGAAATTGTTTATTTTTCATTAATTATGTTCTATTGTTTTTCAAAAGGTTATATTTTGCATTTGGCACCAAATAGAACTACAGTGCAAAATATCACGACTACCACCTACGGCTCTGGGATGTAATTTTATCGCGCAATAAAATTATGATGCACAACGTACTATGATGAATTAACTTGAGAGTTCGTGGATTTTCGACACACAACCAGAGCCTGAGGATGACGACGTGAGTATCATACAACCAGCCTGGTGTCCTCCTTTTGTAATCCCAGAAGATGTGGGGAGAGGACAGGAATGTTATTATTTTTTATCAGAATATTTAGATGAAATTAAAATTTGTCAGGAATTTTTTTAACGAAAATCTTGTTGTTTGTTGTAACACAGCAGATTTATGGCGATTCGATGTGGAAAAGTCTTTAATTAATATATGTTTCTTGTGAGCTTCCAAGTCACATCCATGAAGCAGAACATACTTCTTAAATTTAGAACTCAAGTCGTCAGTGTGCGAAGACTATTTTTTCTTTGTTTCTTCTTGACAGTACATCCTCCTACATAGCTCCAACTTCCGAAGTGAGATATTATCTCTTTTCGAAACCGGGATATTCTATTACAAGTTCAATAGAAAATAATAAAAATAGAATTCATGATAAAAATACAAACAAGATTCTATAATATTAGTCAAATTTGTATTGATTTAAATTGTTGTGTAACCCAACCTCCTTCGAATGCATCAGTGCAGTAAGAGGAGAAATTGTTAAATTGAACTTTGTAATTGCATTGTAAATTGTTAAAAATTTTATTAATACAGGGGTTTAGAAATTAAAAAAAAAAAAAAGCATATTCTAGAACTTTTGTGGGGCCCCTCTGAATCCCTTTCTTTTCCTCAATCATCATCATGCTCATAACTCTATTTAAGACCATTAGACAAACAATTGGGAATATCATGCAACCTTGCTTCGCCCCAGGTATTACCTAAAACTAAGCAGAGAGGTTTCCCTCTGCACAGCATGGTCGGATCTAGAAACCAAAACCCATTGTTGGGGGGGGGGGATTTAAGTGACAGACTAGTGTTGAATGTTATTTCTATGCGTTTGTTTTAAAAATGTTGCCCCCGGAGCCCCCAGTAGTTCGATAGCCTTTTGTCAAAGTTTACAGAAGGCCCAAAGTTTGTAGATCCGGCCCTGCCGCACAGTACTTTTTAATCCTTCCTACATGCTTTCATTAAATTTATATTTTTGTTAGGGATTCCAAAAGTTATCATAGTTCTCCGCAAAACTGTAAGAACAATAGTGCCTAACTCCACAAATAATAAGTTAAAAAGTGATTGGTATTTCTCAGTGGTAAGCCTTGCCGTGTTTATTAGTTTGATGAATTATTGTTTTCTTTCTGCTATCTTACAAAGAGATCAGTTTTATCTCTTAGTCCGTTCAGGATTATGCGGGGCAATATTTTACTGGGTGTACCAAAGCAGCATTATACCTCTCCGATTGTCACAAACAGGGAAGGCATCCTTTCTTGGGTATTATTATGAGTACTCCCTTCTCCGATTCTCCGGTATTGCGAGTGAAGGCAAATATCAGGTGAATGTTTAGAAACACTTTTCATTATTTCAGGGCTTGCATCATCGCTTGAATTATTTCCCCAGTGTCTGGGGTTGATGCATTTATCGACATATTGTTTTCGATTGAGTCTTCCTGATTTTCCACAATCCCCAAGTTCCAGTTTACTACTACACGAAAGTGCTGTATACGATTTGCTCCCAGGAATAGAATATTCTAATTTTCGTGATATTTCCTATGACTTTTTTTTTTTTTCTGATTAACAACAACTTAATTATGATAAAATTACAATCTCCCTGATTGGCCTATAAGTAATTGTGATAAATCATACCAATTTACAATTTTCATTCACTCGTTCATTCATACTATATATACAAACAGCCCAGAGGCCCCCCAAGTCTACATGGTTGTCACCTCCCTCGCGTGCGAAGGAGGAAAAGGAGTCTTGGGAAGTCCCCCACGCTCCTTCGTAAGCCGCGTCACTGGATAAGAGACACCGGAGGCTGACCAAGAGCGTGAGAGCCACAGACGCTCAGGACATGATTGGAGAAACTGGCCATTGCCAGGACTCCCACTATCACGTATTTATAGCAGGTCACGAGACCACTACCGTTTTAGTGTCCGAGGAGGAATATAGGGATGAGTGGTGCAGTGCTAGGGAATTAAGGCGATTGGATAGGATACTATGGAATTTCCTATGATTTTCGTAGTAAATCTTCAGCTGGTAAAGTTGTTTTTAAATTAAAAAAAAAAAAAGCCAAAATTGGGTATAAGTATTTCTATCTCTTAAACTACATTTCTGACGGTTAAAGTTGAAGTATAATTTTAACGCGAACTTTCGTACAGATATCGTCCGACTTCAGATTAAGATATCTCATTAACAGTAACCGCTGGTACAGGAGTGCACTCGACAGGAACTGCGATATCAACATATCCAATTTCTTGACAACTCTCTTCCCCGTGGATTTTAGAATTCGGTTGAAAGTCTGCGATGGAAAACTAGGCCGATAGATCGCCATGGAATCGGAACCAGAGGCTGGCTGACAATGAAGCGATGTAGACATGGAGCGACCCCGGAGCTGTCACCGAGCACAAAGAGGTTTCTTTTTACAAAAGCCGTAAAATTGTTATGGCCCGTTGACAATAGTTGCCGTCGAGCCTCCATTCCCGCTCTTTATCTGCCACCTCAGTTTCTTTGTTGCGTGATCCCAAGGTAAATATTTGAGAACACCAGACCAAAAGAAAGGAAATAGAAAAAATAAAACTGAATGGGATTTCGGATTTTTTTTTCTTATCGATTAGTGGCCTGATCCTGATGGTGTAGGTTGTGTGCTACTGGCTATGTGTAAACATTGCTAACTTAATCCATAGTGTGCAATACACAGTGAGCATAAATATTGTTATTTTTTTTGAAATATTAGCATTCAATACTAAGTATTTTAAACAGTGCTTAAAGTATTCATAGATAAGAATTATTATTAACTACATAATAAACGTTTTTATAGCGAATTTTGAAAGAATGGCTTGTAAAAATACTGCCTAGTTATCAAAGTAATGTCTTATGCCAATGTGCCGGTATTTTTTATAGGAATTGTTACGTTAAATTATAGATCACAATGAAATTTATAAAGAAAAATAATTGAACGTTTTAGGGGTTCACTGGCTTTTATCAAAAACATAGACCTTTCTGTTTTCACTCTTACACCTGTCTTGTTCTGTTATTGAGTCCCTTGTTGGATATATAGGCATTTAATTTTACATTAAAGTTTTATTTGAAAAATATTTCCAACTTCATAATACATGTCATTGATTAATTAGTTATTTGCCAAAGTACAAATAGATATTTTTTCATCATATTGAGTAGGGCATCAAAGATCCCAACCCCAAAAAGATGGTTATTCCCTTGAGTCATAGGTTTTTTCTAGGAATATTTCAAATGTTTTTTTTTTCATTTCCGGGGTTCATTTCCCAATACTTTTTCCAAGGTGCTTTTATTACTAAGGGTTCTGTCCTTTTTTGCCATATTACAAGCTGTTTGTTTACAATGCCTAAGCCATAAATATTACATCTAACAAATATTCATTTTAAAGTAAAAATTAATATGAGCTTAACAATATCATTCCCATATGGATTTGGGAGGTCTCTGGGCTATTTGTAAACACTGTATGAATGAGCGAGTGAATGAAAATTGTAAATATGGTATGAATGAGAACATTGATCAAAGTTACTTATTGCGCAATAAAAGGCAGATTGTAATTTTATTGCAATAAAGAATTACTTTCAGTAATATATATATAAAAGATTAATTGATACCGGAAGGCTGTGTCTGTAGCCATTGTTAAGGTATTTAACACTAAAATTGCAGATAATATATAAAACTATATTGATGTCTCTGATAACTTTATATGTTTGTAAAATCTTTAATTATGTTTGTTGTATGTGTCATTAATCCTGGGGCATCAGGACTCGGAAATCTTAATTAGCTGAGATTTGAGAAATCCATAACATTAGCAAAACGGCACCGACGTTTTTCACGTTCAGCTTTAGACACTTCCTGTTATTGTAGTTTACTGAATATTTAGAGGTTTTGTGGATTATTCCTTTAAAATTTCAAATCAGTTGGATAATTTTTAGTACACAGCAAGAGGGAAGAAAATCGCACCCTTCTATGGTTGAAATAATTTCAAGGATATCACAATTACTTATTCGGCAATAAAAGGCAGATTGTAATTTTATCACAATCTAAATTTGTTTATCTAAAAAAATGTATAATAAGAATGAAAATCTCTTTATTATTGATGTTCTGGAAGCATCTTTTTTAACTAAATGAAATGATTGTTCACTAGGCTGCTGATCCGTTTGAAGATGTATCAATTGATGAAGAAAAGGTAATATATTATTATTGTTGTAGGTATGGGGCCAACATTTTTTCCATGCACTTCTTAGACGACAGCATTCTCTAGCACTGACACGCTACACATACATGGCTGTTACCATAAGAACGGTTTCAATCTGTAATTTATGTAATATTTTTGATTGGTTATAGTTGGATCCTAGAATTCGAGGCTATATAATAAAAGTACAGTAAGATTTTTGAGAGATTATTTTCTCTCACAACATTTATATAATTCAATATATTTATTTTGTTTTTTAAGGATCTTCGATATAATCGATATAACACCCTCGGTAGACTCTCACTACCTTCCTGATTCCACCCGCCTCCTTTAGGCATTCCACACCCTATATCCTTCTCATACATCCTTCAAATGGGGGGCTCCCCTTAGTGAAAGGCACTCATTATCCCAAAATAATTTTCCTTTATTTCTCCCACATCCTATTTTATAAGTTTGAGAGCTAAGGAAAAAAAACAAAAAAAAAAAACTTTGATATAATCTTATTGTAAAGGTGCCTATTTCTGTGAAAAAGCTTTTAATGTTATTTATTCTTTGTGTGTAGTTAAAAATTATGATTATTTTTTGTAGCTGTTACACATAAATTATGATTAGATTAATTCGTAGATTTAAGACATAAGATGTTAATTATTTCTCTGGGGGGAGGGGGGAAGGCAAAGACTCATTGGCCAAAATCACTTAGCTTGTCACTTTATTAGGCAGAGCTTATTAAACAAAAAACTCGTTGATTTGGAGGAGGTCATGAGGCTTTACATCCAAGAAAGTACTGAAAGATGTTAAGATGTTAACTGGACCAAATATCGCCTCATAAAGGAAAACTGGCCTGCATTGTACTTAGTTGCAGTAAGTTGATTACGAATTATAGAAGTACTATATTAGACCAAAATATAATTATTATAGTTAGAAATTAAACGGAAATTACTAAAAATAACGTGCTACTGTTCATGTAAACAAGATAAATTGTAATAAAATAGTTCCGATTAATGGAATCATAAAAAAAAACAGTGTCATCGAACGGAAATCTTCTGTTTTGAAAACGGATTAATGTTTTCGAGGAAACCCTGCAAGTTTTATCTATAAAATACAAGATCAACCTATTTATTTTTAATATTTTACTACGCGCTTTATGCCGGATCAGAAACGTGCTTTGGTTGGTAAATAATATACTATTTTAAAAAATCTTGACTCAAACAGTCAATTTCTCTGTTTGCTGTTTTTTTTTTTTTGGTACATCATTTACTAGGCAAAAAGGATCTCTTCCAGGAGTATTGTTCATCTTCGGGAATCCTCGCTAAAATGTCTGCCCTAAGTGGCGTGATTATGTTATGTTTTAAAAGGAACTGATCACCACTCTCACGAGTTATCGAAATTTCAAACATGAGTGGAAACTGAATTGTTGTTGTTTTCTGAATTTTTCGGTTTCCGACAAGGTTAATAAAAGGTCAATTTTATTGCAGAAATGTTTTTAGCGCCCTCTGAAATATATAGCACCGTATTTTGAAGCCATTGTAAAAAAAAAGCTTAGGGTACAACTCGCATATGGTCTGAATTGTACCACTTGCCAGCGTATGTCGGGCTACGTGGGTTTAAGTAAGAGCCTTCACATTTCTTTATGGGGTTATGTCGGCATTTTTTTCTCCAAAAAACAGGGTTCCAGACTTTTTGTTCTGAAGCAGCAGCCTGATAGGTCACGGGGAAATTGACCTCAAGACGTTCTAAAAGCTTTTACACTTCAATCGGACCATAAAAAAAACACTTAGTACTGACTATACCTGACCCTTTGGCTCGGTATAGAAACCTTATTTCATGGTGGTAAAACGTCTCAATCTCTAACCCCTCAAGTTATTTGGGGCTACTACTAGACTACTCCCACTAGTTGTCAATCATTTCTCAAAAGGCTGCCGGGAATCCTAGGATAAGTTAGTTTATTTGGATTTAGGTTAGTATTAGCACGAGACGTTCATAAAGTGAGTACGCCAAGGAGCCACCTTATCCCCTGTACTATTCAACTTATACACGTCTGAAATTGTAGGAGCCCGATATAAATACACAACAGTTACTGCTTTCGCTGACGACGTAGCGGTGTACAGTAGCAGCATGAGCGCCAAGGTAGCTCTTAGACAGGTTGGAGTAGCCTGTAACCAGACCAGTGAGAGATTGGGGAGGCTTTCCAAAAGGGGAAAAGCCCACTACCTACTAGTTATATAGTAGGAGCGCAACAAAACTCACCAGCCAACCAACTAGCATATCTGGGGATTAAAGTGGACAGACACCTCCGTTTTAGCAACCATTTCGCGAGGAAGTTGAAGCAAACCCACACGAAGTCTTACGCATTTACTAACTTCCCCCAATCTATCACTGTGTCTAAAGCTATTGATTTACAGGAGTATACTCCGGCCTACACTGCTGTACGGTGCACAGCTTTTTCGTCATCTGACGTATACGACAGCTCGGCGACTCCAACAATTTCAAAAAGGATACTGATGAAAGTGGTCAGACATAATTCATTCGAGCAGTGGAGCAACAGTGAGCTTCACGAGATCTTTGAGCTGCCTGCGGTGGATGAATTCATCCAACATAGACATATCAAATTTTTTGACTCCCTGCAATACCTGACAAACCCGGTGTTCAACACGATAACCCCCGCTCCGTTCCCCCATCGATGGCAAGACGCAGTCGAGGCAGGAACGCTTTAGTCTTAGGTTCTAGTTGTAGGTTTAGTTTTTAGTTGTTTTTCCCACATTTATAAACTGAAGGTGAGCCCCATCACCTAGTATTTATACATTGCATTGTAATTTTAACTTCAACCTGATATTGTCATGTATCCCAACCTTCTTCGAATGCATCAGCGCATCGCAATAAGAGGAGGAATTGTTAAATAGAACTTTGCAATTGCATTGAAATTTGTTAAAAATTTTATTAATAAAGGGGTTTAGAAATAAAAAAAAAGAAAAAAAAGAGCCCTGTCGCTTTCTCTGTTGTTCTGCCTTGTATTCTGTTCATCAGCCTACCTTAGCTCAATTATTGTTAATCTCACGCATTATATACAATGCAGCTACCCAACATTACATATATCAGCAGATGTGCATTTATGTAAATATTCCGTATTGCCGGATCTCCACTGATGTCAAAAAGGGATACATTTAATCAATAAGGGATTTGAAACTATAAAAATAATTATTCATTTCAAAACTTACAAGCCGATTCACATAAAATCAGCACAAAATGTTTGGCAGGATTTGGAGAATACAATTGGCTCCTACTAACGATAACAGATGAAAACCTTTGCTCATTTAAAGGAGTTGAAGGTTTTGTCGGAGGATCGGCTTATGTTGAAGAAAAAGAGTTTGGGTTTCATCAAGTTTATTCATGGACAATGTTTCAGCATACTCTGCGACCATGTCGCGTCAGGCTTGTGCGAGGAGGAGTTTGATGTGAACTGTTTGAGACATTTGGCGAAATTATTGATGAAAACCCAACAAACCTTTTTCATCAACCCAAGCCGATCTCCCGACAAAACTTACAACTCACGGTATTTTCCATTTACTTAATATTTGTTACAAGTTGACACAGGAATGACTCCTTATTAATATTTCGGAATTCTATAAAGTTCGTGAATGAACTGTGCATCAATTGTGGTTCGTACAGGAAGCTACGTTAGAATAATTGAAATAGAAGAAATTATAAAAGACAATACAATATTCCTAAATAACTTCTTTCCAACTGTTTGAGCTTTAGGGAAATATTGAAATAAAACTACCATCGATACACCATGCTAACATACCTGCAGTATGTACACACCCGGGCAGAGAAATTCTATTTTCCGACTTTCATATTCGAATACAATATCAAGCAATTTGTTCCGGATTAGATAAGTACTTTGGTTGTTAACGAATAAACTGACCCACGCAGTAAATTTGTCTGTTGGCTACTTTTTTTTTTAATACATTATTTATTAAGCAGTAAGGATCTCACGCAAGAGCTTTTTTTTTTCTTCGGGGATTCTCGCTAAAATGTTTGTCTACCGTAATTGCCTTACTCAAGTGATGTGTTTGTGTTTTAAAGGGAGTTCATGTTTTAAACCTGACATAACTTTTCATTAAGGTTATCGGAACTTAAAACATGACTGGAAACTAAAAAATTGTTTCCGAACGGAAGTTTCCAACAAGGTTAAAAAAAGGTCTATTTTATTGCGGAAATGTCTGAAACATATAGCATAAAGCCATTGTAAAAAAAAGATGTAGGGTACAACACGCGTATGGTCACCACTACCTACGTGCAGCAGGTTGGAGCCCCAACCTTTTAGGGAGCTTTTTTGGGTCCAAGATCCATTTTTGGATCCAGATGATTTTTTCTGAAACAGTAGCCTGTGTAGGTGTGTAGGTCACGGGGGGAATGGACCTCAAGACTTTTTTCTAAAAGCTTGTTAAAAGCAACTGGGCATCAGGACCTGTCACAATGGCAAACCCAAAAGATTGTTAAGTGCATTCGATTACCCAAAACCTTAACCTTGTAACCCGAAGGTGAGCCCCATCACCTTGTCCAGTCAACTGTTTTTGTAATTTTAACTGTAAAACAAAAAATGTTTGTAATTCTAGCCTCCTTCAAATGCATGTTATGCTATGCAGGAAAAAGAGCCATAAATCTGTAAATTTCATTATGCAATGTTCGGTTTTGTAATATTAATCTGCAATGTTCATGTTATAATGTTATAATCTGCATTATTCATTTGTTTGTAAAAAAAATTGTGTGAATAGAGGAGTTTTGAAACAAAAAAAAAAATTAAAAGCTAAAATCTTGTGGGGACAAGACAATATTCCGACAAAGAATTTCTATTTTCTGACTTTCATATTTAAAAACCCATTAATAAGAGAAATGACCAATTTAATGATAAATCCCATGAACGTATAAAACAAATATTGTTGGAATAACATTGACCAAATTATATTTCGTGTCTACTTTTGTTTGATTATCTCATTTATATTTTATTTAGTATTATTTTTATTTATTTATGTTTTCCTTTTTGCCTGTCAGTTGATATATAGTTCATAACCGTTCCCACGATGCGCTCCATTAAATCCACGATGGAATATCGCATGAAGCCTGTTAACCCTCTATATCAATTTAGGTAATACGAATCTGAAATCAGGAAAAGTTAATGGAAAAAAAAGCTTAAAAAATAAAATCATTTTTAACTTACAGGTCATTATTTCAACCGAGGTTAATCAGTGGTATAAGAATTGTGTCTTCAATAACGAAAGCCAGTTTTGATATGAGAGCTTTATGCACTGACGTCTAATAAGCAACATAACTGGTCTGAATATAGATTGTATGACCCAGTTGAAATAATACCTGAGAAAATTACAACCGAAATTGTAAAACTTAGAAGATTTGTAAAACATATATTTCTTTTCAGCCCAAAACATTCTATGCAAGCAGCGAACTGATATAAAGGAAACAGTACGCTCCTGAAGAAGTGATAACAAGAAGACATCTTGTTCACGTTTAGAAATTATTTTATTTTTTAAATTCTAGATCACCTCTCTTCTCTCAATTAAACGCTAAACCCACTTGCAACTACACTAAAATAAGATTACATTTAAAATAAAGATACAACTTCTAAAATGAAATCATTTCTAAGCGAGAACACTTCCGAGGGACGAACTTTAAGAAATCCAAAAAATACTTATTTCAACCTCACCTCCCTTTAGCATAAATTGATTCATAGTTACTTCACGAAACTAAAAAAGTTCAAGTCAAGTGTGAAACATCTCGTAATCGAGAGTTTTCTTATTGTCGAGAAAACAATTTTATTGACCGTTTTGATCTTCTTTTTTTTTTAGTAGTCCACTAAACCCCCGAGGAATAATACATATTATTATTCAGGACGTTGAAATCTTTATTATGATCCCTACTTAATATAATATAAAATTACTTATTACGTACCTTAATTGGTTAATAATTGACCCTCCATAGGGTTGCTTTTAATTTTAGCATATCTGAAGCATCGGGTGAAACATCCACGCGAAATATTTCATCTCTGTATCAAAAAAATTACTGAGATTAATTTATTCATGGGGTCGGTTTAAGTTTTAGCATCATCGGGACATGGAAAAAACATAAAACGTGTCGAGTCTCTAAGATATCATTGGGTAGTGACAGTTTTAATGACTTTTTGTAATTATAATACCTGATAGTCTTCTTTAATTTGATAGTTCACACTAAAAATTATAGCCTTTATTCATGGCACTCATGTTTTATGGATACATTTTACGTCTCGTCACAAATATCTGTATTTTGTACGTACATATAAAAGTGACCTCGATAACTAATTTCATGTATGTAGCTCGAACAAAGAGCAGGACAGGGAGATAAATGAACATTTGACAAATCAACAAATTATTGATGATGGGTTGTTTGTATATCTGTCTGTTAATTTTTTTCTATGTATTTGGTTTCATTAAGATATTAGGTTTTGGTTGTTATAACCGTTTTCAAACACGTGTCATGACGTTTCGTCGTTGAAAGTAGTTTATGTATCTCACGAATGTTGCAGCTGTAACGCTTGAGGATGACGGCGTAGTCCGATGAAAACGTTTTGAACTCAATAAAGTCAGAAGGGGTTTTATTTCTTAAAATGGAAAGAAACCATAAACTCCTCCCCCCAAATAAAAAATGTCGAAGCTACTAATCCTTAGACCGACTAGTTTAAATGGCTAGTAGCATGACGTCATGAGTACCTGGCGATGTCACCAGCTGACATATGTGATCAGGTAATCACCAACTGCCTGAGGCCATTCAGGCCCGATATAAGCGGAACATCCGTGTGTGGGCAACAGTTAATGGCGGATCAACCGTGCCTCGGCCGATGAGAGGATCCGTCCATTGTTGGCTCCCGCTCGGATGAGCAGAGAGACGAACCTCCGCCGACGTACCCTAACATCTGCCCCTCTTCAGCCCCAGCAGATATCTATCTGCCTGTCCGCCTGTAGGAACAAAGCTATCCGTCCCATCTTGCCCTTTAATTACTATCTGTGCCATTTATGGCATCTTCCCACAGCCAGCCATTCACACGCTGCCCTTTGTTATGTGCATTTTTACTTTCGCCCATATGACCCGAGAGGATCGTAGTAGTTTTTTTTTCACTTCCGATTGTGGACGATCCGAATTGATTACTCGTTGTAAAGTGCAGTTGCCGTTACTCATTATCATCATCATATTGCGCAGGGGCAATATTGTAACCAATGAAGTCCTACTGAGGTGCAATTAATGCTAGTTGAATCTTATTGTAACCCGAAGGTGAGCCCCATCACCTAGTCCAGTCTATTGTTTTTGTAATTTTAACTGCAAAACGAAAAATGTTTTTGTAATTCTACCCTCCTTCAAATGCATGTTATGCTATGCAGGAAAAGGCGCCACAAATCTGTAAATTCGTTCATGTTATTGTTCATTTGTTTGCAAAAAAAATTGTTTGAATAAAGGGGTTTTGAAACAAAAAACAAATCATTAAATCAAAATTTTATTTTTATCTTTACAAGTTGTAATTTTGTTACATCCATAATGAATCAACAATCTTACCTTTGTCTGTATCATACAATTTTACCTATGTTTAGCTCATTAAAAAATTACTATAAGGAAATTCAGGAAGTTGAAGAGTTTGTTGGGAGATCGGCTTAGGTTTCTGAAAACGATTTGTTTGCTTTTCATCTAGTTTATTCAAGGCCCCCTGTCACTTCAATGATTTTATTATACGACTTAAGGTTGTCATAGTTGTCAACGAATAATAAAAAAGAAACAACTCAAGTGTGATGCACCCCACAATCAAGAGTTTTGTCACGCTTGTAAAAACCATTGGCATCGTCGTTGGCATCAACGAGGATATATTTAATTTGATACTTTTATAAACACGCTATACAAGTGCTTATTTTTATTTTAATTGCTGATCGATTGCATTAATGGCCCTTCATTGTTTTTTCATGTGGCTGCTTTTAATTTTATTATTAAATGGAATTACCGTGCAAAAAAAGCATCCCTCTAAAAAAACACGTGCTGAGTGAAAGTTGCTACCACGATGTTGACGTCAATTGCTTACAGCCATTACATGCTTAAAAAAGACGAAGCACCAATTAATGATTGCTAATCAGGAAATTGAAATCTTGAAAATGAAAAGTGTATACCCTTGATAGAGTTATAGACATTTTTGTTTATTACCAAGTAATTTAATTTTTTAATCATAAATTATTATAAGTTTTTGAGATGGCTAGATTTTTTTTTAACTTCCCATTATCAAATGGGACATTTAAGATTTTATCTCCTTAGCTGCAGCAGAGGAACTTGATACCCTATACAGACGCTATAGAAGTGTTTATTTTTCTTTTAATTGCTAATTTATTGCATTAATTGCCCTTCATTTCATGTGGCCCCTATTATTTTACCATTAATTGCCAAGGACAACGTTTCGACAAACTTTGCATAGACTTACATAGAAGGAGGTTGGTGTGACTATTTTTGAGAGAGCTAATAAAAGTCGTTGTAGTTCATTCGACTGTATAAGTAATTTAAGTCCTAATATCTTGATCAGTTGAAACTAACCTCCTTCTCTCACAAGGAACTGATGCAGACAAACATAGTACGCAGATACCGGTGGCATATGTCTATTATATTGTTAAGTTGCATATACATTTGATTAACAGTAATATTTTGACTGGCAATAGTATCGGAAAATGTAAGTATCATTTGTATTAGAAAGAAGACCATCAATAAGTTTCAAGTGCAGAGTTTTGACCATATTGGGAGTTACATAGAAAGATCTTTAATCGGTTATGGACATTACATGTGGAATAGTTAAGAAATTCTTTAAGTAATGATTTCTTCAAAATTGATATAAAGAATAAAAAACTGAGAAGACCTTATTAAGGACCGAACAACCAAAAATTATCATGTTTGGAGTACGAGAAGAACCGGCGTTAATTTTAATTATAATTTATTGACGGTTTTTCTCTTTTGACTATTAGCCCATTAATCCTAAGACTTGAACGTGAGATGTAAATTTTAGGGTTGGGTGAATTTAACCCAAAAATAAGTCGTGTTAAAAATAAACTTATGGGAACATATAACTTGTAGAATATCTTCTAAAACGTTTATTAATATAATAATAATCATAGTTATGTAAAAAAAAAAAATCGTTCTTTCACGAATCGTGGTAAAAAAAAATGTAATAACACAAAAATATTATAACATGCATTTAGAAAAATATCAATTTTTATTTCAGTACGATTCATCATTACGATAAATCTATAATGCAATTTTATTCTCTTCACATATACATTTATGACAAATTCTATTGAATCGGTCCTCCTTCAGATCTTTACTTTTGATGTATTGTATAGGTCTTCTGCTTGAATTATCTCTTCTGCATTCTTCAGTTTCATGATAGTGGTTCGTAACTCTCTTTGAAAGTTTTTGCATTAGAGCCTTATATCCAAAAAGCACAGCCAAAAACGTCAGGAGTAGTGAAAATGGCTTATTGTGAGTCTAAAACTACAAAAACAGTGAACGTGTAAAGTATTTGAACGTGACCCCAGCAAACCTTGTGGCGACAAGGACAAGCCATGCGGTCATCTAAAAGATATCACACATTTCTTCATATTCCGTTTACCTGAGTAAAAATGGTTGTATTGTTGACACCTACCCAAGAAATTAATGGAAGGTTTTCTTAAAGTGATACAACCTGCCCCTGGCGCACAGTGGCCTGTCTATTAACAGCCTAGCAGGTAAAAAATAAATATAATGGGACATAGTTGTTATTTCATTCCAAAGTGAGACTAAAGATCAAGGTTATTAGAAAAAATTCTATTAAACGAGTTTAAAGATAAAGAAACAATGGGACAATGAAACCTACTTCCGGTAAGGTAGTGTTGCCTTATGAATTTATAAATTGATCACCTTTAAGTTAAGATTTTTTGAAAAATATGGGTTCTAACCATAGAGGTAAGCTTTGTTTAAAATATTTGAACTGAATTCGTCCATAGTTTCACGCCGTGATCCAGGGCATATTTGGAGGGTTTACTCAGTATTACTGTATAGATCATAGGAATCGATTAGAATCGCTGTATCTATAACCGTTATTAGGAGTTATGAGCGTTCAAAGTTTTTTTCTTACTTATTATCCGAATCACCCCCCCCCCCCCAGATTAATCCAGATATGGGAGAGTACTGTATATGTATTCCATATATAAAGTTATGGCATTGCTTTGTGACATCACTGTCCCAGTAGCTAATAGCAATAACAGAAAAATAAAGTCAATTTAAAAAAAAAAAATTAGAAAGACGTAACTCTTTATGTTACAACTCAATTTAGTCCTCCGTCGATGAGAAAAACAAAATCTTTAAAGATGATCCTCGATTAAATTCAGCTTCTAAGTCGGGCATATGCCACCTTTTAATGTTATCGTTTTCCTTCCAAGCAGTAAGCTACAATAGAACAGAAAGTGGTCGTATGCGTGTGTCTGGACTGTTGTTACAAGAGAGTACGAGTATGTCGTTCGTTTATAATATTAGTTAATAATAAATCGTTTATATATTTAGTTAATTACCGTTAACCTTGCACCTTAACAACCTGTTAAAATAGCTTTTACTACCTCTGTGTCTAGTCAATAGTTATATTTGATAGGAATATGTAATTTGAGTTTGGTATATTCTGCCTTTGTTCTAACGATTGTATCTATTCGTACAAATGTATTTTCTATCACTTCAATGAGGACGTAGATGTTTTATTATACGACTTAAGGTTGTCAAAGTTATCAACGAATAATAAAAAAAAGAAACAAGTCAAGTGTGATTGATGCATTGCACAATCAAGAGTTTCGTCATGCTTGTAAAAACAATTTTACTGACATCAACAAATGCTCATTCTTAATCAGAACGAGGATATATTTAACTTGATATCCTATAAACACGCTACACAAGTGTTTATTTTGCTTTTAATTGCTGATTGATTGCATTAATGGCCCTTCGTTGTTTTTAATTTATCATTAAATGGAATTACCGTGCAAAAAAAAGCATCCCTCTAAAAAAACACGTGCTGAGTGAAAGTTGCTACCACGATGTTGACGTCAATTGCTAGCCATTACATGCTTTAAAAACACGAAACACCAATTAATGATTGCTAATCAGGAAATTGAAATCTAGAAAATGAATAGTGTATACCCTTCATAGAGTTATAGACATTTTTATTTTACCAATTTAATTTAATTTTTTAATCATAAATTATTATAATTCTTTGAGATGGCTACATTTTTTTAACTTCCCATTATCATTTTTTTTCTTTCAAAACCTCTTTATTGATAATATATACAATGACAAAAATAAATAAATAAATTTGGAATTACATCTTTCTCCTCGTGCTGCATACGCAGATGCATTCGAAGGTTCTGCAACAGAGAATTCACTTAAGCCAGAACATCCACAGGTAGGTAAAAACTAAAGGTTTCTGGTTTTGAAAAAAAAACTGACAAAACCACAAGAAGGTTGAATACAGCCGGAGAGGGTTGAGACCCTCCTGGGGTCCTGGGGACCTGGGGGTCCAAGCCACTGCAAATGACGAACATTTCTTCTTTGGCTAATGATATAATAATTCCTAAAAAGTTTGACTCCAGCAGAAGGGTTTGTGTAACGAAGCATCTTGAGCACTCTAGCGGCAAACCAGAGAACTTCACGACACAGCTCTATTCCGCCAAAATAGTCGGTCACAGTTTTTACAGTAACTTCAACTTCAATAAAATGCAGGTATTTATTTTTGCCATTATGTACTTACATTTTAGGGCTAAAAGTTGTGATACCATATCTGGAAATAACTACTTATATTTGTGGAAATACATAAATTCACTTTTCAGCTACAATTTTCAACCAGGAAGCACTAATGCAAAACGCTTATACCATATACCAAACCACAAAACATTGATAATTGCCCAATTAATGATTAACATTGTCTATGTAGCTTAGGGTTCATTTTGAAAATGATTATGAATGCCCAAAGAATAGTTTTCATTTAATTAAGCTTATACATTTGTTTTAGGTTTTAGATTTATTCTTCAGGTTTCTCTTAATAGCGCACAATGGGTTTATTATTCATAATTGTGGGTCAAATTTATTTTTCATTCATTATGCCCAAGTATGGACACTAAGGGAGACTCTACCAGCATCCATCTAATCGAAATAATTTTTTAATTAATTTTTAATTTTTTTTAATATATAGATATAGCCTTTATAATAGCCTTTACCCAATTGGTCAATATGTAATAAATATTTTAAGTGAGCCAACAATTATTTTTTTATAAATTAACAATTTTAAAAGGTAATTTTCTTCAAATATTTCGACAAATAATCAACCAACTTTTTTCTCAAAGTGAAATTTCTTAGGCTTAGCCTTTGATAGTCAAGGAATAGGTCCACAATTTGGCATTTTGATAAAGATTTTTCCTAGTTGTCTAATTATTCTGAATTTACATTTTTACGTCCACCTTGAAGTCTTCATGCTACTCAATTAATAAGTGCCTATAATATGATTCATTATATTTGATAATCATCTCCCCCAATTAGTAAAATAGTATATTTTCTGTTCTTTACTGTTATTATTAAGTCAAGAGCTTTAAAAATTGCCTGAAATTCTCCAGTAAATTTAAAGCTTGTATCAGGTATGCGGCATTTTGTATTTAAGTTTTCTGTAATTAGTATACATTCCAAATATACCACTGCATATTCTGGGTATTTCTCTACAAATTCTTTGGGAAAGAATGTCTGTAAGAGATGCATCATTGCACTTGCACCAGTGTCTTATTTTACTTTTTTTATTGCTGTTTGCCTTTTCTTAAATTTTACTCTAGAGGGTATGTTGGATTTTATTTGTTTAATTTTGGTGATATGAGTTCGGTTTGTTTTCTGAACTTATTTTTGAGGCTCTTGTTTGCTAAACAATAAATAATGGATTGTGCATTTTATCTTTGAAACCACTGTGGTAGCATAGCTAAGTGATATGCTATTCAGTGAATTCTGTGATTCACCCATACTCTGCATGAATACTTTTGACTTTTGACAACTGGAAAGCTCTTGACTATCCTCAACCCTATAATATGAATGCTATGAGAAGATGAAGTGTCAGGTTAGAGCCTGCATTGTACACGACAGAACCATTTACGTCTTATGAGAGCTTGATAAAGGTAAAAATGTAAACAGCATCTCAGCTAATTCATGAAAACATTTTCAAGAGTTTAATACTTTGTATGTATTTTATATGTAGTCATTTCATATAATGAACTCATGTGAGTATCTTATACATGATTAACCCCAAACAATTTTTTTACCTGGACAAATTGCAGCAGCATACTATTCATTTCCAAACAGAAAGCAATTATACATCCCCTTTTGTTTATATATGGTTGGTATATTGCAAAACCAGGTCTAGAAGAACTTTTTAAGAACACTCAAAGGTTTTCGTTGGTTATTTTAAAATCAGACACTCTTGTTTTTGCCCCTGTCTGTTGTCTATATAGGTCATTGTAAGTCCCTAGTTTGAAATAAATACATGATCTTGAACAGTTTCATTTAACGACTTAATGACATAAAAAATGCTGGAAACTTCATAAAACATCTATTAAATTATTATTATTCAATAATTAATCAGGCGGTAATTAGGAAATAAATAATTTTGTATACTATTCAGTACTGTATCTGCTGTGACAAGGGGCCGAACAATGAAACACATTTTATGATTAACTGAACAATACATACTTTATTTAAAACAACATACGTTAAAATATGAGAGACATGAGACACCGGTATATATATATGTATATATCTGTAACACGCTTCTAACTACAGGTGAGATGTGTCGGAACACACTGTTACTTATAACTTGTTCTTCACTGTAGTATCAAATTAAAAGTCTTGATATCAAGATAGTTCAAATGTATTGGAGCTTCAGTTAATCTTGGATCAGTTAATCTAATCAGTTAATCTAATTTGGAACTACAATTACAATCTTCTAATAAAATGAAAGGTATAGGAAGTTGGTTGATGAGAGCATTCTGGACTAATTCATAAACATTCTATGATGAGGACTAATAGAGCTGTAAACTTAATTGGTTTAGGCCTGTAAACTTTAATAGCTACCATTTCGAAATCTGAAATTGTTTATGCAACTATAGTCTTTGTGTAGATGTCTGATTTAACTTTAATAGCTATCCCACCACAAGGTGTTTTGCTGAGACTTCTCTTCTTAAGAACAGTGTAACTTCAGAGATTTAAGCTTGCTCAGTACTTAAAGTGTATTCTTGAAAAAAACAATCCAGTATAGATAATGTTCTGCTATGAGGATTGTGTTCTAGTCGTCTGTGCAGCCAGTTAAAGTTTTATTGAACTGTGTATTTAGTATATTACAAAAGTGATGTATGATCTAGATAGTATATAGCAGATTAGCTATTTACAGTATAAATGGCTAAACTATTGACCAAAAAAAGTATTGAAAGTAACTTGAATGACATTAAATACATTATTTCAATTGTCGGCCTATAAAACTTGAATTGTTTTTTTGGATTTAAAACTTCAATCTTGATGGGCAGGACGAAAAAGATAATGTCCTATTAGCCTCCAGAATAATATTTAATTTTGTAATATTATGCAGACCCATGTTTAAATGAATAAACACAAACATTAATTTTTTTATTTTATCTTCCACTGTACTATATTATGTTTCCTTAACCTTGAGGAAAAAACTAGAACTTTAAATCAAAATAACTGCTGAGCTCGGCTCGATAAAGCTTTATCCAAAAGTCAGATAAAATAAGGTTAGTTATTATACCCTGAACCAAATTTGTTTACATTTAACTTCTTTTGCATACTTCCTGTTACTATTTCTTGTCCAAAACATATACAGTTACCTAAACCCTGGGGTAGGTGTTGCTGAACATGCAGACAGACCGGTATAGCAGGAGATTGACAGACAAAAGAAGATTACCCTATTCATACTCGAAAGTAGAACAACAAAAAAAATTCTTAATTTGTTAAAATACTTCTAATATTTATCTTATTTTTCTTTCTCCCTTCAGCCTTTCACTATACAGGAGATTCTGGGATGATTGCAAATGAATATTTGACAAAAATAATAAAATAAATGTATTTTGATTGATCCTCTAAGTGGACTCTACATGTTCCACTTTTCAAAAATAGCTTAGCTGTCGCATTGCTGGAATTACCTCGTCTTGTTGAGGATAAAACCATGGCAAAATATTTCTGGATATCACTATCCAGCCTCAATTCCTAGTGCTAGAAATTTCTCTGTTGAACAGACTTGTTGGTTTCTTATCCAAGTATCATAGCGTTTGGATCCTTATCACTAGACCACAGTGTGAGCAAAGATACATACAAAAATATTAAATGTTAATAAATAATGGGCCAGGTTAAAACATGACTGTCCCATTTAAAGTGGTATGTATTTGTCCAATCTATTTACTCTAGCTGATCGAAGGATTGTTTTTATGTTGCACCAACTATGAACTATGAGTATAAAGTGAAGAAACAGGAGTTTCTTAAAACAGTTAGCTGCTCAGCTAGCTGTAAAAACTCATTTTTTTTTGTTTTTTTTAACTCTTCATTTTATTTGGTAACTCATCTTTATCACTATAAAACTCTTTAAGGAATGAAAATTGAAATTGCTAAATATTGACCATAATAGCCTATTGAATTGTTTAAGAGTAAAAAATTTGGACATGATTTTATGGTAAATTACATCCCCAGAGGACAATCATTACAATTTACATTTTGGCAAAGATTTAATAACTGGAAGTATGCAGAAATAAATAAAGCCTTGACAAAGCCTATTGAAATTACTATTGTCTATATGAAATTGAAAACATTATAGCTCATTGAAATTAGTTTGATCGCATTAAACATGCCTTAATGCATTAAATTTGGCTTTTCTATTGTCTGTAAAATAAGCAGAACAATTCTGCATTCTTATGATCAGTGAATTTTAATTATTAATCTAAGCTATCATGTCATTAAAAGAGTTTTCCCAAAAACAAATAAAAATGAGGTTGTCTTTTGAATCTAAAAATATGAAATATTCTACTTATTGTATTGTTACCTTTAATTTTTATATATTTTTTTTCTCATTCATTTTGTGCATAAGAAGGAAATATAAAACGATTATGTGTTAGAGTAGAAAGACCAACCTTAACAGGCAGATTTTCTTTATTTCCATGTAGTACGAACAAAACGTACTAGTTCTGAAGATTATTTTAAAGATAAAAATTTGTAGTACTCTACCCATTACTAATTTTAATGTGTCTTAGGGAAAAATACAGCTTTTAATATAAAATAGCTTCTGAACTGTGACTTGAGAAATCTAAAAAGACAAGTGGGTCTGTTAAATTTGTCAAAGCTTAATTTATTTCTGCATACTTCCTGTTATTAAATATTTTCCAAAATGTATATTGTAATGATGGTCCTCTGGGGATGTAATTTACAGTAAAATTATGTCTGAATTTTTCGAATTGTATACTCTTAAACAAGAAACAGTATCACTGGGGGAGTTGGATTGAATATATTGAACTGGCAAGATATGCGGGTACCTGAAAAAGTTAATGAAGATATTATGTAATTAACACACTGGAAAAGCGAACTAGAAGGTAGAGACGAAGAGCAATTCAATAACTCCATGCAGTTCAGATTTTGTTGAATGATAGATAATGTAATATAGTAATATTAATACAATAATGGCTGTGCTCATAGTAAGTACAGATTTATTATACAGTTCATTTTATTTATTTGTTTATTCATTTATTCTATTTTAGACACTCAAGTCTTTATACAAAAAAAAAAAAAAAAGGATGACAACCGTTACAGTATATTATCCCCTCTATAAAGCCCAGGGTATGGTTGAATGTTGATTTAAAATGTTTGCAGCTTTTATTGCAGAACACACTGGGAGACAAAGACAAGCTAAAGAGCAAGTCAACTAACATTTCATGGCCTCCAGTAGACCTGAGATTGGTAGGTTTGGGCCTGACTATAGAGGCCACAAAGCACACTAATTCCTCTAGTTTCTGTTATTAAAAGACACAATTTAAAGTATTTCAAAACACAATTTATGACAGCAAATTAAAGGTTGTATTGTTAAATTGTAGCTTATTGTATAATAATAATACAATATACTATTGTACATAGATATTGCTTCTTAAAACCATTATAAAGCTGATGATCCTATATATTACCAGAGATAATATACTTAAAATACGTAAGTGTAGAATAAATTTTATTTTAATATTTCGAAGACTTAAAGAACAAAAACTGACACACCTCTGCCAAATGCTCTCCAAAGACTGGCCAACATAGATGTTGGTCATGATGCCCCCTCTTTGAATAGCCACAAGACGCACGGGCACTCATATAACAGTTCCATGTATTGGTGCCCAACATTCTAAGTTAATAACTAAAAAAGAAAATTGTGGCTATCCCTTAACCCTAGCTAATAATTAGGAAAAGGTTGTCTAGGACTTCAGGTTGGTGGTCTGAGATAATAGGAAAGTACCAAAATTTAAAGAAAGAAATTATAAAATTTAGGACATCTGTAGCAGATGTATACAGACAGTACACGACATCGTTTAGCTAGTGACAGATTCTCCAGTCATTACACCACACCAGCTAGCACCAGTTACGGCTGGTATAGGTACCTTAGTCAATTCAGGACGCTGGTTGCCAGGTAAAAGTTCTATATCTCAGTCATTTCAGGGTGGCAACTGCCTAGCAACGACAAATTCCAAAAAAAATTTTTAGTGCTTATGTGACAGTTTCATGTGTCAGTTCCTGCCTCTTCATTTGGTCCTTAACTTAAAACTTATTCTATGTCCAAAATACAAATTTAACAATTGCCATACTACGAAAAAAAAAAAAAATGTAACCACGGTTTAAATCAAAACTTAAAACATATTTCAGTTAAACTAGTTTTAGGTTAAGTTTAAATTTAAAAAATATTTATATTTATAAATAACCAAGCTAATTTTCCAAAATAATTTAGAAACAATAATAACTACATGCAGTTATTTTGCTTGCATGTACCTATAGACGCTGGAAGGCATGATGTAGAGCTTTGCAAGGTAGCTTAGGAAAGTATTATCCCCATCGTATTGAGTAAAAAAGCCAAAAGGTTAATCAGGATATTAAAATTACTGAAGTAGTAGTAAATCTGTATTACAACATTGATATAATTTTTCAATTATCATATTTTCATGATGTTTTTACATTGCTGTATTTGCATTTAAAATATAACATTTAGTCCAAAATGATGATATCAAAGAAATCGACTAACTTTTACTTTCAGACTGAGATGATTACTGGCCTTGGGAGTAGGTATAGAATTCCTTCAGACAATGCAAGAAACTCTTTTTATGGTTAGGAATGATTTGCATAAGGAAGATTGTGACACTGGTAAGGTGGAAGACATTGAAGAGAAAGAAAACGATTCCAACACAGAACAGAATGGCACATTTTCATGTTCTGGTATAGAAAGAGGGGGTGATTTGATTGAAAGCAATTGTTAAAAAAATAATAAACATAATCTGGTCAACTGCCTCCGAGATTTTATTGGAAATGCCAGGAATATACCAAAAGTTTTTGATACCTTCATGTATTTATTTCACCACAGAATGCTTGACATAATATTTGAATATAACATTTAATGTATAAACAACATACCATACCACAGCACATTCTATTTTTCTGGTCAGAAGTCAATTTGACAGAGGCTTTGGTTTGTTAGTTCTACTTTGAAAACTATTATTTTCAGAATTCTTATTTTCTTTCTACCTTCAACACAGCTGATGTCATTGAAAACATTTTGGAAATGTAGTAACTTTCAACCTGAAAATAACTATACCATTTTTTTTTTAAACAAGCAAAGCAATAATCAGCAAGAGCATAAAATTATTTGTTTTTTGGGGATTTATTTTGGTGTAAGCCCCTCAGGTCATCAATACTGTTGTTTGTATACTTAACCTTATTTTGGGAGCCCACTGACCGACTGGGAGACCACTGAGCCCGAGATAGTACAAGGATGGAAGCAGAGCCCAGGCTCCCTGGAACCAGCTAGGGCCCAGGAGGCACCCCTTTCCCAAATACCAGGTGGTGGTTATAGATAGTGTTTTCTAGGACACGAGGTATTATGGGGGGGACATAGATAAAGCCCATATAAACCAACTAACATTGATACTCCAGTATAACCCACCAATGTTTACATTTTCATGCACTTAGAACAACACAAAATTGTCAAACCATTTAATGTCTATTATTTTATATAAATATCCATAACTGAACTGTCTTTACATATATGTATACCATAATTTGGAACATAGGGAGTATCTTTTAACAAACAGATGTTGAATTAGATTCAAAGGTGTCAAAGGAATTCAAATGCTGTTTTAATCTTATTCACTAATAATACTACTTACTTTTTTTTTTTTTACTTTCACTACCTCCTTATGTTGTTCAGAACTGTTATTTATTAACATATTTAACTTTCCTATAATCAAATTGTCTCTATTGATATAAAGATGGATACAAAATAATTCCTACAAAGATTAGAGCTGATGGTGAAATATAAAAGTCACGGAAGGAGTTCTTCAAGGTGAGGTTACAAACACCTACCTTTTTAGGCAATACATAAGCGATTTGGAAAATCACATAGAACCGAGGGTGTATGGAAGTTATATTCTCATATTTTATTCTACTGTTACCTGTATGTGGGCGATCCAGATTTAATAGAATCCTACACTAATACACTAAACAAATTACAATTATTTTCACCATATTATAAAATTCCTATTTTTAACCTAGCTAAAATTAAAATTATCTAAATGCTTAAAGGCAAAAATAAGTCTCTTTCTATACAACTCTATGGCAATCAAATAATAGAAAATGTTGACTTACCGATAGCTGGTTCTGGTCTGTAGAAACTAAGAGAGCTGTAAATTTCATGGTTAAGATTTACAGAAAAGCAAAAATCAAGCATGGGAAGATAGAATTTAACTCAATTAGCCAATTGGTCTCAGTAGCCTGTGTACTTATTTAGGGCCTATACTACCCCTAGCTAGCAGAAAGGGTACATCTACAATTCTTCGACTTTTTCACTAATAAAAGGATGTCCTTTTGGCTTGTGTGATTAGAATATTAATGTTTTGCTTTAAATTGATTCCAGACTGAAAATAACTGAAAATATGCTACTTTAAATTATTAGATAGAAGTTTAAGTAGGTCAAGCAAAATAAAACATAACTGGATACAATAGTTGGTTATAAGACGTAGAAATGTTATAAATTCTTGAAGAAAATAACTGAAAAAATTTTAAGGAAAACATCCCAATTACTATGCTTCTAGGGACCATATTCATAAAATAATGATAAACAAAAACTGTTGACATCTAACTATTATCCATTCTACTGCAATATTAATGACTTATGTTCAAAAAGCTGTATTAAACTAAATTTTCCGTTTCCAAACGAAATATTACATATTATATAGGAATAATTTAATAACTTTTACATTAAAAACCCTTAGTTGAATTTTAAAAATTATTTTATTTTTAACCATGTTACTGGGAATAATTTTATTATGTTGAGATGACCCTGTATTTGGTTACTCCAGTATTTAACTTCATAACTTTCTTTCATAATTATTTATACATAAGTTGGATTTATCTTATCATTTGAATCAGTTAGTAGAGATTTATGTTGTCTACGTATGGCAGTTCTTATTTTAACTGGTTGATGCATTCAATTTCCAGTACAGTTGCTCCTCATCCTTTTGCAAGACTTCAAAACATCATTCATAAGAATAAAAAAAAAAAGTAGTAGGTTCAATATGCCCACTGTCTTACACTCATGTTCGGTCTTAACAAAACCTATGATGCATGTATAGGTACATATCATCACAGGGCTGAGCCAATAGTCAGTAAGTTGTTTTTCAACAATTGTACTATATATTGTATCTTTCCTGGAGCACTCATTACAATTATGCCATTTTGGTTATTAGATTCTCTTGGGATGCTGAACTTTTCCCTAGTAAGCTGCATTGCTTGTCAGAAAATAAGCTCTGCTCATCCAACCACTAGCTCCTATGGATTTCAAGTATTGCTTCCAAGCCAGTTTTCATGTTTTGAATCCCAGATTACAATTCTTCTTTTGTAAGACTGTAGTTGTATCTCTTTTAAGCTATAGTTCTGGGCTGTTCAGACTCCTGTTTCAAGGAGCTAGGAACTTAATAAGTTAAAGAATGCTTCCATCGTTCTATGATTTCCTTTGCCTTGGTAATTGAATACTCCTTCTTATCTTTAATAAATTGATCTCTAAACTTTATAGATGTGCTGATTCTCCTGTGGACTCTCTATTGTTTTTCTTCTTTTATTTTAATTTGAACCCAGATTCGTTGTGTTTTATGTACATCATGATCCTCAGGACTTCTTGATAGAACGGTTCATCCAATCCCTTTGTGAGGTTTTGATTGTTGTCATCTCATTTTTTGTTTTTCAGACACACCCAGGCTTGTATGTGTTAAAACCTCCTATTATTTTTTCCCCAGGTAATATGTGTTTTTCAGTTTTCCAATTCCTCAATTATTTCAGTCACTCTTCTTTGATAAATGATATTCATCTTTTTTGGAGTTTTATAATTTATATGAATAGATTGTTTCCTTAGGTGGTTTGATAGTTTTATTTTTCTCAGGCCTTTTAGTCCATCTGCTGATATTCATTTTAGATATCATTGGTCTATTATAGAACATTATGTTCACAATCTATTTCAAGACCACTCATTTGCATATCTCAAATTCTAAATTCAGGTCACCTTAGGATAGATATAGCGGATAGTTGGCCTCTCATTCCTAAAAGGTAGAAGGCTTTTTCAATTTTCAACGACTAGGTTGTTAGTTAAGCATAAGTTAAGAGACATTTCATTGCTATCGTCTCTTTTTCTCCATTTATTCCTAGCTTTTTTACAAATCCTCTAGGATTTTGCCCGCTCTAGCATTGAAGTCTCCAAGAGATGAGTTCTTCTTACCTGTATCTTTTCTTTTTGAGAGATCAAAAAAAAAAAAATCTTTAATTTCCATATGGCTATGGACTAAATAAAGGTGTAAGTGGTTCTCGTATTGCAATTGTCAAGTCTTTATTATAGTAACAATTCCCACATTTGAAGCTACAAGGTACAACAACTATGATACAAGGTAATGTTGATTTCGATGGCATGGAAGAGAGTTGGAGATAATAATTAAAGTATAATAATTGGGGTAATTTTATTTTTTATTTTTTAAGACAAATTTCCTGTTCATTATGAATTTAAAAAAAAAATCCAGTATGGACTAACACCATATCTGATCTTAATGCATGTTTTTTTTATTATATATTAGAAAATTTTTTCCCAGTAATACATACTTGTTGACTAGTATTAAGTGATTGTATGATAAATTTATAATCTATTAAGAAGTTAAAGAAAAATGTGAACCCATATATGTACACAATTATGAAACTATCAACTTCTAAAAACAGGAAACAAGTTGTTAATATTACATTATATTGTAATATGACAGACTATTGATACAATAATATATTTGCTTTTATTATCTTGTATTTTCACTCCAGGGGTGTCTTCTTTTTTTTTTTCCAGTTTAATCATCCGCCATTACAGGGATATCACGTCCCCCAACGGGTTTCGTTGCATCACTCAATTAAAGGTTTCGTTACGGTTGCGAAAATGTCACCTTTAATCACTTTTTGTTATAGTAATCCACAAAGCCCCAATATATAATATGTCATTAATCAGGACGTCAAGATCTTAAATTTGATACGTGACTTCATATGATATTTTTTACTTACAAGAAATCCTTAATCCTTAAATTAATCCTTTATGAATTTTTGTAAGGTTGATTTTAATTTTTAGAATCTGGAGGATTAAGTAAAACTATCATGCAAAGTATGATCCCTATAGGTGAAACAGAGGCTGCAAAAACATTACGAAAACACTTTTATTTTTCTTCATTTAGTATGACAATAATTAATCAAGATGTCAAAATCTTTAATTTGGTACTTTATTCAGTAGGATAGAAAAATATTTATTTTTTTTACTACTAATTAATTTATTAAAGGCCATTTATTATGTCCCATAGGTACAGTTTTTTTTTAGTACCATCTGGACATGAAACAGAACTGCTGTGTAAAACATCATGCCTCTACAAAAATACTAGTTGAGTTAAAGTTGTGAAAATGATGACATTTTTAATTATTTTTTCTAATCATAGTTTGAAAAACAAAAGTCAAATCACATATTGTTAATCAGGACTCCAAGCTTTTTAATTTGATACTTTACTCAAAGTCATAGAAAATGTTTATATTTATTTCCTTATGTTTTATGGTATTATGCAATGAATTTTTTAAATCATTGCTTTATATATTAAGTACATTTTCCTTCAGCTGTTGTGAATGATATTGTATTTTTTAGGGATAAACACCTTGTTTTTATAAATAAGTCTTCAGATTTAGGGTTAACTCGGTTGAAGAATTATATAACACCTTAAAATAAGGATGTATTTACCAGAAGTTAATGACTCTGAAAACACCCTAATGGTGCTAAAAATATCAGCAACTTTATGAAAAATAATGAAGGGTCAATGTGCTTATAAAGAAGATACTTTATATTAAATTCATTAAATTAAATTAATGTTTTCCTATCATATTAAGTAAGGGTTCGAGTTTAAGGTCTCAATGACCTGATTTGTAATATGTTTTGTTTTGAGGTTTTAGAAAATAAGTTGTTAAAGCTGCCAATAAATTCTTCACTCCTCCACAACAAACCCCTTACTTGTGTAATGCAACTCATTTGAATTTCTACATCCTTATAAATGCCTTGAAAAATAAAACTAACTTCATAATTAACGTAACTAGATATATATTTTTTTTTTGTACAAACTTTGTAATTACAAACTAATAAATTAGGGAGGACATTCCCTGTATCTATTAGTTGAAAAGGTTAAAATCACTTAAATCATCATAAAACCATTGGGTACTTTTTGACTGCTTGTTTGTTCTCAAATAATAAAAAACATAGTTTGGAGGATAGCAGAGCTGAATTAAATTCAAAGTTGGGGCATCATTATGGCAATGAGAGTAACAAGTAAGGCTCTGAGTTGAAATTGGCAGTTAATTTAATTTTTATGAATAAGATCATACATCACAATCATCTTTGACCCTTTTGGGCAGATTGTAATTTTTATTGAATAAACTACCATTTCAACAAATATATGTAAACAGTCATAAATGTGCCCGTAATATGGAAAAAACTGGAATTGGCCCAAATTTTAAAAGTCAGGTTTTTTTTCAATTTATTTCACCAGCACAAAATTATGATGATCCGATGTGTTGGGGAAAAAGTCTTTTTGAAGGTTTGGACAACTGATAGACAACATGAAATCCTCACATTAAAAAATAAAATAATCATATACAAATTTGTATGGAAACCGATTTGAACTTTCTGGCTTTACTTTAAGTATGGGGGTCAACCTACCTCCCCTTCAACATCAAGGCCAACCAATCCTTTCAACTTAAAGTCTTCCAAGCATCAGTTAAAGCACCTTTTTATGTCATAAATACATAACTCTCCATAATTACATTATCTCAAAATTCTTTCATCAGAAATTATCAGACCACACAAATCTTATAGCAAGACCATGTTCAAGAGACACCCATCCCTACAATCATCTTCTGATTTGAAGCAGAAGTGGTAAATATTGAGTCACTGGGAGTTCTGGCGCCGGTTTTCTCCCCTCATGTCCTGAGCACCTCATAGTGGCGATTTTGAGCCGCATTATTGAGATAGTGAAGCAAAATTTAATACATTGCCCATTTAGGAAAAAATTGTAATTTTCTTAAATAAAAATTTACTAACAAAAAAATCTAAATGAGCTAGTGGATCATTTTTATAATAACAATTAAAGTACACATAAGCACATATATAACAGATAGATAGTCATACGAAAGACGGTTTACTTGTGCCTGTTTTAAGGACCCCCTTCGTACTCGGCTATTCTTTCAGTTCGATCAATAACATAGTACTGAAGACCTTATTGAGTTCTGATATGTTAAGACAATGACTGAATGATAAAAATCATGACCTGACAGCTAGACTGATATCTCTCTATACAACAGGAAGTGATGTGCCAAGGAATGCTTAGCTTAATTCGACAGTGGGAGATTTTGGCATAATTTCTGTGCTCAACATTCAGCTTGAATCGTTCTAATCGTGATCATTACAAGTCAGTACCAGCTTAGAGCCTGATCGTCGGCGAGACCAAGACGATTCCAGAGAAAAGTCCAGCTGGGACAGACGGCTAGAATGATGAGTCCATCATTGTGACCCCGGGCACGGCGACGGGCAGACTGATGACTCGCCGTACATCTTCCTCACGACCGCAGCGCACCTCACACCTCTCCTTCCCACAAATTAGATTCTCTTGTGTCAATATTTCTCACCGCTGTTCATTCCTTTTACTTCCCTCATCGGATTGACAGCTCACCTAACAGTCTACGGTGTCGACCGATGGCCTTGCCTCGTCTTACTACAATTGTGGAACTGTTTATATCACTGCAGAGGTAGCGCTCGTACCGTTTGATTGAATTCAATGAGTAAGAAAATGTTATCAATGTCCCTAGGGAATGGTACTAGAAGTCAGAAAAGAGCTTGCAGCAACGTCTGGTTACTGAGGTAAAGAATACCTTTTTAACGGTGAATGAATCCCTAACGTGCAACGCATCAATCATGGTTGCTGTATGAAAAAAAATCACATTGAAATGCAAACTTAAATTAACGCGATAATATTTTCACAATTATTCTGATTTTCGTAGACGCCCACATCGAATTTATGGAACTAAAAACTAAAAAAAAAGCTTGTATAAGTGCTAAATTTATTATAAATTGTATGTGAACAAAATTTAGGAGGGAAATGTAGAACGTAAAGGAACAATATCTGGAGATTTTTATGAATAAGATCATATATAACAATCATCTTTGGCCCTTTTGGGCATTGAATTTATTTAAAGAAAGATTATTTTAAAAAAGTTTATTTGTTAAACCGGAGCAATCACTAAAAACTACCATTTCAACAAATATATGTAAACAGTCATAAATGTGTCCGTAATATGGAAAAAACTGGAATGGGCCCAAATTTTTAAAGTAATTTTTTTTTTCATTTTATTTCACCATCACAAAATTATGATTATCCAAGGTGTGGAAAAATTCTTTAACTTTTTGAAGGTTTGGGCAACTTGATAGGCTTAACATGAAATCCTACCTCTTACATTAAAAAATAAAATACTCATATACAAATTTATGCTAAAACCTATCTGGACTTACGTCCTTGAACCATAGCGATCATCCGGCAAAACCCTTAGACATCAAGCGCACCTAAAATCTTTCAATTTAAAGAAAAATTGAAGGGACGAATATGAACGCAATTTAGGAGGGGAATATAGGACGTAAAGGAACAATATCCGGAGATGTCAGAGTTCGTGTTCTTTAAAACTTCTAAAGGTTAATAAACTTACTCGGTATTTCTGAATGAAAATATATAAATTGTATTTGTTAAATCGGAAAACCACTTCTCAAAAAATTAAAAACTTGACGCAAATAAACGTATTGCAAGGTATTAATGCACGATTTACATTGTTAGCTCTTCAAACTTTATTTTTTAGTGCAACTTTTAAAATTATTTTTGCGCCACCGTCTTTAAAGTGCCCACAACCTTGAAGACAAATCAGAACTTTAAATTGAATACCTCGTGAGCAGGAATTACGTATTTTGTTTATTTTCACACTTCCTCTAATTTTATTTGAGAGAGAGGAATCTTTATTAGCAGTGCTCTCTATGTTGGGTTGCTGTATACTACAATATAATGCTGCATCATACAACATACAGCCTACATTATGTTTCCTTTTTGTCTTGTATTTTTTCCACCTACTGCATCTTCCTACTCTCTAGACCAGATTTAATGTGACGTCGTACTGCGTTAAAATTAAAGTATATATTTATTGTATTTACAGAATTTTAGTTTAGATTGGAGCCGCTAGTGTCCTGGAATGAACGGCCTTTCGCCCTTCTCCTGGAGATAGTACCAGTACTTCGGTAACTGGTAGACCCAGTCCTTGTGCTCCGGGTGCTGGAAGCAACTGGCCACGCAAGTGTTGGGGTACCTGCAGTCTGTGACCAGGGTCGGAGACCAGTGGTGGTGTTCGTCGTCTACCTCGGGGCAGAAGTAGCTGCCATACTTGCGATTCTGAAGGCACAGATCTCTCCCGCTGCGTCTTTGCACGAATCTTTTCTGTGTCGGACATCCTGTTTCGTCCATGCACTTACAGTCTTCCTTCGTCGGTGAAGAAACGTTCCTCGTAAGCCTTTGGTGGTCGCCTACTCCCTCCAAGTCCTGCCCGTGCCTGTAGCAGCAGTGGATGGGATCCATCAGAGGTGAAACAATCAATTCTTGAGGGCACCATACACCTTTGCTTTGAGGAATATCATACAGGACCGGCCTAGCCCCTTGTCCGTCCATTGTCATCGGCTGGAAGTGCATAGTTTTACCTTTCGTACTCCCACTGGAGTATTTTAAACAGCTGTCATCCGATTGTGCGTTTTCTACTTTTGGTTCATTAGCGCACTTCAGTTTTTCGATGTCGAAATTTTCGATTTCTTTGACCAAATCATGCAGTTTCTCGACTACTTCTTTTCGCTTGCACAATTGATTCTGATTATTAGTCATGGGGTAACATACTTCAGGTTTCATTTTGCCTGGTAAAGCTTATTTTAAACACAAATAATTTAGAATTTTTTTTTTTCAAGCACTAAAAGTAAACGATGTTAATTTTGTTTACTATATTATTAACATTACAATTTCCATGGAAATTTCATATTTAACTATCCCATATGTTATTATTATTATTATTATTTGTTCCGGCATTTGTGCACCGCGGCCTCACTGAGACCTATTGTGCGCCGTCCATGTCCCTGTCCTATATATGTGACAGGCCCACGGCCTTTGCAAATCTGAGGATACTGAATGGATCGATCAGTTCACATAGTTTGGGGTCTACAATGCGATCACTACCAAAGTGAAGGTATCGCCTTCTAGCTAAGTTATCACAGTCACATATTATATGACGTGCCGTTTCTCCCTCTTTCTTGCAGAATCTGCAGATTGGTGATCCCACTATCCCCAAATTAAAGAGGTGTTTATTTAACCGACAGTGACCTGTATAGAGTCCTGTCACACTTTTGAGTGTCCACCTGTCCATTGATAGAAGTGCTGAGCTTCTTCTCTTACAGGGTCCATTAAGAAACAGTTTCGAGTGTTCCTGTTTCTTAGTTTCTCTCCAAGAAAGTCTTGCCTTGTCCTCTAAAGCTAATTTTATACGCCTTTTAGCGTAGCTGAGGCTGATACCACATATGGGTTCAGGTGCAAGAGGTGTCTGTTCTGAGCCCACCCTTGCAAGGCCATCTGCCTTCTCATTGCCTGTGATGCCTGTGTGTCCTGGCACCCAGTCGATTCTAACCTTATTGGCTAGCGAGAGTGTGTTTAAGTTGTTTTTACACTCCTCAACCAAATAAGATCTGGTCGTATAGCTTCTCAGGGCGCCAATGGCTGCCTGGCTATCCGTGAAAATTGTGATCAGTCTGTTTCTTACACCCTCCCCAATTAAGGTTTGGGTACAGACATTGATCGCCATCACTTCGGCCTGAAAGACCGAGGTGTGTCTACCTAAAGGAATAGAAATCCCAGATTCTGGTTTATCTTTCCTCCATATGCCGGCCCCTGATCCGTTTTCTGTTAGTGAGCCGTCTGTATAGCAATTAATCCCATTACACAGTTTATGTGGTTTGGTCTTTGTGTTTTCCGCACAGTATAAAACGTCTGTGTGTTTCTTAACTTTTAGGTCAGAGTGCATTGACAGCACCTCGTCCTCATCAATTCTTCTGAACAAGTTCCCATGTCGCATGTGAGTCATGACTTTGGATCTTGTTCCTGATTTCGCAAGTCTGTAAGCCACGTTCAAGGCTTGCGCTTCTACTTCTATGTGCAGTGGATTCAAGTTCAATAAGACTTCCATTGCAGCAGTAGGAGTTGTACTCATGGCACCAGTGATCATGAGACATGAAAGCCTCTGTAATTTGCCAAGCAAAGTTCTATTTTTACTAATACTGCCTCTGTGCCACCACACCATAGAGGCATAGAGCACCATTGGTCTAACTGCTGCGGTATATAGCCAGAATAACATTCTGGGTTGTAGTCCCCAGGTCCTACCCACAGCCCTTTTACATGCATAGAGGCATCGAAGTGCCTTCATAGTAGTATTCCTGATGTGTTTAGACCAGTCCAATTTTCTATCCAGAGTAACCCCTAGATGCTTTACCTCACTACAAATGCTTACCTGTGTCCCCCCTATATAGGGTGGTCTAACTATAGCATTTCTTTTGTTAGTGAAGATACAGAGATTTATCTTCTGGGGATTGATTCCTAAACCATTCTTTTCACACCAATCCCTCAAAAGATCCATCGATGCGGAAAGCAACTCAGAAATGGTTTCTGAGAACTTGCCCCCTATGAGCACAGCAATGTCATCAGCATAACCCTGTGCGTAGAACCCTGCAGAGTTTAGGTTTGTTAACAATGAGTCAACGACCAAACACCACAGTAATGGAGATAACACCCCTCCCTGTGGACATCCTCCCACTGGCTTCATCCACAGTTTGGTTTGTCCCAATTGTGATTGTAAAATCCTATTCTCTAGCATGGTGTTTATCCAGCTAGAGGCTAAGGAACTAATCCCCTTTCTTTCTAAGGCTGATGCCATAGTGTTATAGGGTGTGCGATCAAAGGCACCTTCTATATCAACTAAGATGCCTGCCATTATTTCTTTATGAACTAGGGATCTCTCTATCCTGGAAACCAGGTGGTGGAGAGCAATTTCACAGGATTTTCCTGCCTGGTATGCGAATTGAGCGCTATGGAGCGGTCGTTCTACCAGTATTCCATCCCTAATATGTCTGTCTATGACCTTTTCCAAGGTCTTCATTAAAAATGAAGTCAAACATATTGGTCTGTAAGACTTGGGTTCGTCATAGGACTTTTTCCCAGGTTTTGGTATGTAACACACTTTTGCCATCCTCCAGCTTACTGGAATATAGCTCAGTGCCAAGCTTCCCCTTAACAAGGTAAGTATAAGGGGCCTAATTACTGGTAGGCCTTTTTGTAGCAAGGCTGGGAATATCCCATCAGTACCAGGTGATTTGAAAGGAGCAAAAGAATTAATTGCCCACTCCACTCTTGCAGAATTGACAATTTTATTTGCTTCTGCCCAGTTACCCTTGCAACTAGTGTGTTCACAGTTGGTAAGGTCATTATTAATCGTATCCATCAGTCCGCAGCCAGGAAAATGTGCGCGCGCCAGGGCACCGAGGGTTCCTTCCTCAGAATCCGTATAGCCCCCTCCCACCCTGACGGAGCCCAATACTCCCCTGTCAGACTGCTTGGATAAGATCCTATTTACTCTAAACATGGAAGTTGTATCGTTTATTTCTTCCACGCCCTTCTTTTAGCCTTTCTGACTTCTTTGTGATAATCAGTGAGTGCACGTTTATAAGTGTCCCATCTGCCTGATCTTTTGGCCGCGTTAAAGAGTTTACGTGTAAGAGCTCTTAACTTGCCAAGTTCATTGTTCCACCAGGGACAGTTCCTGTTGGATCTAACATTACATACAGTGTTATTATCAGTGTATGACTTAATCATTGCCTCAGTCAATGTTGAGTTTAAATGTTCCAAATGCCAGTTGCTACTCACCACTCTAGGACAGCATTTGACCTCCTCCTCAAGCTGTGTATAGTAGGTTTCCCAGTTTGTAAGTTTGGGATTCCTATACACAGCTTCGGACGTGATGTTACCACTTAGATCAAATCTAATGTATCTATGATCTGAGCATGACTCTTCTCCAGAGACGTGCCAGCCTTTAACCCTTAGGCTTATAGTACGTGTGCTAAGGGTTATGTCAATGACCTCAGATCTGATTCTGTTGTTAAAAGTGGCAATATTGCCTCTGTTTAGAATGTCTAGGTCATTACTAGTTATGTACTCTACTAAACACTCACCTCTCTGGTTGTTGTTCTTGCTCCCCCAGAGCTGATGGTGAGCGTTCGCGTCAAGCGATGCTATAAGCTCGCCCCTTAAGCCAGTCCCTTCCGTTAGCTTACTAAGTGCTTCGGTCGGGACTCTTTCTTCATATGGGAGGTATACCGATGCAATCGTCAACCTCCCACCTTGATTTCCCTCGTTGAGGGCCATTTGAGCTGCTGCTAAATCTCTAGAACAATATTGCCATAGAGGCAGCATTTTAAGACTGCTCTTATGCAGGATACAGGCTCTGGCACGCTCGGGTACAGAAATAACCTCATACCCACGCATCGCCAGCCCCCCCATCCTGCCCTTATACAGGTAAGGTTCTTGTATTAGAATAATATCAATATCCTTACCTCTCACATACTGCTGCAGAACACCACATGCTGCAATACAGTGGTGTAGATTAATTTGCAGCAGCCTCACCACCATGATCAGTGCCCGCCGGCCCCCGGAGGGCCACCCCGAGGCGGACGCCGGGAGACAGCGCCAAACCCAGGCCTCCCCATCACAGAGGGCCGAGACCCAGCGCGCCCCCCAGCCCCCGCCACGGGGCCACCCCCCGCAGCCGCCATAGTCATTGCCTTGGGGCCATCCTTAGGAGTTGGCAAATTCGTCGTAGCGATCCCCTTCGACTCCACCGCCTCAGGATCGCTCCTTGCCTCCTCCACCTTATCAGCCGGCTTCCTCTCCTGTACTACTTTCGGCGGCTTCTTCTTATCCAATACCCTGAGAGCGACCTTAGTGAACCCATAGTTCAGCTTAAGCTTCCGCTTCTCAAGGTATTCCATGCTAGTCTCTGGGGCAGACAGGATCGCAAAGAAGCCATGCTTCTCCACCTTGGTGCCCAGGAGTCTCCATAATCTAATATCAGGTACCCTAGAGTTTTGGGTCCTGATCCTCTTCATGAAATGTTCTTCCAGAGGCATTTCTCCTGTAATGAAGGTTCCTACCTTCACGGTTTTATGAAGCTCCTCCACCTTTCCTACATATGTTAAACAGAATGCAATTACTCATACAATGGGCTGCAGGCTTCTCTTGATTTCGACTTCCTACTCTTTAAGAGTTGTGCAGTTTATTTTGGTTACGTGGCTACAATATGTCGTACATATTATAATGCATTACTATAAATTATTCATTTTGAAGGTTATAGAGCTGTAGTTGCAGGACTAATTATATAACGATGGAATGATTCCGATTAGGTAGAAATATTTAGTAGAAATGATTTACTTGGGATAACGGTCACCATCAGAGAGTCTATGCGTCACTGCTTTCATTTTTTTTAACTATCCGGTTGGAAATTCTTCTGTTTCCTGACTTCACCACAAGATACTACGCTAGGATGAAACCTAGTTAATTTTTTTACCTTTCCAAAATAATATTTGTTGCTATAAAATCAAGTATCGGTTGGTCAGGCGCCCTAGTCTCAGTCTTATGAAGGAAGATATTTAGTGAACTCTCTTAGCAAACTAGGTTTAGTTTGCTGTATTCGGTGATATTTAGATTTGCTAACATTACTCGTCATTATTGTCATCTGGCGGGAGTGGAACAGAGTGCAATACGGAGGATCTTTTAAAATTGATTCCAGCTTAGATATGGCTCCGGCGTTTAACGTGGTGTTGAAAAAATTGGAAAGAAATTGGAATTCGAAAGTTGCACTGTCGTCAGACAAAAATACAATAGTAATTGAGGATGTGAATCTTTGAATAAAATCACGTATCTTTTTTTTCTAAATCTCTTGTTAGTTATTCCCTTTGAAAATGAATGTTTTTTCCATATGCCCCATTACACACCGGTTCTCCGGTAATACGCACGGTGATGAGACAACCCATTAAGAGGAGATGTATAGACTACCCGACAGACGCTAAAGAAGGGTAGGGAGGGCTGTAATGATAGAGAAGACCACATACCGCTCCGGATTGGCCATTATTCGGTAGTGTGTAGCTAGATAGTAGGTGCTTACCCATCCACGACCGCTCAACTACCTCGGTTCAATCCCCGACCCCTAATAGTGACAAACCCCATTACCGATTACCTCATACCAACCCTTTCGTTCTGTCTTATTTACCACTATACTACTACTGTGTATTCCTTCACCGGCTACTTTCCTGGTGTCACTTCGTTCCACTAACTTAGTTAATTAAGATCAAGACACCACGATTTTTTTTTTCAAATCAGTCTAACCGAGTCAGAATTTCATGGAAGTATGTACATTTTTTAGCACAACTATTGACATAGAACGGTCATAATTTCTCTTGACAATGATCCGCAATTATTGACCATACAAGCCTAAGAAATGATGATCAATGTGGTTCAGATATAGCTGTGTATTTTGCATGGAAGTGGCGTATTCTACAAGAAAGGACCGAACCACATTGACTTCAAATACATTATCTACCCAGCACAGTAAGATAGATGACTATAGGTAGACTCTCACTACCTTCCTGAATCCACCCGCCTCTTTTAGGCCTCCCACACTCCATATCCTTCTCATACTTCCTTCAAATGGGACTCTTCCCAATGAAAGGCACCCATCACCCAAATAATTTTCCTTTTATTATTTTTCCTACATCCTATTTTTAAGTTTGAGATCTAAGGAAAAAAAAACAACAAAAAACAGTAAGATAGCCATACAGATTAAATTGAATAAATCAGAAGAACGGTCCATATTCACAAGAATGAAAAAATAAATAGAATATGCTTACCTTGGATGGCCATCCTATATCAAAAAATAAAATTACAAATATTAATACTTCCCTACTCAATGGTACAACTACAACTACATATATGCATATTTACTGTACGTTGGCAAATTTTAAAAGAAAAAGAAAGTCATATTACTTTTCTACTACATAATTACAGTTTGCTAAGGAGATTGCGGAGCCAAGCCCTCAGATGTGGCCGATGTTCTTGGCATAACTCTCGAATGAGATGAGACCTATCAACCAACAGTTGGCAACCAATCGGGGTAGCGCGACTATCCTGTCTAGTGAGTGCCCAAACTTGCAAATGGCTCGGCCTATCCTCCCTTGAAAAGCCCAAAGGCGAAATTCCGAAAGTTTGCGCAGTTTCCGAAGAATTCCAACTCAAAATCCTCCAATAACTCCCCTATCATAAGATCCCGCCCATGTGAACTATAGCCAACCTATAGCACATCTTCCTTAGAACGCACAATTCTTGTCCGTAATACAAATCTCTGGAACTCATTCTGACAATTATTTAACACTATCATTCATTTCCAAATTTCAAATGTCTCTTCCAGTTCCTCTCTCCTCTATATAGTATTTGCTTTTATCCTCTACTTGTAAATGGTTTTTCCATTATTGAATTAAATGTCTTTTTTCTTTTATTTGTAATTCCGAGAATGAATAATATTTCATTTAATTGTTAGCCTAAAGGCATGTCCCGCAATAAACAAATATTTTTCTTTTCATTACAAAAGAAGTTATTTGAGTCATTTAGTTCAATTGCAGGAGTGAACTCCAGCCATTATGCAGTGCTCCCCAAACCATTTGCTTCATTCTAAGCAGTCTCTGAGCTCTTGTGGTATTGAGCATTTATTTACAATAAAAAAAAAATGTCGTATAATAAAACAAAATGAAGAAAAAGAGATTAAGTTGAGAATGACGCTCGTTCAAAGAGGGAATTCATTAAAAGTTGAGAACCCTAAAGAAATACGCCGTAAATAGGTTTTAATACGGTGAGCGAGTCGCTCGTGATGGATATAATTGGACAAAAATCCGTTTGAAAAGACAGAAGAGATTTATTTGGAAGGGAGCTGCCCCGGAGCGGGGGAAGACAGAAGAACGAGGTAATGAGATGACCACATCAAAGGGGTCATCGATGACAGGCAGCGGTCAAGCGGTAAGCTGCTTAGTGACGTAATGGGATCATCTGGCATCAACTCATGCCTTATCTCTTGGGGACAACAGGTGACAGGGGGGAGTTAGCTCGGGGGTGTGCATGTTAACGATGGAGTTAGTAATGTTCAACTAATGGCTTTTGTACTCCATGTTATTGGATCTGAGAACCAGTTATTTAAAGTGATGCAAAGAAAAGTGGCCTACCTTACAGTATGAGCTGTCAAAGGCAATCGTGTGTTAAGTAAACAGGGTATGGGGGTTATTTTTTACTAATTTCCTTTTCCTTTTATCTATTTGAAAAATTTCCTGCAACCACCATTGTATTCTAAAACCAGTTATTTTGTCAACTCATTTTGAAATAATATTTACTTTTCCAACCCTATCTGGAAGTTATGTGCTTCTGGATCAATCCTTTTCCCCCCAATTTTCCCCCCATAAAAAACCAACCGGCTCTTCGATGGTGTAACAACCGGGAGCAATCGCTGTAATCGTTATTAGGGATGTAAAGAATAAGCAAACATAATAAAAGTGTCACACATGAATATACTTTTTAGTAGAGTTCTAATATCCAAGTATTGTATTGTAGAGTATACATATTTTGCCACATTCTGTACGCAGTAGCGTATTAAGAAGGTCTACAGTGTTTAGCAAATAAAATTTCCTGTTTTGTCTACTGTATTCGGTTGCCTGTAATTGAATTTTGTATTATCCGTTACACATGTTGTTGTTTGCTTGAGCTCTTCAGTTGAAAACTCATATATTTTGCCTTCACCCAATTCATCACTAAGCCATGATGATATAGAATAGTATATCTGCTATACACGTTATAGTATAACTATCGTGGACTTAAAGGACAGTTTTAAGGCTACAAAAATTTCAGAGTGGATGCTTCTGGATGGATCGTTCCCGAAGTGGAAGAGTTGTTAAGGGATGCGGTACTCAAGGTGGTTTCATTCGATTCACTGAATCACCTGATCAACAAGGTAATAATCACCACCCATCCCCCACCCCCATTAATGGAAACAGGCGCTCGTAGATGGAATCTAAGTTTAGTTTTAGTTTGGTAGTTAGTTGTGTCCCATTCATGTGATTTTTTTGTTTAAAAATCTCATTTCAAGCAGTTAATTATATTAGACTGTAAGTATCCCTTAATATGTAACTCAGACACACTTAAATCATACATGAAAACCTTTTAAGTATTAATATTAATTGCTTAGTGGTTGAGAAAATAATAGTATTTTGACTGACTTTCTGTGTATTTTACATTTTTTTTTTTTTTGAAAAACTAATTTTGACAAAATTTAAATATCAGTATACAGGTCTCTCTTTTTTATTACTCGTAATAATATTATTAAGCTTCATAGTTCACTCATTTTCTTCCTAACTTTTTTTGGGGACCAGAGGGAAAGCATTCACGGAAAGCAACACAACATGATTCTATGAGGAGACACTTGTAATTTACAGCACCCTAAACCTTAAATCGGGATTGAACAATAGCAGGAAAATATACGACTTAATCCCTCAGTGTAAAACTATCCTCACTCAGTTAAAAGGTTTTTATTTAAGTTGTCTATTCTGTACATAATATTTTGCTTACACAAGAATTGCAAAGCGTTACAGTAAAGGAATTGTATCAGGTTTTGTAATAGGACTTATGTAAATGAAACCGCATAGAAAAGTGACCAAAGGTACGTGCTAAGGTGACAGCCTCAACGTTAATATTAGGGTTTTTTCTTTGTGTATCTAATAGCTGTTCACTCCCGTTACAAAGGGGGAAATGTAGGCATCACGTTAATAGATCTAGATAGGCAGGAATTATATATAGTTGAACCAACGTCTCACTTGGTCCTGAAGATGAATTAGATCTGGCTTACATCCTCAGACCATCAAAGATGATGTGATGCAGACATTCATAGTGTGTCAAAACGTCGTCCATTAATAAATATGATGAAAATCTAACATCTTCTCGTTATTATCGTTGCCTTTCAAAATCTGCGCAAGTTATAGACTTGAAATTTGACATGGAGGAAGACATGTAAAATATAGCCACTTTCATAAAATGCGGGCTTCATTTATTAATTAATAATAGTCAGTAATGGAAAGGTTGTATGATTTCTATCATTTTGAGTAGGGTATAAAATGAAGTAACTCCTGATTAGCAATACGTAATTTGTTTCATCAAGAAGTTATTAAAATTCTTATTAAGATCGCATACCCAACTTTAGACCAACCACTATTTGTTTAAGGGTATGAAATTCTACATAGTATTTATATTAGATGCTATTAGATTCTAGATAGTAATGCTAAAAATTAATATTCATTCGTAAATTAATTATAAATGCATATTTTTTGTAATCAAATTCAAGATCTGGACGTTTATGCCCCCAAAAAGTGTTCATTACGTTTCTTTGGGTGTACCTTGGGCAGACACTAGATTTCAAAAACACACTTCGAAACAAAAGCTAAAACTGCTATACCACTTGCTAAACAGACGACCACGTCTACCATTGTCACAAAAACAGGTAATTCACTTAGCTAATAAAATCCATTAGGGCATGTGGAGCACAGATTTATGGGACAGCCAAAATATCAAACCTAGCTATGATAGAAATATTTCAATCAAAACTAGCTCGACCTTTGACCATTTGACTAGACTTACTTATCTGCTATCCAAATGATTCCATCAAAATCAGACACCTGAATCCTCATATATGTTCTTGGACTTGCAATCCTAGACTTACCTGACATACCACGACGACTCCGGTAGAACTGGAGTAGGGACTTATAATGGATGTTCTTTTTCACATGTCAATCATTTGTTACTATGATTCACTGACCATCTCATTCACTGATTGCATCATTTATTTTATGAATAAAGTTGTGAATGAATCAATACGACTATAAAACAAGAACAAAAACGTTTCTTTGATAAGAAGCAAGATCATCGAAAGGTACACAACGAAAGAAAGAGACAGAAATCCTTGCTAAAGATACGACTAAACCTTAAGTGACATTTTTACGACACAAAACCTACTTTTCGAACTTCGTAGAAAGAATATATTTTACTGTTTCAACTTTACTAATTTCTGTCAAGAACTCCATAGAAACTTATTTCGGCCACAAATCCCCGGCTCCCCTGTCGGATTGGACTGGAGATGAACAGGCTCTAAGTGAATGGAGCACCTGGTACCGGGCACGTCGTAAAAAGACACATCCCGAAGGTACTTTATGGGACGGGTCCATCTGGCTAGGACTGTTGTCTTCCCATAAGTCCTGAGGGCCGGAGGCGGTCCCTTTGTCCCTCCGTGTCTCTCCTCTGAGTCTTCTTCCTTTTCTTCATCACATCCGCCAATTTCATTTCCTGCCCTAACGCGGTATTTAAACAGCTATTGTACAATAAATCATTTATTGTACTCATAAATCATCCGTGCTCTTTCTGCTTGTATTTCATCTGCTGCTCTCTGAGCATGCTCAGGATGTGTTGACTCGTGAAAGAGTAGTTGAGTTGACCTAGTTCATGTACAGCGTTCAAACCCCTGCGAAGTTCAAAAAATCCGTTTCGTCGTAACAGACGATTATTTATAGAGTTTAAATCTCTTTCCTCGCTATGTACCAATCCTATCCTTCTATTCGCTCATCCCAAAGAAATGCAACGGATATTTTTTTGGAGGATACTATACTTATTTTACCAGTTCACTATGGATAATGTTAACTTCTTGATATATATTACTATTTAATCGTCCGAAATCTAAAATATGTTTAACATAACCCGTATAAATTATAATTGATGGGGGAATCTGTCAAGGAATGATGAACAAATTCAAGTCAGGAGAAATGAATCACCCAATTAAGGGTTTCGCTACCCTCGCAAAAATGATTTTATTGACAGTTTTAATAAATTTTTGAAATACTTATCCATAAGATGCGTACTCATCAGCTCAAACCAGTTGAATCAGTACTTCCAGCGAGAGGTTATTTTTGTTGAGCTCGCATTTCTATTCCTGTGATTTTTGTGTGTATAAAAACATTGGATAGAAGTATAGCCTTGTTTTCCTATCCTTGATGTATAGAAGGGTTAAACAATGATCAAAATCAGTTAGTTATTCCTTTTTGTTGTCAATAATTAAATGAATTAATTATTTTTGATTACAGTCATGAACATTTTTACATGAATAATGAACTCAATTAGTGACATAAAAAATCAATTTGAGAACCAAGAGAATTGTTTAGTACTAAAGTTGACACCCGAGCATACAGTAAATACTTATAAAACCTACAAATTTAACTGAGCATTACGAAATACAGTAAATAACAGCTGATGGCATTGAAACAATAAGTCAAAGGGTTGATTAGAAGGAACAAAGGTGATACAATTATTACACGAAATCTGTATTTAAGTATATACAAATAAATTTTACGTGAGAAATAAGCAATAAAGTTTTAAAAAACAGTTTTTACTTGATAGCATGCTAATTAATAAAACATCAACGCCTTGATAAAAATCAATTCATTAACCTTTCGCTGTTTCTTGGGAACAGATTTCTCTCCATTCTGAAGTGGCTAGTTCGATAAATAACTATGATTCCGAGTTAATTGTTGACAGATGTGGAATATTTTACAAACATTTTTACAAACGCCGTTTTCTCAGCGTACACAATAACAAAATTAGAGCCTCACGTGTCAATGATTGATAGCATCGCTAATTTCAACTGTGCCATTGAAAAACTGGATGAGTCGCCGGGAGAAATTGAAGTTCAATTCAAGGTAAAATTGAAAGGTTGCTTAAAATTCCCCAGTAATATTATTATTAGTTGGCATTCGTGTATTTATTAATTAGTTTCGCAAGAGCTTTATTAGCAGGAGATTTGATACAATAAAATACGTTCTGCCAAAACTTGATTTTGGTTGCACGGCTGTGAACAAAGTCAAATTATTGTTGGATAAACCTACCTTATGGGATCGCCTTACATTTTTGCAAACGCCTTTTTCTTAGCCTACACAATAACAAACTAAGAGTCACAACTTGCCATTGATTGAACTAAATTATTATATGGATGGTTACAATTATTATTAGGTGTGAATGTGTGTGCCGATAGGACCCGATTTACGTAATAATAATAATGCCAATTATTATAAAGTTATAACCTAATAAAACTAAAACACAAAAGATTCTGAAGAAACAGTCCACTGAATTTCTATTATAGCTGTTAACTGGTTATTTCTCCTGGGATACGTTCTGAAAAAAGTTAATTGAGGTCTGCTCCCGGCCGGTAACTGAGACTACACCTTCAGCTCACGTTTTCCTATAACGAAATTGGATATGGAAATATCGACGTCGTGGCAGGTTACGGTGAAAACAATAATAATAAAAAAATACATAAGTTTTTTTTTTACTTCAACGTTTATCGATAAATAAGCTTAAATCCAATGTTGTTATTTATTTTTATTTTTTTTGATTTAGTGCAAATATTTTTATATGTACCGTATATGACGCCTCTATACTATTCATACTAAAATCAACAATGCTGCTTCCATAAAAAAAAAAACTCGAAATTAAAACCTTAGCTATGCAAAGAAAAAAGGGACAGCGATCTACAGGAGAGTGCTTCAGTCGCCGAAATTAACAGGACACAATAGCAGGACATCACGCTGAAGCACATTAAACTACGATCATATTAAGCCTATTAGTTTATTGCAATAAGTATATAAATGATATGGATACATAACGTCATCTTCGATTGTCATATATGGTTGCACCAGGTGAAACATTCATTCTTTTCCCAAATACAATTAAATCAACCAATGGCTCTACATACCATAGTGTGCCTAAGCCTCTTTTAACGATTCACTCTACTGCTGGTGCTGTATCTTGTTCTAGTACATTTCTAGGCAGTCTCGAATTATTCATTTTTTGACATGCCTGACTGTAAGCTAAATCGAGATTGTGATCCATATTATCCATATCAAGAGTCAAAAATCTCTGAAGAAGTTCCTTACAACGGTAATCGGAATATAAGAATATCATGGACACCCTGGAGATGAAGCAATAAGAAAACCTAAGGTAAGTCTACCCCATTGTTGGACGTAATCCGTTAATGGCTACGCTTCCCTGATTGGTTAGTATCCTTAGTAGCATTAGTATCCTTCTCTCCCAGACTGGCTGGTAGTGTTCAGTATCCCTAGCGAGAACGCAAGTCTCAACAACATACATTGTCTCCGATACTTGTTTCATATATTAGGACACTATCAACCCTTTAAAACGATTTTAGTACTAAACGCCTCGAGAAGGGACTAAAACTTTTTTTTATGTCACCACCCTGACCTTTAATTCTTCGATTACTTTATTGTAACCTGTGATAAATCCAACAAGGCTGGCAAATATAATCCTTTCATTATCTAGCATCTAACAGGCTAGACCACAGTTCTCGAGCCTAAGCAAGTCTCCTTCTACCCCAATCCAGCCTCGGTTGGTGAATAGTTACTTCTTTGATGTCATCTTCCCATGTCTTCCATGGAGTGTGTGGCCTTCATTGTGGATCTCAGGGGTCACTTTGGTACTCTTGTTCTCGGTCATGATACTGTCCAATGTCCATGTGAAATGTCCTAACTATCGCAGCAGATGCCTCTTCAAAAGGCACTTGACTGGGTTGTGGTCAAGGTTCGTATTTAGAGAGGTGTTCCTGTCACGGCCTCTTATCGTCTTTACCGAGATTCTTCGCACACGCAGCGACAAAATTGAACTTTTGTCAGTCTTTTCGGTCCCTTGAATCCCTGTACCGACGGTGACAGTCAGGTGTTTCTGCCTTATTTTTCTTCACCTGATTTTTACGACTTCGGACCACCATGATAGCCTCTTTATTCTTCTTCCTATTCAGCGTTTCCTGGCTGCTTCAATGAAAATTTTTCATATTCTCCATCCATTGCTCCTAGTTTTCCCTGCCTAATCTTTCTATTACTACTGCGTGTTATTATCCTTCCATCCATTGCTGCCTCCCTTTTCTTGCAGTCCTCATCATTATGAGCAGGTTATAGTCACATCATATTTCGTATATTAATAAAACGAGTTTTTACTCTTGATTCCTCTAACTAAGCACATTACGAGGCGTAAGGAAGTAATCAATAACAAATTTCTCTTTTCTGCTTGGCCCTTCCGTGCTTTAATGATGCTTAGCTCTACTTTCCTTCCTCAAGCTGAACTGTCATTAGGTGATTGTCTCTTGTCTCTTGTGTATCTTTTATGATTATATGGAATAAGCAGCCAACTCCTCGTACAGCTCTTTGACCCAATCCTACACCGGAAAACAGAGAGACATACACGCTATATAAAATCTTCATATGCCTTTATTTTGCCACACGTAAGCCTTAGTATGTCATTATTTACCTTCATTATTTTCTCATACAATTCCTTCACTTTCCCTTTAATTAATCAAACATTCCAAGTTCCAATTTGTACAGTTTTCCTCGCCACGCCCGATTCCATAATAAATAATTGTGTCTATTTCATTCTGATTATTCCATGTTTTGATTTAGAAGTATGGACTATTGGCTTACATCTTCGTTATTTGATTGGAGGAGCGCTCCTTGTTCGCCATCCTATTGGTTTTTGGACACACTGAGATAGCCCTTAGATGGCGGAATATTTAGATGTGGTATCCCATAATAGACACTCCTTGAGGAGCAAAGACTGGCTCATTTACAATGATAAAAAAAATAATGGAAGCTTGTTTTGATGGTTTCTGCTGAAGTAGATTCTTAGTAAATTCTTTCTTCTGATGATAAGAAGCTGACGCTCTGAATAGTGTTTAAAACTCAAATAATCAGAATTATATTCCAGCAATATCGCGATCAGTCGAGTTACAGCTCACTAAGGTCGGACTCTTCCTCAAAGTTAGCCCTTGCTCGGATAGGGCCAGTTATCTCTTAAGAGAAGGCGGATATTCGGTAGCTGTGTCGCTGACGTGGTGTTGGCCAACAGGTAGCTGCAGTGTCAGTATGAAAACGTTTGCGGTGGTGGAAGGCCGGGCCTAGTCGAACTGATCGCCTACGTGCCTGCCGCTCCAAGGCACCTGGGCACCTCTCTACCTCCACGCAGCATCGCCGCGTTTCATAATGGCCTATTGCATAGCAGTACGGCCATTTTAGAGAATAGAAAAATACTCATAGATCCAAGGTCTATTGAATGAATTTCTATGATTAACATTGATGCTATGAATATTGCTAGATGGTTCAAGGACCTTTTTTATTTTTAGGGCAATTCAACAACCAGTGTCATTAGAGTCCTTATAAAAAGTCAAAAGATCTCTTCGACATTGGTCGGAAATCTACGATGTTCCTTATTTCATTAGTAATGAAGGCATTCGGCGAGGTTGTGAACAACGGTAAGCTTCAATCCACAGTAGGGTTCTGAAACATCACATGTTCGCGAGAGTGGCATATCATCAGGTGAGTCCAGATTACTTCCCCTCTCCTGAGTTGGTTGAAATTCTTCCATTGTAAAGTGACAATTGGTTCAAACCTTCTTAGCTTTTTGAGTGACAAAAGAACAATTTATTATTGCCTCTTTTGACGTTTTAGATGTTTGGAATTATAGCTCTGCAACTACGTATACATCTAAATTCCCCATCTACTCGGTGTAATATGTCTATGGGATTTATAAGATGTAACCTTAAATGTACTTTCTAAGACGATAAAATTTCACTTATAGAAACTGTTTGTATTTTTTATTGGGAATATTACAATAAAGTTTGATTTGTAAACCATGCTTCGATTAGTCTTTCCTTGATCCAAATGACATTGTCATTACTAATAGTAAACTCTCAGGAAAAACTGTAAAATGATTTTTTTGAATGAAAGGAATCAGTGAAACTGAAGAGATGTAGACTGATCTTGTGATCAAAAAGAAGAAGACATCCTACCACACCTCAATGTAGAAAGCATATTTAGAGAAATAGATCAGGAAATCACAATAACAACTTGTCTATTTTATATGTGACAATCAAAAAAGTAATCTACAGATTTTTAATTTTTTTTTTTGCATATAATAATAATAATAACTTATTTATTGTGCTAAAATTACAATCTGCCTTGGAAGAATTTCAACTAGTTCGGGTGAGGGGAAGTAATCTGGACTCACCTGAGGATATGCCTCACCCGCGAACATCTGATTTTTCAAAACCCTACTGTGGAGTGATGCTTAAAAATAAGTAATTGTGATAAATGTTCTCATTCATACAATATTTACAATATGCATTAACTCGCTCATTCATACAGTATTTACAAACAACCTAGAGACCTCCCAAATCCACATGGTCTCAGGACATATTGGAGAAACTGGCCATTTTGAGGACTCCCACTGTTACGCATTTATAACAGGTTGCGAGGCCCTGCCGTTTTAGTCTTCGAGGAGGTTTATAGGGATGAGTGGTGCTGTGCAATGTCTGTTCTAGGGGATTAGGGTGTTTGGATAGGACATTTTATAAGTGAAGAAAATTGAACCTGGATTGTTTTGGGCATAGAGATGAAATGCTGAGAGGAAGTCTTTGCTTTCCTTCGAAAAATGCCTAAGGAAAGTTCTCTCTGAATATGATATGACTCTGCAACGATTAATGGCTTGAACACCCATCCCCACTAACCAAAGACATTATGTCGTGAAATTTGGCAGTGAGCAATGGTACTTTTGCTACTCTCTTTTCCATCGTGAAGAGAATACTACATATATATTTTTCAATGTTGTTAACGTGTAAGAAGATCTCTCTTGCGAAATAATTGGGAATGTGTACAAGAATTAAATTTTATTTAGTGAGTTCGTTTACCGCGATAAATCGCTGTATCGGGAATCGTTCACATAAATAAATTATTTATTTTTTTTTTAAATGAAAATAAGCTAAACCAAGGACGTGGAAAGTGGGGGAAAAGATCGAGTGGTACTTTCAGGGATCCGTGTCAGTATATAAAACTAAATAATCGTCAACAAATCTTCTGTTTATTCGCAACAAAAAAATAATTCATCGAGTATTATATTCTAAAAAACAGAGAACAAATATTAATATATTAATCCTAGCGTCAAGATATTTAATATGAAAGAAAATGAATTATTTTTTGTAACATGCCTCTAAACTGAGCAGTAACGCATAACGAATACAAATGACAGGCAGACCAAAAATAAAAAAAGCTGGAGACAACCAACAAAAAAGGAAAAGAGAAAATTTATGAACCGGAAATATTCTAAGAAATTGTACCAATAACTTAATCCCTTACTCAGTATATGTATGTTTGTACTGGATATATTTGGTCTGGGAATCGAATTTAAATTAAAGTATATTTGGTCCCACACCTAGAAGAACTCCTGCGTTTTCCACGTCGTCCAGAGAACACTTTTTAGGTAGGTATCTGGAAAGTTCATATATTAGTTACAAAAAGGTTGTATTCAATTTATGTCGTTCAATAGCAATGTTCATTCTTTCTCATTTGGAATGAATCAGGTTCAATCAATTGAAACAAAGATTCTATAAATACGCTCTGTACTCTAACCGTTTTAATTGAACACTCTTCATAAAATCCGTTACAATTATCTTGCAGTGAAACCAATTGCTTAATGATATTTAATGAAAAATTCTCATCTGATTCTATTTTTTTTTTTTGACAGGCAGGTGAGAACCTAAGGGTTTTAGATTGTCAAAAATAACAAATCAACGACTCCCCCCCCCAAAAAAAAACCCCAGCTAAGTTCTGATTTGTTTCACATGGTTAAGAACGCTTAAAAGACGACAGCAAAAATATTTCACAAAAATTTTGAGAGCTAACAATAGATCGCTTATGTTAGCCAAACTCAGTCTGTAAAACAAAAGCGTTACCGATCTGCGGATCATAATGTTTTTTTAAAGTGGTGTACTAAGTATAATTTTTTTTTTAAATGATAATTCATACATGCACAGGCATTACTCGTTCCCATGCATGAAGGCCCGTTGCCCGAAAAGACGGCAAGAGCTAGTGTCTCCTAACTGTAGTCCTGCTCTGCAGTGAAACCGCACTCCCGACCGGTTCTTGGTCAGAGTACAAGTTACCGTTTATCGGCTTACCAGAGCTCTTTTTTTTCTTCCCCCACCTCCACTACTACTTTGGCAACAGCGTAGTTGTTATGCTATAACATGGCCCTCGTTCTATTTTAAAAACGTCACATGTATTAAGTTTTATAATTGCCGTGCCCAAACAGACTTTACTTTGGCATATTTTCGTCTCTATTTCCGTGTGTACAAATTCATGTTTTCCAGTAGCGGTTCGATTGATCATTCTTGACAACCACTTTGTCTTTGGACAAATTTTGAGCTTATATTCACATTCAAAAATCCGACATTAATTAAGTTCTAAAAGAAAGTCGGCCCCATTTCACTAATGTTTAAAATTTCACAATGCCCAGGAGCTGTTTAAGATTTAATAAAATACTTAAACTTGACCGCCAAGGTTAAGGGCACATTAAAGAAATTAATGCAAAAATATATTCCTAGATATTCGGAAAAAATAAGCTTTCGGAGCAAGCGATAAATCTCGCGTATGTTGTTCGATTATATTCAAATAATTTTTTTTTCTCTTATTTTTAGATTTTAGATTTTCAAAATTATTTGTTGTAAGGGTCCTGTTGATTTATTAAATAGATTATGGATATATTTGGGCATAATAAATAATAATAAATATACGTTAATTGAAAGGATGCAAAAGTTGATAATGATTAAAAGATGTACTTAATATGACTCCCAATTTCATTAGTTATCAGTTTCTTGCAATGATTCAAGCTGATATCAGCTCGTTCTCAGGCAACATCTAACTAACAAAAAATATATTAAATAGATAAACATCAAGTTACTGTTTTGTCCATTACATTGTTATATGTAATCTTTTAAAACCTTGTTGTTGCAGAGCATAGACTAATATCAGTATCAAACGTTGTAACCAATAATTAATAAAATTTTGGAAGGATATTATGCACATCTTTTAATCTTAATACTCAATAGGTTTTTTTATAATTAGTTATTAATCGTTTAAGACGTCTTTTATTTTGTTTACATATATTAAAAAAATACAAGTTTTTCATAATGAAAAAATATGAAATGACTACAAACATTTCTACCGACCCATGAATCAATTACTAGTTATTTGTCATTGACTATTTTTCAATAACTTATTTTTCGACAATTTCCTCTAATGCCTAATTAGTACATCCTTTCCCCTTTGCTAGCGATTGATTCGGGAATGTAATTTTGTGGTCAAGGAACTACTACACGGACGATCGAAAGGGGATAGCTTCATCCCTCATTCAATCACCACTTCCTGAATCAGTAGTCACCTCCCTCCCAAGTACGCAAACGCGTAAAAAATCAAATCAAAATTATCTGTGGTAGTTTTACTCATTCATAAGACGATTCCCATTCACTCACTAGACAGCGCTTAAGCTAGCCAGTTTCCCGTTTGTTATTTTCGTTTTAAGGTATTTTATACTCGCAACTTTAAGAAATTTTTCTTGGCAAATAAATATAGTGGGCCCAAAGGCATATTTTAAAAGTTGACTGAAGTTAATTTAATTACAAACTATAACTAAAAAAAACTTTGAGGTCTGCTTCCTTAGGCCTAAACTAAACACTTAAGCAAGTTTAACATTCATCATAATTAAAGAAATAATAATAATAAAATGTTATAAATTAACTGACGGATCATACAATATTATTCAACGCACTCATTTTAAATTTTTTTCTGATCACAGTTCAAAATTAACTGGTAACAATAATAAGACTTATAAGATTGCAAGGAATTTCGCAATTTAATAACTTTTGTTGAATTTGAAGGCAAAAAAAAACGTTTTCGCGTCGTTTGATTTGTTGTTGTTTTCCTTTTTAAACTATATTTAATTTAATGATTTCTTACTTTCAAGTCTGATTTAGATTTGTCAAAATTTTCAAAATAAAGGGTGAAATTTGACCCCTTTATAATTTGAGAATTATGATTTTAATCATGCTTTTACAGCTTTAACATTTCTTACTGTCAAAAGACAACATGTACATATTTTAACACAATTACCGAAAACGCTCTCTTGTGACCTTATTCCAGAACAGGGGTAGTCAACCAGAATCCCACGGGAACTTTGTGACCCGAAAAGTCTTCTTGAGGGTCCCACGGCCAACGCCTAGGATTTTAAGTTTGTCTACTCAAGAGATTCCAGACCCACAAACGTGTGGTTCGGTAACTTATAGGAATATTGGCATGTGCCAAAGGGGTGGTTTGATAACAAATGGAATCGGGCAGCATCGCCAGTGGAATCTTTTTTAATCAATTCTTTTCGGTTTATTTCTCTGTCCTTTTCTTTCTCAGTTACAGTATGTGCCTATGCACTAGTAATATATTTAACGGTCTCTGTTTACGGATGCAAGCGTATCAAAACAACAGTGTTCGTTCTGTGGTGGAAAGGTTTAGGTGCCAAAAAAAAAAACAATTTGGCGAACCATTTCACTCAGAATCATTCGGATTTTGATTTCATACTATCCGGTTGGTTCAGTCTTGAAATCGGTTATGATTAAAGAACTTTATGTGGACGGCAGTTAATATTCAAAAAAATAAAGTAATGAGCTTTCTTCAATGGTAACAACAGCTTCCAAGGCAATTTCGATGCCACTGAAGAAATAAACCCATACGGATATGAACAGGAAGCCCTGCCGAAAATTTCTAAACAAGTGGATGAAATAGCTCTCTCTCGAAATTCGGCAATGCGGTGGATGACAAGACGGAAGATGGAAGATACCAGGTAGTTTCTAATTTTTGGATTCGGAAATAATTTCCTTTGACTTTGGACGAAAGTTACCACTGTAAATCATCTGCTCAGCTGTGTGTTTAAGATCGTATGGCCAACGAGAAGCTTGAAACTTCTGAAGATCTCTTTGACCTCCATCAACTACAAATTACAACAGTAAATGGGTTTGAAAAGCTAAAAATCGGTCTTGAAGGAAAACTAGGCAATTAGACATAAAAAATAGACAGCGTTTGTTCTGATATGGCTCCTGCCTAGGTCGGTAAAAAACCGAAGGTCTGTTTGCACTATTGGAAAATACCTGTTCTTAAATATCACTACATCTTTCAGCAGGAAGCACTTTGTGCTAAAGGACCGGAAAAACCGGTGGTCGATTGTTCCAACAAAATATGACCTCGTGCCCTCAGCCACAGGGAATTCCGGAAAATGTTAGAAAACGACATTGAGGAACATGGAAAAATAGTTATCCATTCCGATGTTCGTGGGATCTCAAGAGGGAAGTATTTTTGGAAAGGTTCTGGGACGTACTTACTTAAAAGATAATTAAGAACTTCTTTACACCTCTCCCCAAACGTTTCATCTCTACTACAATACTTCAAAACAAGCTTTGCTGACTTTGAGTGAGAAAAACAACCTTCAAAGCAACGTAGCTCTTACATGACAGTAAGCTGAGATTATTATTAAGACAGATCTTCCGAATTATCTGAAGTTTTGGAAGTTCGCGATTTAGTTCTCCGATATGTTCGTCGTTTTGGTTCAACACATTGATGCAACGAATCAGTCCCTAATATGAACTTTATAAAAGATGACTTCAAGATTTCATTAACCGACTCTCATTTGAAAAATGTACTTAGATTATCATCGACAGAGGGCTCTCCCAGCATTGAGCAGTTGTTGAATAAAAAACAATTACAAACTCTACTTTGAGCTGTAGCTAGATATGACGTGATTTAAAAAAAGTTTGGTTCGTTCCAATTTTTGCTCTTCTCGTTTTTCAGGTGCTATAACTCGTGATAATTTTTCTGATTGTGTGAATTTTATAAAATATCTTTATTAAAAAAAAAAAAATCCCATCACTTTTAATAAATTCAGTCCATTAATGTATGAAGTACATTATACTTTTGTACAATACAGATCACTATTAGTAGACAACAGAATTTGTATAAAATGTAGCCAAGCTACAGGAAATATAATGAAGCAATTGTAAATAGATTCGTTTGTAGAATCTATATTTTGTTATATATATTAATTTTGTAACAAGGGTATATGAAACAAAACAATAATTTTTTATAAAATAAATAGGTACTTACTTACCAAACATTGTGGTTCTTGAATTATCTCTTCCTAATATTAGTTATTCAATGTGAAAATTACCTTTTTTAAGATGGGTGTTGGTGGAAGTGAGACTTGCTTGAGTTTGTAGAACCATGATTGTGGCCACCCCTGCTCTAGAACTTTATCCATGTACGAAAGGATTGTTGCATATGCCTAACATATACCCTTGCATATGCATTCCTTACCTCGTTCATCCCTTGACATTCCATAATAACGCAAATTGCACGTGTACTTTCTAGTAACTGGTCCCGTTGTGGCGGAGTAAGGTAAAATCCCTGGCTGGCTTTAAGCCCGCCTTGGAATGTAATTATGATTAGCGATAAAATTACCTCCAGTGCCATGAGAAATAGATTAGGGCGGCGCCTGCAGACAATTAACCCCGTACGTGGTTTGAAGATTAACCACTCTACCGGCCATTGTATAGCCCAAATGAAAATGAAAACCAAGACTCGATAAGAGTGGGCATTGGTTAAAAAAATTCTTTTGTATTTTAACTTTAGAGGTTCAATTGTAGACTGACTTAAATTGATGTTAGATGTGTCGAATGGATTCCTTTACTTTGTTTTAACGTTAACTAAATTCTCACAATTGTGATTACAATAATGAATAAAAATATTTTTCTTATTTTTATTTTTCATCACAATACAATATAATAAATTAAAACCCAATTATCAAAAATATTAATTACTTAAAGAAAATAGAGAGCTCTGAGCTATTTTAGCCAAGCCAAAATAAATCGCATCATTTTGTTCACACATTCAAAAGTTATGTATTTTATTATGTATTTACACTCGTCAATGCAATTTCCGTTTAGCTATTTGTTAACAAAGAATACATTTATAAAACTGCAATCCAGTTGATTTCTAATGCCTGTCTGTTGTCTTTAACCATGTGAATGATAAATGAATTATGTGAAACTAAATTGATGAGATTCACTCCTCGACAACATGCCAACCTGTTTCCGAGTACGAGCGAAAACGGGGACTCTGGGTCTCACTCACATGCTCGTTCAAAAAGAACGAGAGGAGATAACATGTACTGTAAATACTCAAAAGGACAAAAGTTTATGTTGGGGTTGCTACATACATAAGGCATGATACATACATACGAGGGTGGTCTGAAAAGTTTCCGACCTAACAAAGCTTTTATTTCACTAGCTTTTATTTATTTTATTATCACCTTCATGTTGAGGTCGGAAACTTTTCAGAACACCTGTGTAATACAGGTCAAATGGACAATTTATGGAATGTAGAAGGGTGGGGGGACACGTAGATAATAATCAAATCAGGCTGTTCTTGGTTCCATTTAACAGGCAGTAGAAGAAACCCCTAGCAGAGCATCAAAACAAATAAAAGAAATTATTTCGTCAAGAAACGTCAATTTAAGTTAATTCTACCGAAAAAGCTAAAATCTAATGAATTCGAAGATTTAATAACACTGAGTCCACGTAAAATGTTTTACATTTATAAATAAATTATATTATTATATGTATACATAGTGTGAATATTGAAAATTCAATTTTAAAATTTTAACTTCCGAAAAATTCTGAATTTAACTTGAAAATGATATTTAATCTATCAAAGCATAACTACATGTCCACGTACAATGAGAGATTCACATTTATTGTCTATTGAGTCACAGCTAACCAGGATGAAATGTATGTTCCAAGGCTGTACTATTCCGTTTCCTTTAATGATTCGGTGAGGATGTAATTTATTCATCTTGAATTCTATAGTCTTATTGTACGAATTGACTGAATGAGTTCTCAGGCTTACTGCTAAGTACTCTGCTTAGACTCAATATTTGTTAAACTGTTAAACTGTTTCTTATCAGCCAATATTTAGTGCTTTGGACTTAACACTATTTAAGCGGGAAAATCTCTTGGCGAATGGATGAAATGAAGAACAAATGGTGAAGTGTAATTTTCTCAAGAACCGCCTTTCACATGATTTCCACCACATGTGATGCCAACCTTGATACAATTACTGGCTACAATTGACATACATGCAATTCTCCGTGGATATTTTTTACTTTTAAATTATTTATCAAATTTTACTTAGTTAAGAGATTGGACGGATGTAATTTTCTTTAAATGTTTCTCACCGTTGAGGTATAACAATTTCCTATGAACAGTACGTGTTTGGAAATGTCCAAATTTTAGGTGAAGTTGGTCTTAGCTAAAAGAAAATTAGGGTTTTTTTTTTTTTTATGTTTTCAAACAAATGCTCGAAAACCGAAAATTTGGAAGATTTCACATATATCAAAAATAGCTGAAAGCAATTCAAGTCAGGAACAGACATACTTAGGTAGGATACTTGATAGGAATGGACTGCCCGCAGAGAATTTCCGCAACATCGTTGAAAGATCTGAGCGTTCCCCGATTTCCCTTATCAAGTCGAAATTCCTGACGTTAAAAATCTCTGACACTAGACAGAAGAAAACTGGCAAAATCATTTTAAAATCAAAAGACAGGAAGTGGACAAACAATAAAACCACTTATAACATTGTAAGTGTTGTAAAAATACAACAAATCTATCTCTAGACTAAAACTGTAGTGGTCCGTCAAACCGCCCAACATTGAAAACTTCCAGTCCCGTCAATCAAAAATCCTCCAAACTAACACGAATTCTCCTCTCTATATCTCCAATCGTACTACTCATTCGACCCAACCTAAAAAGACACTTTGGTAATTAAATGTAGAAATTTCCAACATCCAATCTTATGAATCGTGTCCACTTTCCAGCTTACATCGCTCTCCCACCTGTCACTCAGTCCAATTCTTTGTCACAAAAAATATTCTCCTCGGGATCAACCGCCTTCTTCTAGTTAGCCTTGGGCATCCGCCAAGCCACATTATTCACTTCCTCTATGTCCCTTAATAAGTACTTCATTTAACAATTTCCCCAATATTTCTTTTTGCTTCTTCCTTCCTTCTCATGTCAACCACTGGGTGAGACTGGTTTTTGAAAACCAATGCTGCGTACTATCTTAGTATTTTCCAAAATGTAATTTTGTAAAAATAAGCAATAATATATACTTTGGTTATTATTCCAGTTGACAACTGATGTATGGAAAAACTTAATTAATTTTTGACATTATTTACACCAATGGTTGAGACAAGGCGGTTTATCTACAGGTCCCTAAAATTTTCAGGGAGGTAAAGTGTCCAGAATCTTCTTTTGGTCCTCACTTTTCCTTATCTCTCCTTTCTATTATTTTAAGGCACATAACTAAACATATGAACCGAGCAAGGATACATGATGCTGAGGAAGAAGTGGGGACGGGGTGGCCATCTTGTGCCTGGGGGGGTAGAGAAGGGGTGCTACGGTCGGGGGGCGGGGCCGAAGGCGGTGGGGGGACCCGGAGCGCTCAGTCCTGGTCCGGCGATGACCTCGGACGGCAAGAAGCGGCGGCGGGCCGCGGGTGCTGAGTCGCAAAGTGCGCCGGAGCTATGGTGGACCGAGAGGGTCGTATGCGAAGCACAGGCCGAGCATCCTGGCGAGCTAGTCAGGACAGGCAGTCCATACTTCCTCTGTTCGGCGCTGCCAACACACTGGCGGTCTAACAAGACTCTGCCCATCGGCTTCAAGGTGGTAGCACTGGGTGATGTGATGGACGGTACAATGGTCACCGTGAGGGCAGGAAACGATGAAAACTACTGCGCCGAGCTCAGGAACTCCACAGCCGTCATGAAGAACCAAGTGGCCAAGTTTAACGATCTCAGGTTCGTCGGCAGGAGTGGCAGGGGTGAGTTAACTTCAATAGCTTACTAGAATTACTTAGCACAGATCTTAAATCGTTCTTGCACGACATACTAAATATAAATCTCATGTTGATAAATTGAAACTCGTGTAACGGTTATCAAACTGTGTTCACAATTGGCCCTGAAAATAAATACGAGTGGACCTCTTTGTTGGTAGTCGGATTAGGTTGATTATATATCTTATTTATATTTAAAAAAACATTTGGACTGATTTGTACGCCTACACCAGGTTCTCACACTCATCTATCAGGTCTTTATGACGAGCCCTGTATCGAAACGGTGTTTAGAAACAAATTTGGTATGATTTAATCTAACGTTTTGTAAACGTTCGGTGCTTCACTTCGCCTTCTTCAATCGTTTCAACATCCAATTTTCGAGTGGCTGACACATTTTCGAACAGAGAGGGTGTCCGTCCGGAAGAAGGTGGAGAGAAGAACTACGGTTATACTTACAACAATAAATGTTATGTTCACACCCCTGTAAACGTGCCCCTCTTGTCTCGCCAATAGTCTTCGACTGTGCTTTTTCTCCCTTGTTGATGGAACATGTGGCCATTCTCTTGAAATAATCATATCAAGAGTTTTAGTTTCCATCGAGGGTATGGTGCATTATCTCGTTCATGTATTTGGTATATGTTGGAAGCTCCGCTCCGTCTTTACAAGCTTGAATGTAAAAGTCTATCCTTAGTACGGTTCTGGTGGACGTAAAAATCATAACCAATGTCATACTTTATTTGTCCGTCAGGCTTAGAATAATGTTCATTCGTGTCTTATTGTGCTCAACAACGTGATCGCCGCCGTGGAAGGAGAACTGACTCTTAGTCACTATTTCAAAATTTATTCTAAAATATACTGCAAACACGACAGTAATATCACTCTGAGAATACTTACCTCATCTTTTTAAGTCTGCAACGTCCGGTAGCTGACGGTACGAAACCGTGATTGAGTCATTTAGTATCCAAGTCTTAAGCTTCATCACATTAAATATTTTACAGTACATTCCTCAGTAAATCGTGACGCAGCTGATCATTTCGCTTAAATAATTGAGAATACGTACAAATTGATATTATGGATACGAATAGTAAAAGAGAAATGACTTTTAGAACCGCTTGTCAAAACAAAGCAATTGAAGTTTGGGTTGAAATCGTGTTTTTAAAAGATACCGCAAAAACTGAAAAATTATTTAAAGTCACGTTATCTATTAATCATTTTATACTATTAATGAATCGAATGCATGAATATAATTATTAGGAAGGTTGTAAAAATACTTGCTCGTTCCTTCATCCTAATCTTTTTAAATATTTTAACTTTTCGTCTTGTGTTTTTTTTTATTACAAAACCAATGACATTGAAAAGTTTACTGAAGTATTACTAAAAGTTTTTACTTATATATTAGTACCCGTCGTATTAGACTTTAACGCTAATACGCCACCCTCAAGAGTTCATGCCCAAATAGACCCAATAAAAGTATTAGATTATAATTTATGTATGTTTAAAAATTAATTTGACATTAACTGATGAGGTGCATTAGAAATGAATATCTAAATAAATTGATAATAAATAATAAATGTGTATATATATTAATTAAATCACGCTTTTAACACCTAACTGGTTTTGGATAACGTTAACATTAGTTACAGAAATTTGTGATAAAATATAAATCAGTCACACAATATTATTCTGACTATGGTGTCCATACTGCGGGACAGGTGTTCGTCCCCCGCATAGCAGACTCCACAAAGTTTATTCACGACGCATATAATGGCAATTTGTTATGTCGACGTTTCGCCGAATTCAGACACCATTATGACTTTACAAATGACAAGGCTTATCTTTTTCATCTCATATTTTCGTTGTTACATGAGAAATAAATTTAATTCACCTAATTTCTAGAAAAAAATGTTTTTTGTGAAGTGACAATGGCCGAATTCGGTGAAATTTAAGTTTAAATAAATTAAAATATAAAATAGTCACTAGGCCTTTTATTTATTTATTTATTTTTTTAAAGAAATCATATTGTTTTCTTAGGATCTGCTTGTAGACAAATTTCTACTAGACCTGCTGTGACTTGCATAAATTAAAATAATCTTGACTTAGTCATTTCCCCAATTAATAAACCAAAATAAATAAGAAACAAAATAGAAATGATATATATAAATATAAGATGCATTTTAAAAAATACTCTGGCATGTGCTTGGAACCCATAATAATCAACAAGACTATAATTAACTAAGATACATGTCAAATTAATTGAGTGTCCGCTCCAAACCAAATCGGTCCCAAACCAGGTAACTCGCAACATTATTATCTGTTAGCGTTTAACCACTGCAGCTAGCAAGAGCCCCTTGTTTTAATTATAAATAACCGCAATGAGTGGTAGTGATTGTGGTGTAACAGCCTCTTAGCGGGTTGCTACTCCTTTCCAGTCGCAGGGATTATCATTTCTGTATACTAAGCGGGAATAGAACCCGCACCTTTTCGGACCTTGTGAACGGCTCTTCCGCTTCTAAGACACCCGGCACTCCGACCATTAACGATCTCGGTAAAAGCCGACAATAGAAAATGTAATTTTTGCTGTGCTGGGTTTTCCTGATTGCTTACTGAACGCATATGATATGCATGAGATTAACCTGATTGCGGCTAAGATATGTTCTTGGTGAATAAATATTATGTGTTTCACAATTGTTTGGTTCCCATCACAATTTTGTGATGAATAATAGCAAAAAAAAAATCCATTTCTGTAATATAATTACTGGTTTGTTATACTGATATATGAATATGCTGATTTAGAACCATTTTCTCTCAGAAATTCAGAACATGATGAACTTTTGAAAATCACTTAAAGATTAAGAAGATCGATCAAAAACTAATAACCATCAGAAGGTCAATGAGCAACATCCATGCAGTTTTTTTCATTTTAAAAATAAATATGACTTGAGACATTTCCTGGAGCTTGTTCTGATATTGTATACGTAATAGTCTGCTTAATCCGAAATGTAAAGTTTTTTAATTATAATAAGTATTGCCATATTTTATCCAAACCGAACAAAATGACGTGCCATCCTTCAGGATAAACCTCGATAGGGACCTTCGAGCTAACATACAGACAGGCATAAAACAAAATTTCTTGGCACAACCTTGTACATTAGCCTGAATAAACAAATTCAAACGTCACACATTTCATCTAGCTCATTTCGCTAATATTTCTAGGATTCAAACTTCAGTTAGATAAATTATATACTGTTTTTATAGTGTGATGCATCATAATTTTTTTCCGTTTTATTACAAATTTTAAAGCCTTTTTGTAATAAGAGTCAACTAATTCCACCGGACATAAAACATATTTTTAATCAGGACGTCGAGATGATTAATTTTATACCCTACTGAATATTAAAGAAAAATATTATTTTTAATTACTTTTAACCGGTTGCTTTTACTTTTAACACTTCTGGGACAACAATTAAGCAAGATATCCCATCTATTGATATATAAAACTGAAATGCCTAAAACATTGCGTGGATAATTGGAAAAAAATATTAATAATGACTTATTTTGTTCTTTAATTTGATGTAAAATTATTTATTTTTGATTCACTAAAGAACCTTCTTTATTTTCCTTGGAGCTGGTTTTGCTGTATTAGGATCGTCGGGGGATCAAATGGGACCATCACGCGAAAAATCATGCCACTAAAAAAATCTCTTTTTGACAAGTTGACAGTTGCAAAAAGAAAGATGTCAATGACGATTTTAATGACTTTTTGTTAATTATATTTTGAAAATAAAATTAAATTTGTTAATGAAAATCAAAATGTTTTCGTACTAACTGATTAAATAAATCAATGTTTTATGGGGATGGCTATATTTTTCAGGCCTTCTTTATATCAATTTTAAAATTTCAAGTCTCTAAATTGTAGTAAGATTATTTTAAAATGATTATTTCTATAAAATAAAGTTAATAAGTTAATTATTTTTAGTGTTTTACGTAGATGAAAATAGTTTATTTTTTTCAATCGGGATTTTTCTCAGTCATAATCTGTTGATTTCATGCGTCTTGTATATAAAAAACCAAATATAAATTGAATGAAAAGTTCTAATCAAAATATTATTTATTAATCCTAAATCAAGAATGTTCATTAATTATTGAATGATATAACGTCGGAATGTGCAGTTTACCTTGACATTATCTTGACCAGTAGACAATAAATTCAGATTTATTAATTCAGCCGTCATTCCTGAAGGAGCGTTCCGTCGACCGTTCGGGAATCCCTTGTATAAATACCCCTTTGTAAAAATGTAAATTTGACAATACACACTGGCGTTATATCTTGATATTCCAATCAGTAATCGCATAAAATATTTTAATGTCTGTGGTGTTGTGATTCCCCGCAAGTTTATTATAAAGTGGGAATTTTCTAGCGCTCGGGTTGAAATTTATTACCTCGCATAATTAATTGTTTTGTTATGTTCAATGATTATACATTTAGTCTTAGGAAGATAGATACATAAAAAAAACTTTTAACAATGGTTAGAAATTAAGTTATTCTTTTTTTTAATGAGACAAAGTAGTATTTGGAATCAGTTGATGTGTAGAGAAATGTCAAGAAACGTGTATGTGAACTTTTAGTGACAAGCTGTGTCAAACTAGTGTGTCATCTTTTGGTGACAAACTATCATATATAGGCGTAAGCAAAGTTCCGGTTTCAATTTGTATTTCCTGTTCGCCGTCTGGTACATCATTGAACACGGTTTTGAAATTTTCTCGTATATGTTTAGGTATAATGATAACCAGTGCTAAGACAGAATCATATCAAGTGTAATTAGGGATCGTTACTCATTGACCCTCATTAGAATTGAAGAAGATTAACTGTAATATATAATTAGGGTTTAGTAATGACAACTACTGAACTCCATCATTGGTGAATTTCTCGGAAGATTTAGCAGCAAACATCCTTTGCACTCACAATTTGCAAAATTCTGACTACGAATGAGCTTGTTTACTCTGTAGATAAGTAACCTGTGATACTAATTATGAATTATAAAGACAAATGGTGACTTTGTTAATAAGTTAATGGTTATAGTACTTGATATTATTACATTTATACTAGAGGACTCCGCTTCCTCTTTCGCATGTGAGAGGGCGACAACCGTATGGATTTGGGAGGACTCTGGGCTGTTTGTAAATACTGTATGAATGAGTGAGTGAATGAAAATTGTAAATATGATATGAATGAAAACATTTATCACAGTTACTTATTGCCCAATGAAGCCTATTGTAATTTTATCATAATAAAGCTGTTAATAATTAATTATAATAAAGGGTGAGCTAAACAAAGTCCTGTGTTCTGAAGGAATTTCAAAGTCACAATTGGGTTTCCAAACAGAACAAGTTAAACTTCTCCAAAAATATTCCTTTGATAAACGCTAAAGTGAGATATATAGAAATTAATAATAGATATCGCAAAAAAAGCCATAAAAAAAAAAACGCAGAGTTTAACGATACCTGTATCAGTTCTATTGCTTATTCCATAGTGAGTTATTGCCTCGCAAACTTGATTGAAAATACATGCGTAATTTTGTTGTTTTATATGTCTGTTGATCGGAGCTTAGAATATTAGAATTTCGCTTCAGTCAGCCTGTACTTCATCTGGAAAAAAAAAATACAATGCATTGGTTACTTTTTGAACGTCAGACTTTTGTTTCCTCAGTTATAGCAAAGTATTTGTGTAAAGGAAGACACAGTGCCTCGGTTTTTTGTCATCGCAACAAGGTGAAGATGAAACTGATTTCTTAAATGCATTGGTGTCACGGACGCTAATCGTTTTAGTACTCTAGGTCGCCTCTCGTTTTGTTTTGAAGTACCTTTACTTCGTTTCTCTTACGTGGCTCCATCAAGCAGTTCAATTTAGCTGATCGTCAGGTCTCAAAGGTCCGGTCACTCCTTTTCGTAGCCATTTGCTTAAACGGTATTGGGCTGGATCTCCTAAAGTTGATCTCTTTCACTCGCCCACCATAGTTAATTACTTTTGTACACATGTTTCCGAAGATACCTAAAAGGCGGCGATTCAAGAAAAAATCGCAAAGTTCAGTTTTTGTTAACAATATGTTAGCACACTGCTATTGTAACTATCCGTAACTGCTTATAATCGTTTACTTTAGAGCCTGTCGCCTACTCACGGGATCCGAGTCGCCAGATACTGGGAAATTCCTAGGTCACGTCTAATGGCCTGAGACGACACCAAGCCATGAACTCACTCACCCACAGAGACCGTTGGAGCTCATCAAAATCCCATTGAGCTCGGGTAAGTCTAAAAACTCCAAAAAAAGGATTCAAACACAGCAAAATAAAGATGAGATTTTCTCAAATTGTATTGGCTTTCGTTACAGCTGTCGTCTCACCATTTTAGATAGTTTCACAACAATTCCCAAATATTATTATCGCTGGTTTATTTTTCAGGGGTCGTTCATTTTTAACTTCTTCAGAGACTAGTCTCTACGTCATTGTTTCATAATACAAAATATGTCAGAAGTAATCAAAAGAAAATGACAACTTTGGGAATAAGTTTTACAAACACAAGCATATTTCGGTGCATTAAACAGCGGGTTCATGGTTAGCAGGGAAATTATATTAGAGCATGCTTAAATTGTTGGGAAATCATTTCACCTTACAGAAAGAAAGATTTTCAACGCATATATTTATGAACGACGTTTTGACATAGTAATCATGTCGTCAGATGCATATATGAGATGTTTTCAAAGTTATGTTAAAACTCAATAAGTGTTATCCGTCAACTTACTCTCAATAAATAAATCCACATGATTGAAAAACGAGCAGTAAAAAATGAAATCAATGATATTTTCAAAGTGAGTGTAAAATGGAAAAGCTGCTTTTTGACGGGAAGAAAGTAGCCCTTACAAAAACAAATTGAATTCCTTGGTATCATTTTGGTTCGAAAATGATCACAGATACAAGTCTGAGAAACAGCTGTACAAAAAAGATTACTATGCTTAGCCATAAAGGATGGGGTGCAACCATGAAGTAACTAACAGCTCAGTGGTGTACAGTTCGGGGAAAGAAAAAACTCTTAAAAGCCCAACCTTCAGTTCAAAACCCAAGTCTCAGGATATGAATATTAGTCATCCATATGATCATTATCCTTAGTGAGGGTGGTGAGCTACCGTTAAAGATGAGATATTTTTGTACTTATAAAATATTTATAAAAAATCAATACGCTTGCATTCAACTGTTGATGCAGTTTTCATAACAAAGTGATCAGCTCAGATAGTCTAGAAAAATATATTAATTCCCCTTTCGCTAAAATAGTACATTATTACTGCTTTAAACTATTTTTCAAATTCCAGGAAGTTATCTCCGCATTGCGTTTAATAACTATGGGAATTACCAACGATCCCAGAAGTTTTAGTACTACGAAAATATTCCAATACTACACAGACATCACAAAAAAGCAAAGTCGGTTATTTCGCGATAACAGATGGGAACACCATTACATATAAACTGCTAAGATTCCATTGAAAAAAGCATTGGTTTTTGACTCCGAGTTCAAAACCAGTTGACAAAACATCTCAAGATCCGAAAGCTATACCAAATTAAAAACGTCATCTTAACTGGAGGTAGTTCAAATACTATTGTGTCGACTTCCGTCGTATGCAGTAATACATTGCTACGAGCCAGCTGATCATGGTGGCCGAGAAGCTGCTTCTGACTGACTGAAACCTACTATAAACCAACATACTGACAGAAAGAAATGGTGCGACAATGGTATGGGGTTTGGTAGTGGTCACGGCACATTCGCTTAACAATCCATAAAATACAAAAATAATGCTTGGATAACATCAGATGATAAACCAATCACAAGTGATTACTCGTTAGAGGATGAGACATAATAGGCTGGCCCATTTATACCTTCTACCCAACCTTTACAGAGCAAAATGAGAGGTGTGATAATGCACCATTTACCTAACATTCATCATATCATCACTAAGTTCCGTAAGTTTCAACTAACTTTTCTAACTGTAAACCTTACTACCACAACAGCAAGAGAAATCCCTTGAAAACACGCTGAACTTCCTTAGACGAATTGGCTTCGAGATATTATCATCGTTGTTACTGATGCTACCTTGCTCAAAGATTACTGACAAAATAAATAAATTAAACCGAGCATTCAGTACACCTTTCTGCACCGGGGGATAAATGAGACATCTCATCGGCTTCAAAAGGTATTTTTATTTTTCTAACTTTTTATTCGTTTTTATCCTTCGAAGTTTCTTTATTTAATGTAAAACGCCACTTACATTCACAAAAATGTGGATTTTTCAATTTTTTTTCCAACTGAAGTCCTAAATATTTAAAGTATATTAGCTGGTGAATTTATCGACCCCGCATTCTAAAATCAGAAAGGAAGCCAACAGTACTGTATCGGATTGTCGAGACTGTCCAGTATTTATTCATAATAAAAGAATACTTAAGACCTTGTTGATATAATTCAATATTTTTCTTTTAATGTATTTATTTGTAACAGGTAATTGCGGAACCGAAATGCCAATGCGTTTTGCATACTATATCTATGCGATTAAAAAAATAATCTAATGGTTAAAGTTAGCACGAGGTCATGCCTGGAACACTCTTAATGGTGTTGAGAAGTGTTTGTCTACGTCAATACTCTTCTTCCGTTTGGATCAAAATAGAATATGACTAATTTTATTATATGTGGTATTATGGACGTCATTTGAGCGACACCTCAGAAAGTGCCACAGTCACCACCTGCACGAACCCTTGGAGAGTCTTATCCGTGGAAGATGTGGAGAGAGAGGAAGTTGTTTTATTTCACTAATTACAGCGGTTTCAGTCGGATGTTCGTCACCCAAAGTACATTTTATAACTGTGTTTTTTTTTTTCCTCTTTCCGATAATTATTCCTATATTATTGACGCACGTAAAGCATCATCAAAAATGGTTGCGGAAAAAATATCCTTAAGCTATCCTTGTTAATTAATGATAAATTGTTTGTATGCTCTAAGAGGCAAAAAAGGTGGCCACCTTGTATTATTTGTACTGATTTCCAATCAAATCGTTATTAACGTCTCCACATGCTTTTAGAATAAATAACAGGTCATATGAAACATATTAGCGTTTATTACGGCTTGCATTCTATGGGCCATTGACCAAATATGGTTTTGAGAAAATTCCTCACGAGATATTTTCGTATTCTTCCGTTAGGCCAACCCTTAACTTCTGAAGCGAATCTGGTAGAGTTGGACGTCTCTTCAATTCTCGTCTTGACAACTCATCCCATAGATGTTCAATAGAGATCTGGGCTACATGCACTCTAAAGATCGGATTGAAGCGTTTTCAGGTATTGGGTAACAATTCTTGCTATATGGGGCAGAGCATTTTCGTGGATAAACAAAAATTCATATCTACTCTATGGTGAAAATTGGACAACAGCCTCCGAAAGAATAGACTTAATGTAGCGCGCAGCTGTTAGACTGTTAGAGACCCCTCTATAAAAATTAATACAGTCCGAGCTTCCAAATTAATCCCAGCCCAAATCATAACTCCTCCACTATAGCTCTTTCTTTGTGCAAAGGTTGCAGATGTATATCGCTCATTAATTCATCTCTTAAGTTCTTTCCGGTGATCGCAGACAAAACCGTGATTCGTCTGAAAAGAGAATTGCCCAATCCTCCATACTCCACTTAATGTGTTGTCTTGCAAAATTTAATCAAGTTGTCTCATGCCTTGGTTGCAATTCTGGTCCATGCACAGGCCTTGTTGCTCTTAAATCAGCCTCAGAAAGTCTTTGCTTTACTGTACACACACTAACATTTACATCTCTTATCTGATGCAGTTGATGTTTTACAGCAGTAGAATGACAATTACGTAGAATATTCAACCCTGCCAATCGGTCATCCCTCTCAGTCGTCCAGGTCCTCTTGAGTATTCTCCTGTTTCCTGTTATCGATGGAACGTGCTTCTAAAAGTAGTTCTTGGAATATTTAATATTATTCAAACATATGCTTGGCTTCTTCCAACGCAATTATTCTGGAATAAGTAACACCTTTTTTTTAATTGAAATTTAAATGTTTTAATGAAAAAAAAACTAAACTGAACTTATCAAATGAAAGTAAATAAGAAACATAATTGAAGGGTTTGCTGCAAAAAGGAGGTAGCTCCAATTTTTCCATTTGTTGGGAAACCAAACAAAACGTTTAAAAAATTCAAATTTTAAGTTATGTAAAAATATTGTTGTTGGTTACTTTCAATTATGGTGTTTACATATTACGATTGGAGCTGCATCCTTTTTGTGCCAAATAAAAGAGGTTTTTTTTTGACACAAGAAAGTGTTTCTAACTCCCAACAGCTATGGGATGGAGCTACCTCCTTTTTGCAGCAAACCCTTCAATTGTGAATTTAAAAGATTAGAGATCAAAGTTAAAAAAAACAAACAGTACTGATTATGATTTGTTTGTGTTACTGTTTTTATAATGTTTATTTCCCTATTTTTAATTTCTTTACCATTACATTAAACTTTTACAGTACGTTTAACAACAATTTAAGTTTTGCAATAACGAATGTATTTATCACATTTTTTTAAACGTGCCCACTTTGTTTGTCTCTCAGGATGTATTTGTTAAGGTTCCCTTTAAGGAATGTTTTCCCTGACCAATCAACACGCATCCTCTTCTCGAATCTTTTTAGATTCAATCCTGCTGTAGGCATCTCCCTGTCACAACTCATCAAGTCCATGATGAAAATGAGATAATGTAAATGAAATGGAAAAAAAAAGCTTGATTCTGGGACTTGGTCCCCTAGGAATAGCAAAAGGGATGTCCCTAGAAAAAAATACGGAATATTAAACAGATTTGATAAGCTTATGAAAGACTATGCCCTATGCCTATGTACGAATGAGATTACTGCAAAGAAACAACAGCAACAAATTGAAACAAAAATGAACAGAGATGAAAAAAAAAACATAGAAATTATCACAAGGGGAGAAAGAGCATAGAAGGTTCCTGGGATGAATGAAAAATAAATAAACATAATAATGATGGCGAATTATAAATTGTTAGATTGGAGGGAGATAAGAAACTGGTAGTTTAGGTTGGGAGAATTGTTGATCGACGAATATCGATAGGAATAGAGGTCCAAAGGTTTGTGACACAGATAAGAAAAGAACAGTCAAAGGAAGCAGATTTGTGAGAAGGGAAATACAGAATTGTAGGATCTAGTATTGCAAAGGTGCAGCCATCCCAACTCCGAGTAGTGCCTCGAACTGCGATGGTCTCTGCGGATCCCGAGTGTAAATTATGAGAAAACGTTTCATCAGCCGATTTAACCGGACCTCGGGGACCTCAGAGACACAACCCTGGTCAAAATGGGGAAATACAGTTTCAAAATCGACTGAGCAGTTTAAAGCTAGGTTTATTTACATGGAGTCAGGGTGAGAGCTCTTCCCATCGGCTTTACGGTCGTGTTCACTACCTCGTGTGAACCGTCGGTAGTGTGAGTGGGGGTCGCCCCAACCTTTGAATAAGCGGGTCGTATTTCTAGGCAGGGGTAACATCGCTCTACAAAATAAGTAGTGAGAAGGTGATGAAGTTTGTCGAGTTGTATTGCGAAAACGAATGTTTGTGGAAAATAAATAAATAAATTAGAAAATGTGCTAATCGTATTCTTGGGTATCCTGAATATATATTGCAAACTTGCGAATCACCGCATATCATATTGGTGTATTTTTTTTTTTTGTTGAGTTTATTGAGTAAAAACAAAATAAAGGATTTGGCTCCTGAAAACGTTTTTGCATCTGTTAAATTTTTCAAGGATAACTCCCTAAAAATCCTATTTATTCCTCCAAAAGTGGAAAAAATCCTTGCCAAAGTCGTTCCCTCTACTTATTTTAGTAAGAAAATAGAAAAAGTACGACACAGGTCTTACCGGTTATCGCACGTCACCCCACCTGTCGCTTCGTCTCAAATTGATGATTTATAAATGTGTCCTCCGGCCAGCTCTGCTGTACTGTGCCCCGCTATTTACCCACTTGACTGAAAATACAGCCAAATGTCTCCAACATTTCCAGAATGGGATCATGCGAAAAGTGGTCCGACATACCTCTCTAGAGAGATTAAAGAACGCTGACCTGCACCCGTTGCTTGGTGTGCCGTCGGTGTGTGAGTTCATCCACCGGAGACACATCAAGTTTTTTGACTCGTTGCAGCACCTAACCAACCCAGTGTTTAACACTATGACCCCACCACCCATCCCACATCGATGGCAACAGACTGTCGGGGAAAAGTTAGTATGTAAGTTAGTTTTAAGGTTGATCAAAAAGGTGAGCCCCATCACCTTTATTAGTCAGTTTAGTCCAGTCACGTATAATGCATATCATTATACTTGTTTATTCATTATATAATTTTTATAAAATAACAAAACCTGTATATAATGTAGCGATGTTACAGGAAATACAAAAATAATTTGTAAATAGATTCGCCTGAGGATCTATAACTATATATAATTATCTGTAAATTTAAAGAGGCCATGAAAGGGGAAAAAAAAAAATCCTAATTGTGGCACCTAGTATATTTCACCTCTTCACCCAGTCTCGAACCCTCCCACGCCTTGTTTGTTTATTGTTTGAGTTTTTCAAATAGTTTCTAAACTTGTAAATTAATAATTTGCAGATTCACTGTCATGACAGACCAATGGTGCAGTACCAATGACCAATTGCTCATGACCCGGAGCAGGTCGTGAACCCGTGTGTTAAATAGGCAAGCCTAGGCAAGCAAGGTAGCGCCGGTTTACGATCTCGTGTGAACTCAGCTTAAGGGTGGAAAAGGAATGTGGTCTTTCCAAGATAGAGTTTGTTCAATGACCAACACTACATTTTTTTACTGCAGTAGATAATTGGATAGATCGACCATCAATGGTGATGTACGATATAATATTAAAATAAATCTTTTATTACTTATATTAGTTTATTTCAAAGCACCAACGTTTACTGCGAAATAACTCGCAGAGGCCTGTTCAGTTGTCGTGCCCTACCATTGTAACATTTTGACTTCTCTTTTTCTTGTGAAGATTGCATAGTGTACGTACGTTCCTTCTAAGGATGAGGGCACTGCAAAGTAATAAATTTCTTCGCCGGCTATGTAGACTATAAGTGCTCACTCGTGAAGGATGATTTATGTGTTTTTTTTATTGTCAAGTTTTGAAAAATATCGTCTCATCCTTTCTATTTCCGAACATCGTTTACTTGTTTATTGTATTTTCGTTTTCAACTGGCGATAGAAAAGCGAGAACCTCAAAATAATTGACTCGTTAAAACAGACATGAAAATGCGAATAAAACTAAATTCTTAACTGATGAGTTAATGTGCATTCCTGAAATAAATTAAATGAATGCATTAATAGCTAAGATTTTTTCCTTATAAGTTAATATAATTATAGGTATTTTTTGTTTTATTTTGACATGCGATGACGCCAGAACTGAAATATTATAATGTTGAATTAAATTTTATTACAGTACGAAACGTTTGACAGTAATCATCCAAGTCTTTCCCGGAAAATATAAATACTAAACCAGAGTAGTTGAGTAATTTCCTTGAAGAAGGAAAATATTTTATTCCGGCGAAAGAACAAAACAAATACCCTTCATTTGGCGATATTTTGAGTGTTAAATGCAAATGATACTGTTTATATACACATCGCGGAATTCTTGAAAGGCCGGAGCACCCCTTATCTCTATTCAAATAATTAAAATAATTTAAAAAAAAACAGAATCATTTCAATTTCTCCAAAAATGTCATTAATTTTAGAACGCCATCTATGCTTTATCAGATTATTTCCTTGAAATTATTACTTGTTCCTGGAGTGTCAGACAAATTTCGGAATATTAATTGTTATGCGTTGTCTTAAAGAATGACTAATATGGTTAAATTCTTAACAGTAACACAACAGTGCCAATCTATATATTAACAATAATTAAGGTAATCTTTTCAGCCTTTTCTTTGCTTAAAATACGATATGTCGGAACGCAGTGGTCACATATGATGAGTTCCAGCATGCAGGAGAGTATAGCAATTTTGGAAATGCGTGGAGAGTTTTATAGATTGTCCCAAGAGCTGATTTAATCAAAGCTCAAATTGAGGACCCAGATGAACAGTTTTTACATAGCTTCTTAACTGTTTACTTTTAGCTGTACTCAATAATAGAACAAAATAATAATAGTCAATAATTTCATTACTACATCTATTAGAATAGACTGATTCTATGTTTTGGTAAAATGTTTTAATACCACCAGCTTTCAACCATGGATAATTTCAAACCATGAGTTCACACATCAAAAACTGGTAAACAGTTACAAATAAAATTAACGCTCTTTGACTTCTCTTTAAAAAAAGATCTGTCTTGCTAAAACTTTATGTTTATGGTCGTAATAATACAGTATTTCAATGAGAATACTAATATTATTTTTAATTATTGGTTGATTAAGTATTTTTTTTAAATATCATTTTAGAACAAAAATATCGATCATTGAACTTAACGGAATTTATTTTAATTTTAGAAATAATAAAATAGATGTGGAAACGGCATCGGGTAGGGTTCATACACAGTTGAGTAGCTCAGTCCGCAATGCACTCCCCCAACTTAAACACACCCCACTTCTTCACTGCTATTAGGAAAAAATAAGAAGAAATATTCCAATTTAACATGAATAATATATTTATTTACAATTTACACGTTTAAAAAATTAGTTTTTTACCACCGTCCTTTAAAATGAAACAATTTTATTATATTTAAAGCGGATTTTTTCTTTGTTTAAATTACCGTTTACGATTTGTGTTATGTCTGAACATTTTTTCACAAATTTATGAAATTTTTACTAAGTCCATATCTGGCAAAATTAATCCTCCCCGGTCTTGAATTCCAATGAGTCCTTTTCGGCTCCCTTCCACGTTTTTTTTTTTAAATAGCTTCCACAACTCCTTCACAATTCAGCAATACGTTTAATTTACACTTTTTCTTCAAGTCAGATATGATTGATTTAAATTGGTGGTTCCTCTTTTCGTATCGCCTAGAAATTTATTATTTGTTTTTTTTATGCTTATTTGAACCTTTGCAGTATGCAGGTTTCGGGACATAGTCCCTAAAAAAGAAGTCACTACCTCGAAATCTGAGTTTATTTCACGAAGTTGGACTTCTTGTAAGTTAGATTGGTGTTTTGTGTTGACTAATGACGTTTGATTCCTCTTCGTTCCTAAAAGAGAATACAATGAAAAAAAAACTTTACGAGTAAGCAAGTCATTTTAAAAATATTTTACAAACCTGAGTGAATTTTGGTTCGGAGCAAGAGTCAGAAATTGATGGAATGGCTTCCTTTAAAGGAAATTTGTCAACAGATGTTGCGTTAAGTGGGATTTTACACGACGGAACCACGTAAGGAAACAAAACTAAATGTTCCAGAAAATTAAAAAAAATTCCGTTTAGATCGATTATCGATATTTTTTGTTCTAAAATAATATTTAAAAAAATACTTAATCAACCAATAATTTAAAATAATATTAGTAGTCACATTAAAATCTTGTATTATGGTTATAATGTTTTAGCTAAACAGAATTTTTTTTTTAAGAGAAGTTAAAGAGGGTTAATTTTATTTGTTACTGTTTACCAGTTTTTTTTTATGTTTCAACTTATGGTTTGAAATTATCCATGGTTGAAAGATGGTGATATTAAAACATTTTACCAAAACATATATCATTTTTTTTTTTTTTTTTTCCTTCATAGCCCCTTTAAATTTACAGATAATCATAGATCCTCAGGCGAATCTATTTATAAATTATTTTTGTATTTCCTGTAGCGTTGCTACATTATATACAGGTTTTATTTTATAAAAATTATATAATGGGATAAACAAGTATCATGATACACATATTATACGTGACTGGACTGAACTGACTAATAAAGGTGATGGGGCTCACCTATTTGATCAGACTTAAACTAACTTACGTACTAATTCTTAACCTAATTTTTCCCCGAGAGACTGTAGCCATCGATCCGGGAGGGGTGGTGGGGTCATAGTGTTCAACACTGGGTTGGTTAGGTGCTGCATCAAGTCAAAAAACGTGATGTGTCTCCGGTGGATGAACTTACCCACCGACGGCACACCAAGCAACGGGTGCAGGTCAGCGTTCTTTAAACCTCTCGAGAGAGGTATGTCGGACCACTTTTCGCATGATCTCATTCTGGAAATGGAGACTTTTTGGTGATACAGCCTACTGGGATTACAGCAGCGTGATGTGAATGCAATAAAATATTTCTAACCCATAAAAATCACACCTAATTCACAAAAATTACATCAAAGTAGAAACAACTACAAGCCAACTGAGAACTGGGAATGTCAATGGGAGTCGAGTGTCGAAGGAAGGGGGTGTTAGAGTGGGGATGAGTTGAAGGTGGGGCCATGGGTCCCCGTATGTTTGCCACTTCTACTCTATTGTAATTTCTATTGTTGTAAGTGTTTCGCATCACTTATCTTCAACGCAGCATCTTCTCTGATTTCCTTCATCTAGAAAAATAGCAGTAAGTTGTAAAGAAGCTCTAACAACAACGGCGCCATGATGTCACATTCGTTCGATAACAACTGGCCCACTCTTCTCAGAACTAGAAATTCTCAGGAGATAAAGTCGGAACGGTTTGTCATTTGTTTTCCGCCGACAAAGTAGCCACACTCTTCCCGTGGGAACAATTTTTGTCATTCGGAGATAACGGTCCTATTTCATTTCGTTTTTGTTTTTTCATTTCACACCCTACATGCGATTACCAAGCCCTGTTCACTTATCGCTACGGGAGCATGCTGTGGTTTGTTCTGTAGTCTACGGTTCAGCTTGACAAATACTTTCAATTTAGAAACCCATTTCTTCTGGTGACTCATTTCCATTTTTGTAGCTTAATCAGAATACAATTAGAAGAACATTTGTCTGAAGAACCAAAAATCCATTTGATCGAATCATCAATATTCGATTATATACTAAGGCTCTAACAATTATGTTATTATGTGTTTGACCTGATATGCGACGAGATTACAAATGATATAAATATCCCATAAATTTGATATTTATAGTAGTTTTTAAACAATTACCCATAATACCCTTCTATTTGAAATTTTATTATTCATACATCATTTTGTTTGCGACGTTTCGGACTCCATTATTCCGTTACTAAGCGACCAGAAAAAAGTTTGTTAATGCTTTTGTATGAATATTTCTATTTTTTTACAGAGCATTAACACCCCAAAAAAAGGCATTTACGTTGGTATTTTAGGCACCAAGTTTCAAGTCTCCACAATTAATCTTTTTATTGGCATACCATATTCTACAATAACCATCTTGTCTATTCAGGCATCATGAGGACTACAATTTAGAATAAGATCGATTGATATACCGAAAAGTATATTGAAATAAACAATATCTTTCACGGGTCTGTTGTAATACTATTTTTATTATTATTCCAATCTTCTTACTGATTAAATTAAAACTCATTTCATTCTTTTCCTTTTATAATAATATTGTACCTTTTCCTTTTACACAATATTTACAGACAGCCCAGAGACCTCCCAAATCCACATGCGAAGAGAAAGCGGACTCATTGTACGTTTTAAACAAATAATTTCTCTAAATTGTAACTTTTTATATATCTTGTTCTAAATTGTAGCCTTGATAATGCCTGAATAGGTTGATTGTAGAACATAAAAAAAAAAATATATATATATTAACTGGAGAGGCTTGAAGCTTACTACAATACATAAATATTTTTATTTCATATTCAGTTTACGAGTTACATATTCTTAAAGTAAATCAATCTTAAAAAATAGATACATTTAGGTTTGTTGCTTTCACGTTATGAAAAACATCTTTTCCATCAATTCCTGTAAATCAGACTGTGATACCAAACAAACACTTTGTCAAGTACCTCGGTATCAAACAACTTACATTAGGAAGTTCTCGCTCCTATGCATATAATAAAGGTGGGGACTTAATAAATATCATCTTCATCACCTTGGCAACAGGAAACTAACCAACTGATATACAACAGTACGTAGGCCGAAAACAACTTTCGCTTTGGACTTGGGTCGCTGCGAAAACGTTTTAACAGGATATAAATTTTCATTGTTGATGTCTTTCCAGCAATACCAAAAATCTTCATTTTGTTACATTTTACACTGTTTTAAAAGTAAATTTGGCATGGAAGTATTACTGGTAGCGTATCTAATGAATGAATGCAGGAGTATGAAGGAAAGGAGAGTGAACTGCCTGAATAAAGCTGTTAAATAAAGAAGTTAGTGAGATGTTTTTAAACGGGGTTTTAAGTGATATCATAAAGTGATAAGATTTCAAAAGCAAAAGTGTAGAAATTGCCAGAAATGGAAATGAAAAAAAAAATACACTTTATTCTGGGATATTGTCTCCTAAGAAAGCATGGAGTTATAAGTTTACAAATAATAGAGGGCTTATATACACATGGCAACAATGGACGAACAGCATAAGATTAACTGAAAAACATAAATGAGTAGATGTCAATGACATTCGCTGACAATTCTAACTGAGAAAATATAGATATTATTATAAGAGGGAAAAGATCGTAAAAAATTATTCATATGTATTAAAATAAGTAATAAATAAAATTAATAAAAATTTTGAGAGAGAACACATCGAAAACTTTATTATGATAAAATTACAATCTGCCTCATTGGGCAATACGTAATTGTGTTAAATGATCTCATTCATACCATAATTACAATTTCCATTCACTCGCTCATTCATACAGTGTTTACAAACAGCCTTGAGACCTCCCATTCCACATGGCTGTCACCTCCCTCGCATGCGAAAGAGGAAACATACTTGGAAAGTCCACCACGCTCCTCCGTCAGCCGCGTCACCGGATACGAGCCAGTGGAGGCTGACTAAGAGCGCGAGAGTCACCGACGCTTAGGGCCTGATTGGAGAAACTGGCAATTGCCAGGATTCCCACTGTCAAGTATTGATAGCAGGTCAATAGCCACTGCCGTTTTAGTTCCCGAGGAGGATTATAGGGATGAGTGGCGCAGTGCAATGACTGTGCTAACGGATTAGGGTGGTTTGATAGGTTACTATGGAATTTTATGAACTTGGAAGGGATGAGTTCAAGAATGTAGGGTATATTAAGATCATTATGAAGGGTTTTGATGCTGACGTAATAAGGGGCAACAATTGTTTTCAGGACTTTTGATTGAATGAATTAGATGCGCTCGATGTTCGACTTTTTTGCTGTCCACCATAGCTCTACTCCGTAATAAAAATTAAATAAATAAAATAATAATGGAGAATTACGAATTGTTAGAAATGGGATGCGTAAGCGAAAATGAAGAGTGAACACATATAATGAGCATTGGCAATTTTTCGAACGGTTTTTGATTAAATTTACTGAATTTTCCGAATGTCAGAAGGTCTGGTAATATGTCCATGACCTGTTCAATGATGATTGATGTAAGTTTGTAAGCACGTGGTTAAATTGGTAGTAGTAGTAGTAGTACTTCTTGTAGTATAGTCGTGATGCTATGGCCAATTAAGGCTTCGATTATTGTCAATGAATATTTATGAACTGCGGGTCTATTGTTATCGTGAGTATATATACGAGTAGAATAATTTGTCGAGAGATCGTCTTGGGTTGATGAAAAAGAGTTGTTAGGTTTTCATCAAAATTATTAATGAGTTAAATATTCTCCTAAATGCCTTAAACAGTCAACACCAACTTCCTTACAAAAGGACCTGACGTAGACAAACATAGTGTGTCAAACCGTTCTCCATGATTGAACTTGATGAAACTTAACACTTTTTCATCAACCCAACCCGATCTATCGAAAAACTCTTCTACTTATTTATGAATCCGGTTTTTAATTTGGCTAAGCAATGAATCCTCCATATGATGGATGATCCCTGCAAGTGTGCATTACCCGTGTGGGGGGGGGGGGGGGGGTTAGAATACACCTTTAAAGACACGGCTGCCTTTGATCTGATAATCGCATAGGTCGGAATTCTTCTGCGAGAGGTACATCGCGATAACGCCACACCGAACACAGACAATTATTCCGTAGAAGGGAGCAAGTATTGTCTGATGCTCATTAAATCTGACGCCCTTTTGCGGTTCACAAAAGGGCCCTACATCAAGGTAACCAGCCCTACCCCAGTCCTCTTTACGCTGGCTAGGGCTTTAATTATTCAAAACTTATTCAACAATAATAATCTTCATACGAGGAGTGTAGCGGTTTTGGGTCAGTCATACATGTAATTTATAGCGTTCAATATTTATTCTCACGTGAGAACAATTTGCCAGTTAATCGTGTGTTATCCTATGGCATAAAACGATTTTGGACAGAACAGATGCAATAACAATGGAACAATAGATTGGAAGAGGTGCAATAATTTAGATTTTAAATACCAACAGTATCCGGTTATTTTCAAAAGTTTTGTTTTAATTGGTAACCGTTTTCAACAGCCCACGTCTGGCATCGTCAGAAGTAACACAGCGATCAGTCCACTACTACAACCTATGTAGAACGTGGTTCTAGAAATCTAGAAAAGCTTTTGAACAGAAAAGAACATAGGTGTTATTTAAAACCTAAACTGGTTTTTTGACTCTCACTAATTATACCCGGAAGAAATGTATCAATTTTTTACACAGTCTTAATGTAAAGATTTTAATTTCTGAACAGTCTGTTAGAGTTAATCTATTTATTCTAAATTGAGAGACATGTATATGTAGAAAGGTTTGGTTAATATTTTTATATTTTATGGTATTGATATTATATAATTATTTTATTTAAATTTTATTTTTTAATGTTTAATTGTTGTAATTGGAGAAGTCACCAGCCCAGCTGTAATTTGCATGATGTAAATCACAGACTTCAACCTAAAAATAAAAGCGTTCTATCACTGAAGTATATCAGTCGGATGGACCCGTGTGAACCGGCAGATATAGAATGTAGTACTCCGCTGATAATGAGTCATTCCAAGTCTAATCAACCGAGTGACTGACTGACCTTCAATCACAAATATTTCTAATTTCGTTTTAAGAGTAGTTTTTTATTTTGTTTTTCACATTTTTAAAAAAGTGAAATCATCATAGTTTTCGAAAGCTCCAAAAAAAAAAAAAAATCGACGTAAATTGGCCGGATCAATATGACAATCAGTTCAGAACCTGATTGATTTAGAGTTGTGGTAGAGCTTATTTTAAAGCTTATGCAATAATAATTGGAAAACGTGTGTAAGAAAAAGATGTTTTGAGTTTTCTCACCCCCATTGGCTATACTTAGCAAAGGTCCATTATGGTTTGTAAGTATTTATAAGCGGAATAATAATATCTCACTATTTAATAACCATATTATGTTAACCTAATTACTTAATGTGAACTTTGCGATAGGGGACTCCGAATAATTACTAAATTTTCACCAAATATATACTAAATATTTAATTTTTTTTTCCGTGTGGACTTGGGGGGCCCCTGGGCTTTTTGTAAATATTGTATGAATGTGCGAGCGAATGATGAATTGTAAATATGGTATGAATGAAAACACTTATATCAATTATTTATTGCCTATTAAGTAAAGGCAGATTGTAATTTCATCATAATAAAGTTGTTGTTGTTGTACTAAAAAAAAAATTTTTTTTTCAAATGAGTAAACGTTTCTGTTACTAATTACCGGTAAGTGTAACCTTACGGATTATATTATATTTAGAATTTAATTAAAGTATCTCCCTATGATGGCTTTTGTTCCTCTTGTGCAAGTTTTGGCCTTTTTTGATATTCGGTTTCTAGCAGCAGGTTAAATTTTCTCCTATGAAAACATTCAAGATCATCATATTTGGAGGACAAAATCGTACTGGGCTTTTAAGCCATGAAATTGGAAGCATTTTAATTTCAAAAGCTTCTTTTTTTTTTCCTTTATAGCCCCTTTAAATTTACAGATAATTATATATAATTATAGATCCTCAGGCGAATCTATTTACAAATTATTTTTGTATTTCCTGTGGCATCGCTACATTATATACAGGTTTTGTTATTTTATAAAAATTATATAATGGAATAAACAAGTATAATGATACACATTATACGAGACTGGACTAAACTGACTAATAAAGGTGATGTGGCTCATTTTATCAAAATTAAAACTAACATACATACTAATTCTTAACCTAATTTTTCCCCGACAGTCTGTTGCTATCGATGCGGCAGGGGGTGGTGGGACCATAGTGTTAAACACTAGGTTGGCTAGGTCATAAAACTTGATGTGTCTCCGGCGGATGAACTCAAAGTTATCAAACGACGGCACACCAAGCAACGGGTGCAGGTTAGCATTCTTTAACCTCTCGAGAGAGGTATGTCGGACCACTTTTCGCATGATCCCATTCTGGAAATGTTGGAGACATTTGGCTGTATTGTCAGTCAAGTGGGTAAATAGCGGGGCACCGTACAGCAGAGCTGACCGGAGGACACATTTATAGATCATCAGTTTGAGACGAAGCGACAGGTTGGGTAAGATCTTTGTCGCACTTTTTCTATTTTATTACTAAAATGAGTAGAGAAATGGAGATGCCTATCCGTTATTATACCCAGATAGTACATTGAGAAAGCTGGTGAGTTCTCTTGCCTTCCTATACTATATGATTTTGGCAAGAATTTTTTCCCCTTTTGGAGGGAGAAGAATTTCAACAGTATTTTGTTAAAGTATTTTCTTTGTTTAGTACAAAAAAACTCGGCGGGTGGGAAAAAGAATGACAATCCCATAAAATATGAATTAGGGTCATGCATTAGTCAGCTACTTGGAAATTTCTAGACCATTTTCACAGTATCACGCAAATGGTAGGTTCCCAGGAAGGCCTTAAAAGACTACAATTATGACACTTGTTGATCGAAGGATCAGTAGCCTCGTGATCGCTCAGTAACTGTTTGAAAGTAATTACTACGCCTTCGGGCTCGGTAGCAAAGTAAATATGTACAAATAAATAGTAAACACTTATTTTATCAACGATTCTTTAGTTTCAACTATTGGTATTCTTTATTTGATCAAGCCCCCAGCTGTGTTAAGCCTTGGGTGTGTTTTTTCCAAAGAGAAAAGGTATTTTTTCAGATTGTTCCTGTTTTGAAAATTTCGAAAATTGACAAAAACTGGTAATCTGATCAATCCTAAAACCCCTAGAACTTAATTACCCTAGAGAGCCGGTCCACACTTTAACTCTTGTATAATTTATACTTTATTTGGTTTTTATAAAATATAATCAGATTTTTCCTTGCGAAGCTTGTCGTCTTAAATAAATAAACTTAAATAATAGAAATAAGAATGCTGTAAAAGATTGGGCTCAGCTTTATCTTGGACTATTAACGAATGGGAAAATCCAAAGAACACGCATAAAAAGAGAATAGACAAATATAACTTTAGAACAAGATATTATTTTGTGGTAGAGCTGGTTTAAGTTTCAAAACAACAGTCCTCAATGCCAAACTCGATAAAATGCCTGCATGACATAAAGAAAAATGAAAAAACAGAACTCAATGGCTGCTAGAGATGTGTTAAAGAATTCTGTATGATTGTAGAATGATTAGCTCAGAGGCCAGTTTGATTGTTCTGGGAATGTATAAGAAGTAGGTATTCAAATAATAATTAGATTTTCTACAAGTTTCCTTTAGAGATATAGTTGTACTTTGTATTTAGGGTGTGGATGAGAGTTTTTAAGTTGTATTGCATAGCCACCTTCAGGTGTCCGTCAGGTTGGTGGAGTGACTGAGTAAAAACAATTTCAAGATTTTGTTGCTGTGAACTTGTATTTACAATAAAACGTCAAATTAATGTTATAATATAATAATTAAAAATAAAAAATACAAACTTAGCTGTTTGTTTTCTACCATAGTAATAGGGCTTACATGCTTCATGGAATCTGCATATTACATCTGAAACCTAAATTAACATTTTTCAAAGCATATATGATTTTATAAACATTCACACTTGGTATAATTAACTAGAGAAAAGCCAAAACTAATCATAACATCTTCATAATTGAATCTTGATAACTTTAATATCTTGATATTGGTCTAGCCGGCGTTATTCATTTTTTTGTTCAGTTGTTTTTGTCTCAGTATCCAGTTTAGCTGTCTTCTTGCAAAATCGGTTTGTCTAAATTAAATTTAAATAAATCTTGTCTATATTTCCCAAAAATACAAAAATAATTTGTAATAAGATTCCCTGAGGATCTATAATTGTGTATAATTATCTGTAAATTTAAAGGGCTATGAAGAAAAAAAAATATGTCGTGATTTGTTTGCCACCTATCCCTTTTTAATAACAGTTATTATTTTTCATTTTAATCAAGACCGCACTATTATTTTTTTTTCTTCTTTCAACGTTCTTCACAGCTGAAATAGTGATGAAACCGGATGTTGAATTATGAAACAATTTTTAGCAGTTAAAGCATCGATGTGGACTTCATTGCTAAAACTATTAAAGAAAACAATTGTTTCAGCTGTTGATGACAGGCACAAACCTTACCTAATTATATAAAATGTTCCAAAAAGACCTTGCAGGTGAGTTTGGAGAGCTAATTTTAAACTATTCCATGAATCATTTTACTAATGCTAGAATCCCTTTTGAGAACTCATGCTTCAAATGAAGTATCCCCATGATCTATTGGATGAGGCAATTTGTTACTCGTTGCGAAATGTAAGAGTACTTAGTATCGTGAACATAAGTTTTGAAATTTATTTTTAGGGTCCTCTTTAAGCACTATTTACAACTGTGGCATTTTAAAGTGTTTTTTTTTTTTGCACATTATCAATCTCATAAATCTAAGCGCGGCATTGAGTTGAAAACGAAAATGCAGGTTACCACTAACCTCGAACCAAAACCAGAAATATCTGCTATTAAAGTCGAGGTTTCTATAATTCTCAATTAAATGTCTGTCACCACTACAGATGGCACCCCCTCCCCTGCCTGCCTCGGAGGTGCATGTATAGTGCTGGGAATAATAGTATTAAAACCCCCAAAAACGTTAATAATTTTCTTTTGAAAATCAAGAAAATCACGGTATTGATTCCGGCATCAATGACCCTTTTGGTTGATAGGCCAAATCAAAAAAAAAAAGAAAATCTGTGAATGTTTATTGTTCTATGCATATATAAATGCGCATGCCATTGCATGTCTGTTTGATGGGGAAGTGGGTAGTTTTCGAATATGCTTGCGATAATGGTGTACAATGACATGTTAGTTAATTTAAGAAGTCACATCGTAGACATTAAGGTGAACATGGAGCATTCTGTCATTAAGATGTAATGTCAGGCAGGATCGATACTACAATAGAACATTGGTCGCCTCCATTATTCAGTTAGCGCCAAGACTGTCATTAGAACTAAGTGGTCAGGTGAAATGATAGGGTAATTAAACAATTAAAAACGCTTACATTGAAATATGGTTTGATACAGCGTAACGTTGGCTTCGAATATAATTTATGTAATATCTTTGATTTGTATGTTTTCGTTGGTGTTAGTAAAACCACAAAAATCGTAAAACACTTGTTCACGTCTTTTGTATGACGCGGGTGCTTGACATTTTCCAATTGACTTGTCTTGAAAAAAAATGAAGTGCCATGAATTAATGAAACACTGGGTGGCTAAAATATTACATTGCTACATTAATATGTAATATAGGTTAGGCATTTAGTAGCCAATAATTACAAAAACCGTTAAATAAAGCTGTCACATAAACGGCTTCATACAATACTTTTTCGCACCCACGGTAGAACTCTTAATTGAGTGGCACATCGCAGTTGACTAACTTTTAAACCTAGGAGGAAACTTAGAACTTCTTCAATAGCAGTCGAGATAACTTGCAAACTACAAAACTTTTCTTTTTCATAATTACTTTATTATGTTTTCTAATTTGTTACCCGGGATGGAATTTCATTTCGTTCATAAGGTTAGATAGATTTTTAAGCCCAATTTCGTAGTATGTATAAACAAATTCGATTGCTCGTAATTATGCTTCACATTTCATAATTTTACAATCCCAACAAGTTGTGTTCTTACACCCACATGAACCGTTTGCGTATACAATATGCACCTAGTTCACATGAGTCATTCACACCTCCTCACCGCAACATAAAGAAACGGAAACATAATATGTTTCTGTTGCCTGTAAAACACCTTTATTTTCAAACAATAGTCAAATATTCTTTAGAAGCCTTTTAAGGGTTATTTCACGTTAACTCTTTCTGCGTGGTTACAAAGCAATTTATGGTTGCCTATATTATATCATACAAAGACGATTAAGTAGTTGAGAAAAACATTTTTCTTATTTTATTTAATTAATCTTATCTTATTAAAAAATTTAATCTTATTTTACCCCCAGAATTTATCTTATTATACGAATGTGTCAGCTAATTTACATGTATAAACTTTTTAATTTTTTATGACTATGTTATATTTTGCTCAGTAAAGATATTGCCAAAATGGGCGAAAGGTCTATAGACTATAAGACTGTAGAGATACTTTAACAAGAAATACTTAAAAGCGTTAATCTCAAGATATTGATAAAACTGAAAATATTGATAAAACTGAAAACTCCTGACTAGCAAATCCTTATTTTTTTATCAATTAACTCGTACAAGTTGTCCATTAGCTTTTTGATTTGTTGAGTCAGATGTTCGGACAATTTGTCGCTGTATAGAACAAAGGAGTTAAAAATGTTTATGTTTTAAATGACACCAATGTTTATTTATCTTTAAAACTTTTTCTTTAAATGAGAAGCGTTTTCAACAGCCCAGATCAGTCAAGCGCAGGTTCCACACTGCAATAAATCTACCAGCCACGACCTATGACAAATTATAATAGTGTTTTTTCGCTGGAATAACCCTGTCTTTGTAGTCCCCTGTGTCCTCTTGTATTCATTTACTATATAACAGTTCCAATTTTATTAAGCAAATGCTGAATTTTAACGTAAAGCTCTTTCACATTTCCTTTTAATTGTAGCACAATTAGTAATTGTAGTGTTGTATTTCCTCCATCTTAGTTATAGTCCTAAACGATTGAACAAACTTTTCTTTTTATGTTTCAATTATGCAATTAAGTTTATATTTTTAGAATTAAATAAATCTATAAAAATTTCTAAGACGAGCGGAATAATATGCTTAATTGAGGTACAGGTGATATCACCTCCATCCTGCTTTGTCCGACTCCTTGCTATGCAGTCCTCTATCTACCTAAGGACCTACCTAGGTCCTTTTATCGGTTTTCACTATACCTTATCTTCAGCTTAATTAAGCAGGGGATAATCCTATTTGTCTCCATTTTGATTCAACGAAGATATGTATCTTCCTTTATCAATATCAATGGGACGGCTCACGCCTTTTGTTGAAGCGTTTAGTGACTCTTTAAACATTTCACGAGTGCCTCCTGCTTAATTATAAACCGGATCATAATTTGTTGTTAGGTTATTAAATTTAGTGATTGTTCAACTGCTCATATTGTGTGAATAGCGATACCTTCCATTGGAAAAAAAATGACTCAAGACTTAAACAAGCTGGACCCTATTGTACCCAGTATACAAGTACTGGTGGTTTAGTAAGAATTTGTTTTGCAAAAAGTAACATTTTGATAAAAGTAGTTTCATAAATATAAAAAAGAACTTACTAACAGAAAAAATTAAACTGAACTTCCTCTCATTTTTCTTCTTTCCTCTTCTTCCTCCTCTCCAAGTGATACTTGGAGAGGAGGAAGAAGTTCTAGTTCTGGAATGCTTTTCATTGATTTTTGATTTTAGCTACTTACAAGTACCTTGAAAGCACCTTAATTTTCTATTCCTAACGGTAGCCTACAAAACAGAAACTCAAATTAAAAACATTTTTTAAACTCAGTATGTGTAGCAACTGGAAATTACCTAATTTTACCTACGTTTTTTTAGTTATCGCTTCCTATTCAACAAAAAACGAGACAACCTAAATCTGTGATATTAACCATCAAGCAATAAATGTCCACTAGTTTTGGACGCACAGAGGAATAAAATGAAATCACAATAGAGCACATCAACATTGTTAACCAAACATGATATATCTGAAAAAAAAAGAGTTTTCGACCTGTTCTGGAGATACAAAGAAATAAAAAAAAAATCGTAAAAGAGCACATGAACATCGTTACATTGCCAGATATCGAACAGGATAAATTAAATTGGTACTGGCACCAACTTGTGAATTCGAAGCCATATAATACTAGAAATAATATATGTGAAAAAGTTTAGAAAACATTAAATTACTCAAAACAAGATATTTCGGTTATGGACAATTACTATACATATATATGGGGAAATACCCTTGCCGTTGGTAATACACAAGATGTGGGTGGTTAAAGATTCAGGGACAAGTTAAGCCCCTGTTCCCAACCATTAATTACATCGGAAGTGCCATCTAAAAGTGATGAGCCCGGGCGTGCATGCGATCCACCGCAGCACTGCGTACTCTATGTGTCAGCGATAGTGGCTTCAACAGAACGTGAATAATAAAAGCTTCTGTTGAATCTTTCCCCGTTTGCCAGTAGTGCAGATGTGACTGCTCTTAGCATTCCAGATCTTTCGCCCAGAGGCAACCATTACGTAGCGGGTTTCTCCGAAACGTGTCTAAGAAATGAAAAAAAAAAAGAAGGGCGAGAGAAAATAGAGAGAAAGAGAGAGATGGAAATAAAACAGAAAGTGGAGCAGCCATTGGTTAGTTATTAGCTTCAATGTTTTATCGAGGTAATCAGCAGTGCATGTCGGAAAGAGCGGGTGCCGAAACCACTTCCTGCCGGCCCCTGGTTAGTTTTCACCCGGCGGTCGCCTTATGCAAACTACCGCCGACCGGCAGATAATTAACAGGCCGTTAATTACCAATTACCCTCTCCCGAGATTGTCGCGCTAGTTAACTAATTGCCTGCCTCCGGACAGCGAGTAGCGGACCCTGTGGTACCCCACACCGAAGGCACGCTCCGCCACAGTCTTGGGCCTAATGGAGTGATCGCTTGATCTTCGCCCTTTTGTTCTCGGAATCCACGTCAACACGAAACTGTGGCCGCAGAATTATTGATCTCCGGAAACCTGGCTGGGACCACAGGAGTCCGTTCTTCAACCGAACGGAGCAATCATCTATCTACCAGTTTGTCCAAACATGAGTCTTCGAAATCTTTGATAGAATTGTGACAAATGTTGCAACATCAGCCATGAAATAATTATTCGTGTTAAAATAACTATCCTTTAGGCCAATATTATTCCCATCAACTCCCCGGGTCCCCGCTCCATTCGCTACAAAGAGTAACTCTAGACATTCGCAAACCACGTAAACAATAAACTTAACAAAAACAAAAAGCTCAGTAGTAAACGTTATCCTAATTCCACAAAAAATCAAAATTGATTCTCGAAAACAATTTTTTTACTACATAAAGCAGTAACCGCTCTACGATGACAGACGGTTTGGAGTTCCATTTGTAAATCAAATTAGTTATTTTCTTTACTATGTGGGTTTGCAGGGTTGCTTCTGAGCAAAATCATAAATTATGCAAATAATAAACTTGAATAAAAAGAACCACTAAAACTAATAAAAAAGAACGATAATAAAGAAATATAAGTGGAATGGTAATAATTCATAATGACTCATATTTTGTTGTTTTTTCTTTACATTGTTTTTTACTTCTATATTATTTTTTGAACATATATATTACCACTTTATTGGTTTTTTTCTATATATATTTTGTATATCAACTTGTATTGTATGTTAAGTACATGAGTATTTGCTCCTGAGCAAGTCTTGCACAGTCTGTAGACGGCTGCAAAGAGACGGTTCTTCAGGAAATAGGGTTCGGTTCACACTTATGGGATCCCATGTTACATGAATGTAGAGAATTTGAATTTATCAAGGATAGGGGGGGGGGATGTCAATAGAAGGTAAACTCGGGTAAGATGGGTCCTGATAGCTAAAGGCAAACATTGAAGATAATTTTCCATCCAATAAAAATTTTCTTGGAGGACCCAGTTGTAGAACGCCACCAGGGCTCATAATTGATCTCTAATAGATACGTCATGTTCAGTGCTAAATTCTAATTTGCCAATTGCAAAATACATTTATTAACATTTAATTCAGTCGATGTGCTTAGTCCATCGAACGATCTTGACAAAACATAAATAATTTTAGTGCTAGGTGAAGTCATTGCTAAAAAGATGAAATTATCCGACCTTGGGAACAAAGCCAAACAAGTATGAAATATTTTTATCGTTCTACCTACTCAATATCCTACTTGAGCTGACTAATTTGTTTTTACACCATTTAAGAACTAGATATGCTCTTGAATATGTGAATATATGCAAGGTAGGTAGCGAATGATACATGGGATGATGCTGAAAGATACCTACGGCTCTCCGAGTTTCTTAAACATTTATTTATTAAAACTTCTTTATTATGCTAAAATTACAATCTGCCTTATTAGCCAATAAGCAATTGTGATGAATGTTCTCATTCATACAATATTTACAATGTTCATTCATTCGCTCATTCATACAGCTTTTACAAACAGCCCAGAGGCCTCCCAAATCATGGCTGGCACCTCCCTCACATGCGAAAGAGGAAGCGGAGTTATCTCTATCACTAAATATTGACTCTATAAATAAATTTAAATACCTGCAATATTAACAGCGAATTGTATTATTTTCCTCCAAAACTCTATTCTTTGGACAATCTTTGACTTTTTTTGTTGCGTTTGTTCCTTAACAATGGAAAATAATTATTAAATATTAGCTAGTTTCTGTATAGCGACTTGTGAAAGCATAAAAATCGCATGGAGAGAAAATATTTTAAGGTAATAGTTACGGGGCTGACCTTTTTACACAATTTAGGTTTTATTTATTAATAAAAAACATATAAAGCATAGTCCGGTGTGTTATTAAATATAAAATTTCAGGTTGATTGCTTCATTTTTACGACCAATATTGGCTTAGGTGATAGTGGCAATTTGGAGTTGAATCTAGCGAGCGCTCAATTTCTACTCATTCTACACCAGTATTCCTAGTTTGTCCGAAGCTGTAAAAAAAAAACGTTGCGTTTTATTTTTAATTGAAGGTAATTTGCTTATTGACGGGTATCTAGATCTGACTAAATGCAATTTGTTGACTGGGAAAAACATTTTTTTTAATAAATACTCTTAATCTCTAGATTTTCCCAGCTGGAAAAACCTGTTTTTTTTCCATTGGTCCAATTGGTCTCTCTTCTAGCTGTAGTTTTATATTAAATTTTCAGGGAGTTTGCTGCTCCAAATTTGATATCCAAACTTTTTGTAAACGATGGGAATAAGAATGACAGTATGAATGAATTATGTTATTATTTAGTAAAAATATTAATTCCAATGGCGTTGCTTATATACATGACACAGCTGTGCTTTACTTTCGACTTAAACGTCTTTTCTGTTCCAGGAAAGAGCTTCACCTTGACCATCACCGTTGCATCTTGCCCGCCGCAAGTGACCACCTACAGTAAAGCCATCAAAGTGACAGTTGATGGGCCCAGGGAACCCAGGTCTAAGACGAGTGAGTATAATAATTTTATTTCATCAGGCAATATCTACAAACTATTTCAAATATATATTCGTAACAATTTGCCACCTTTTTATTGGCACTATTAATATAGGTTATAGTCATCATAGGTTTTCCATAATTATTTCATCAACTCTCAATCTATCTAATATTCCTACCTAACCAGAAACCACGGTCCACTCCAGTAATCTTCTTTCACATCAAACCCACATACTGCTCATTTTCTTGTCGAGTCCTCGGAGTCTCGTTGAAAAAATAAACATCGATCCCGAGGGACTCGTCCATTTCGCTTCACTATTGTAGGTCATACTTGATTTCCTGTAATGTGGAAGATTTACATTACAGGCTGACTTAGAGTGCGAGAGCCACCGACGCTAAGGGCCTGATGGGAGAAACTGGCAATTGCCAGGACTCCCACTGTCACGTTTTTATAGTAGGTCACGAGGCCACTGCCACTTTAGTCTCCAAAGAGGATTATAGGGATGAGTGGTACAGTGCAATGACTGTGCTAGAGGATTAGGGTGGCTGGATAGGTTATTATGGAATTTTATGAACTTGGAAGGGATGAGTTCAAGAAGGTAGGAGCATTATACGGAAACATTTATAAATTATTGTAAAAACCCAATCGTTATTTATGATCCAAGACAATCCATTTTATTTGTTAAGTGATCTCTATCAATAAATATTGAATCGAAAAATAAATTTAAATAGCTAGAATATTGACAGTGGGCGATTTGTATTATTTTCCTCCAAAACCCTATTCTTTGGACAATCTATGACATTTTTTTTTGCGTTTGTATCCTTAACAATGGAAAATAATTATTAATTATCACGTATTTTTAACTTTTTTTCTTCCTCTCAAACTATCAGTATATAACTAGTTTCAAGTTCAACAAGTTAATATGCTTGTATTAAAAGGCTCCGATTAGGTTTTTAGAAACATTTTTTTCCTTCACAGACAATTTTTAGGTCAGTCATTAGTATTACATACAATCAAACAGACTATACCATGTAAAATTAACACTATTTCAATGATTTAGTCTATAGTAAGTCGAAGAGGAACACAAGAGTGAATACAAAATATCATCATGACATTTGTAAGGTTACAGATATTCACCCGTAAGCCGTGCCTACGGTTCAGAAAGTGAAGCTACCCAAGAGCCAGCGGAGGGCAGACTGTGGAGCTGCGGTTTCTTCCATTGAGGCTCCAGGTCAGTACCCATCGTACTGGCGTCCCATTCAGGGCATCGGCCCAACTCCCAGTCCGCTAGTCTGCTTGTCTGTCCATTCTGTTTTGTTTATTGTATTTCGTCTATCGTGATAAAAAAAAAAAAATTTATGCAATAATGATTACCATATAAATTAATAGATAAAAATAAATAAGAGCAAGAAATAGAATATTCAGATAAAAACAAAAATACACAAAATAAACCATAACCCCCAAATATTAACAAAATATCAGCCAAAATCATAGAACCAGAAACAGGAGCCTCCACATGAGTCTTTGGTAATCAAAAGTTATTGGTATTTTAAATAAAAACGACATTAAAATCATTGATAAATAAAAATATAAATTAACTGGCAATCTAATTAACCAAAAATTTAAAGTATATGTAGAAGAATATACATAAATAATACCTAATAACATTGGTAAAGAAGCAAATAAAGTATAAAACAATAGATAAAACCCTGCAGTAAGACGTTCTGGCTGATATCCCCACCCAAAAATCAAAAAAAGGGTGGGAATAATTGAAGATTCAAAGAATAAATAAAATAATAACAGGTTATCCACTCTAAAAGTTAACACAAGCATAATTAACAAAAAGAGGATAATAAATAAAAATTCCCTAATTAAAGAATTACTGTTATAAATAACAAAGCTAGATAAAATCATTAAAAAGATCAATCAATATGTCAGGCTAATATATAAGATAAAATATCAAAACCAAAAAAATTACTAATTAAAGAAAAAAAATTGTAAGGATTGAATAAAAATATAATATAAAAGGATAATAATATAACTATATATATAAATAATCATCAATGAGAAACTAAAGGGGTTAAAAAAATGTAAATAAAATAATTTTTATCATTTTAACACTGATATACTAGATAAATAATCATTACCCTGATTACGGACCAACATAACCAACAAAGATAACCCTAGAGCACGTTCACAAACCGTAAAGACTAAAAAAATCAAAGCAAAGTAAGATTCAAACCCAAGAACTAACATAGTAATTAAAATGAATTTATGTAATAATAGTCTTCTAATGCACTAACGCAAGAGAATATTAATTTTAAATAAGAACAGTGGGTTCTTTTGACAGTATCAGTCCCCGCTAAAGTTTAAAATATCAAAGAGAAATGAGATAAGAAAATATACGATAAAAAGTACACATAAATGACTAATATTTATCATGAATTAAAAGTTAAAAATAAACAAAAACAATATGAAAAAAATAAAAGAAGAAGTTCCTGGAAAAATAAAATATCATAAATCAATTAACAATTGGCTATTTCAACAAAAATAACTATATACATATATACATAGATACACTAAAAAAATAAATAAATAATATTAGTTATATTTACTAATTTAAATAATAAGTTATTATTAACCCTTCGTTATTTCTCATGAGGATACTATGCATTATATCATCCCTCTCTATAAAAGTGGGGCTTCAATACAAAGAAGCTTTTCAAAACAAAAAGATCCCCATGTCTACTCTAAAGGTGAGCCCCATAACCTCGTCCTTTTGCTTTATATATATTTTTAACAATAATCAGAGATAATATTTGTGTCAGAAACTGCTTAAAATGCATAGCTTGCAGTAAAAGAAGTCATCTGAAGCTCAATTTATATTGTATTGTATAGATTTCATTTTTACAAATATTTAAACTTAGGGGTTAAGAAGGAAAAAAAACCTTTGAATTAATTTTAATGACAGTTTTAATCCCTTTACGTAGTTATAATTCAATTAAGCCTCGAAACATATTACACGTTATTATTTAGGACGTCGGGATAGAAAACAATTTTTTTTACTAATTAATTTTATGGAGACGCCCTTTTTCCTTATATCGAATGGGACCACCACGCGAAGTTATGAAAAAACAATTCAGTTAAACAGTTTTGGTTATTGTACTTTGAAAAATAAAACACAAATCACTTATTTTTAATCAAGATGTTGGGTTATTTTAATTTCATGCGATACTCAAACTTTTATATATATAACTATTTTTTAACCGCTAATCAATTAACGACACGTACTCATGCATTATATTTATAGGAAGGCATACCTCATATCAAGTGGGATTTCCAAGTGAAAGATCATGTATCAGTTTTATTGACTCACAAATAACAGACAGAAAACGCTCACACACACTCAGACTTTTGAATTTGTTACGTTAGGATTAGATTGTAAATACGTAGATTAAATTTGATTTAGGTAAAGAAAAGGATGTACTAATTGTAAATAGTTCGTTTGTATGCATCCTTGTAAATATTTTTATTTTTTCTATATAGACAGTTAAAAAGAACGAACTAAAATGTCCTGACCGCAGCAACAATCCCAATTTCAATGGAATAACCCAAGAATTCACCTCATATTAGTGATAACCTTAAAATCTGCTTTGTACCGGTGATGCGGCTAGATGAGTAGTAAGTGGGATCTGTCAAATCCTTGCTTTCTTCTAAATAGATGGTGAGCATTTCGTGGGTGAATTGGGGGATTTCTGGGTTATGTTATTGGTTGCCTCTATTTTAAGAATGTATATAGAAAAAACGGTATGAATGAAAGTGAAAATTTGTAAATATATGAATGCGATATTTTACTACAATTATCTACCATTGTAATTTTCTTCAAATTGAGATTTCTTATTGATATAAATAGTCGAGCCTACTAATCCACGAATTAACTACGGGATATTAAGTTGGAATTTTATGGAGGACTCGTATATACATATTTAGATTAAGTGTCATTCAGCAGTTATTTTAGCAAACCCTTAGAGGATACAGTGTTTACATCTGTGAAATACTTAACTGTTCCGTGAACATTGCGTAGGTAGGAAATTTCCACCGGTGGATGTGAGACTTGAGTTGATCTGGGATACCCAGAATTTCCCGTCCTTCAGAAGCGTCACACGCGCACAGGGAACCCCCAAGAATTAATTATTATCCGTACAGGAGAACACGACCTTCACCTTAATTCTGAATCATTCCTTGCTGATAGTCAAGTTCCGACACGAGTCTGTGAGTCCCTGAGAATCTCCGCTGGGTCACTGATAGGTACAGCGATAGTGTGTGTACGCTGGCGATTAAGTGGATCAGAGTATCAGTAACCTCTTCAAATGAACCCATTGCTGCTCCCGTATTTTATTGGTGTTGGATCACCCTGAAGCTTTTCTATATGTACCTCTAGACTGTTGATGGTAACGATTTAACGAGTGTCTTGTGTTCAGTAACTAATGTCCATAGTGATCATTGTATGTGTCCAACAGCAAAGTGCTTAGAAGTTGACCAATATTTATTCACGTTATAGTTCCAAATCCTTGAAATGATACAACAAGACATATGTAAGAGGGAGGTGATATCAAAATGACTCAACCCTAGAAGTTTAAATCAACTGTGATAGATCGCCTAGTTAATCGCTTCGTTACGAAATTCGTCGCGAAAATGCATTTAAATCCTTCATTTAACCATCAGATCAGACTGATTGTAAAAGGAGGCCGGAGACTCAATTAGTGTAACAACGATATACCTCCTATGTTCTAGTGGATGCTCTTATTTTTTTATTTTAGTTGATTTTCAAGCAGCATCTACACAAAAAACAACATTAAAAATTAACATTTTCGAAGGATGCAACTTTTTCCTAACTAATCTTACGTCATTAAATAAATTAATTACTGGACCACATGCCAAACGAATAATATAATTAGTGTGGAATTTTCCCTGGCCAGGGAATGAGAATTAATATCGTTTAAATAGATAATTATTATGATGCATACCTCAGCATGTAATTAGGAAACATATGTTGCATTACTTTAAGCAATTAAAACATTTGTTTAATAATGTGACTAATTTTCAATTTTTGTTGGCATTGAGTATTTTTATGGAGTTTGCTACAGCTTTAGTGTCTTCACGAATATCAACGGAAGCAGAAAATATTATGACTAGGTTGAGGAAGGGACATAGATGAAAAAATAGTTTACAACTGAAAATTATTTATAGTAACAATAAAGAAATAAAGGAAGAAATTAAATCCAAAATATATCTGTTCAATTACTGTTCAAATATTACGTGCCCTAAGATTAGGACGTACTGTTTGTTGCACTTATAATACGGCCAGAACCTCGTTCCAGTCTTCAGTCTCTACCTTTAATGGTCCAAGGGACGGTGGTAGAGTTCCGGGAAGGAATCTCGAAATAGACTTGCATCAACTTCAACCGAAAAACCACGTACAATTGAGTACAGGAAAAGTACCAGATGGTTCAATGTCAAACCTGTGTAATTTTAAGTTACGTTATACAACGGTAGGCGTATTGTAGAATAATATAAAAGATTTAGAATGGTTAAAAAAAAAAATTATTCTGATAAGTTTGTGGTAGGCGCACATTAGCCAACCTGTCGACGTCTTGCGAAATACGTTGGAAAGATGAATAACGCGCATTTACCAATCATCCAATTGCCACCGAGGTCAGTTACTTTCGAAATATTTTGTGACTCATTTTGGCCGTAATTCGTTCATATCTTGTCGTAATCTTGTAAATTAGTTTGCGTGTCAATTTCGACTAAGTACCATTCACACCTGCCCAGAACCGTAATAACTATCCAATGGTGTAACGCTTAGTGACACCACGTTCAGTCTTTTTGTTCCCAAAAACTACCATTCAAAGTCAGTACACATACAATTCAAATTCAAATATCAAGTTCATTCATTGTACTGTTGTACCTATAAATTGTATAAACTACTAAAGGGTGTCCCAGAATTAACGCAAGATTTGATTTAAATAGAAAACACAGTTTTTAGTATTTTTGTTGTTATTTTTTTATTGAATTATAAAGCAAATAGGATAGGGTTATTTATGGAATAACACATAAGGCAAATGCGCACTCTTTTGTCGAAATTTTCTATGACCATTTGGCATAAATGTGGTTGAATTTTGTTGATGCAGCGTTGAATTTCCTCTTTTAATGCATGGGTGGATGTGGGCTTCTTGACATACACCTTTGACTTCAAATAACCCCATAAAAAGAAATCTAAAGGTGTTAAATCACACGATCTAGGGGGCCAATTCTGATCACCGAAACAAGAGAGTACACGACCTGAAAATGTCTCATGCAGTATTTGAATTGTTTCATGGACTGTATGGCATGTGGTACCATCTTGTTAAAACCACATATTGGCATATTGGCCATCAATATCATCCAATTTCGGCACAAAGAACTGTTTTTCGGTGCCGAATTGATGTTCCTCGATTTTCGACAACACTCTCACGCACTGCTTCGATATTGGCATTTGAACGGCTTGTTTTTGGACGACCAGTGTATTTAGTGTCTCCAACTGATCCAGTCTCCCTAAATTTTTCAATTAATCTCTTCACAGTTAATGAAGTCAAAACACTATCCGACCATATTTTGTATGAAATTTTTGAACTGCGGCCACCAAACTTTCATTATTTTTGAGATAATGTTCAACAATAAAGACACGTTGTTCTATCGTGTAAAGCTCCATTTTTACTAACCCTAAACTGTCAGCTGTAAAATTGTTTTTTTTTAGGGTTGCCAGCACTTTACACCACAAATGCCGGCAAATTCAAATCTTGTGTTAATTCTGGGACACTCTTTAATACCTACACCAAATTTATAATTTTAATACGAAGACTCCCTCCGAAAACTTTCTGGAATGATTACTTATGTGAAAATATACCTCAAAAAAATTTTTGCCCCATATCGCAATCACTGCCGTCAAAAAAAATTTATTTTCATGTGCTCCTAAAACCAATTCATTCCTTGAAATAACCTTCTTTTTTTTAATTACTCGACAGTGACCTATATCTACAAAATAAAAATGCATTAGTTAACAATTTAAGCGCATCATATTTGGCTTCCCATGAGACCAACCCTAGCTACATAGTGTTAATAATTAGGTAATTCAAGGACTAGAGGCCCCGAAAAATCGTTTTTCTGTGTTCATTATTTAATCGAAATCCCGAATGGATTGTTTGCCGAGATGAACGAAAGTTGTTAATCGATAAAGCAAACAATCCCACCCACGTCGAAATAAATAAACAGCAAATTGTGAACCTGCAGTACATTTTCCATTTTTACTTTTTATTTTGCTATTGAAGTTGAGGAGATTTTTTTTTTAAATTCTAACTAAAAAAATACAGTAAACAAAAAAGTACCCCCCCCCCAAAAAAATAATTTAAAAGCATCTCAGACATGTGGGAAGAGTGGTTTCTATTATTGGTTTTTATTTTATTTTTTACAATACCTATAAGAATACGTGTAATATTATTTATTCATTAGGCTCTATACTGTTATCAGCCTGATAAAACCTACACAGATTTAAATTTTATGCTGGTATCACTATTGAAATTCAAAATTTAGAGAATTGGGGCCAATATTTTCATGGTTAATTTTGTTTCAGTTTCAATGGTACTGTATTGGAGCTACCACTCAATCATTGTCAATAGAAAATGTTTTGGAGCGTTGTTAAAATACATTAACAGACATTCGAAAGACTACTGCCTTGTTTCTTACTAAAGCCTTCGGGTTTTAGTAAGCTTGATAAGCTCACAAGTTTTTCGTTTCCCCTTTGGTAAAAGTTCCTACTTAGTACTTAAACGGTTAAAACATCATCAACTGTGACAGGTAAACTACCACATCGGCTAACCGACTCGGTGCAAAGCCCGCAATTTACGTTTCCGGCTAAAAACCAGTTAGTGCAATATGTACTTATACTTAGTACTTGCTCTGTGAATCGATGAATAATAAATGAACGTCAGTTGGATATGTTTTACAAACATATTTGATGTCGTATTCACTTTATAGTGGTTTTATATTTGTTATTGAAGCAATTTGGACAGTGTTTGTTTTATACAAGTAACCCTATTTGTAAATATATTGTTTAAAAATCTGTACCTATATATTTAAATGTGTTATATTAAAAATTTTACTAAAATAAACTAATCGGTTATACAATAAGGTGTTAGATTGGTATAATTTAAATTTTAAATATGTGTTCGTTTGTCTTTAAAAACGTTAAATTTTTGAAGAGAGGCGATTTTTTGGTGTTAATTATTACCTACCCTATTCGGACCCACCAAGTTTATCTTGGAGTATTTATAAAAAAGTTAAATAATTTCATAAATTTTTTTATGAAATTTCTATATATGAGTTTCTAAATATGTATCACAAAAAAAAACTTGTTTTTATCCAAATCAATAAACATTACATGATAATCTGCTATCAGTTCCATACGGAATAATGTCCCCGGGAGATGGTCATGATAGTGGAAAACCCCTAGAGCTCCAACTGTTGCGTTCTCACCGTGATAAAACTCCTCCAATGACTTTATCAATGGAGTTTTGATTAAAAGGAACTTTATCAATGGAATTTTGATTAAAAGGAACTTTTACGATAAAGGATCCGGCTTTTTGCACACGAGGAAACGAATGAACGCCCAAAGGTCAAGGCTAAGGTAAAAGTATATTAGCTGTTATCATCGGAGACTCAAATTCTTGAGATTTTTTTCAAAAGGATAATTGATAAGTAGTTTGTTGCCGAGTCCGGACGATAATGATCTACTTTTATTCAGATGTGATATGATTAAAAATGATTCCAAGGTATCTGAAATTTGAAAGATATTTATTTCAGATACATCCCCCAAAAAGCTGATTATTTTTTAAATAAAATAATTAAATATTAAACATTGAAGATTTCTCTAGTCATGGCTCGTAAGCTATTGAAGATTTAATACGTTAGATAGTTAAAGACATGTAAAATAAGGTAACTCTTAACGAATTTTAAAGACATTATATAACTCGGTTATTTAATGTGTTCTGGATGATTCCAATAGGTCATTTTACATTATTGTATTTTAGCTATATAAATTATTTGTGATTAAATTTTTAGTGACCCAAGTGGTTCAATAAATCAAATGAAATATTTATTATCGAAAATACCGAGCAGTATTTGTAGTCAGTAAATGAGTCGACATTAGGAACTACAGATCTGGTATGGTTGTTTGCGATATTATTCTTTGAATTAGTGCTATTCAGACAGAGACGCCTGTATGTTAGTAATTATATATACTATGTCAAAAAAAGAGGCTTTTTTTATTGACAAACCATCCTCAGTCGCTTGCCTATTTGTATTTGTAGCTATAGAGTTTGTTTCTGTTGGTGAGTACTGTAGTATTAGATAGATATTAAAAAGTTGTTCATAAAAATGCAAGTTACATTCCCACTTTGCGCTGGGCTAAGGATTATGTTGATAAGGATACGTAGGTAGTTTTTTTTCATTGACCCTGTGAATGGTTCCTATAAACGCATTGTGACATGTTCCAAAACTGCCTTACGGAACCATGATGATGATCAGATGATAAAAGTGGATTTTCCGACATGTAAGCTCTATCGTGCATTGGGAAGGCCTCGCCACAAGGGCCTGCTTAGAGCTGGGCCGAAGGAAGATATGTGTTTAGCATAAGGCTGCCGTGAGACAGGTGGCTTGTACATTTTTGAAAGACCCTGCCGTGTTCTGCTACTAATATAACCTAATGACGTACAATTAGTGTCCCAGTGTATTGTGTAGCTCGCATGCCAGTAGCATATGTCTCGCCTCCCTGGCTGACATATGCTCCCTGCCTCCTATCAGTGTCTCCCTCTCTCTATCGCAGGATCGTTCAAATCCCGGGGATAATTACGGCCCTACGGCTCATTCCCACGTCTCAAGGTCGGCATTTGTTTATTAAAAAATACATGGATTTTTTAAATTCACCATGATCCGATGCTAAAAGAAGTCAATCCATCCCTTGACATGGAAATGGAAATAATGTCTTACCCTCCGCAAACAGACATACAGTCTAACTACATTTTGTGCAGTCCTAAATCACAAATACAAGGATTAGTTTCTGTATATTTGCCCTATTTTCAGTCTGCTGTCTAATTAGTTCCAGGGAAATCATTTTTCCTCCACTTCATTTAAAGCAGTGCTTATGAAGCAGTTTGTAAAGGCTCTTGATGAGAACGGATCATGCTTTGCATATATAGGGGGGAAAATACCTCAGAAGCTGGAATATTTGACGGCCCGCAAATAAAATAACTCACTAAGGATCCTTCCTTTGTAAATTCGACGAATGAGTACTTTCGATGAATGTCGAACTGGTAAACGAAATGCTTAACGGTTTCAAATTCCTTGGGTGTTTTTTTGTTTTAGCTGCCAAACTTGGAAAAACAAAAGAAATAAGAATAAAGGAACAATAAAAGGAGAAATTTATTTGTATTGAGTGGATCCTTTTGAGGGATTTGGAGGACTTGGAGGGTCCTATTTGAAGGATGGGTGTAGAGGATGAGGAATGAAGGGGACCTCGAGAGAGGTGTAGGTAATTTTGGGACGGTGGTGTGAGTCCACCGAGGGCCCTTGGGTGTAACACGAAGTTTCCTGAAGTTCGATGCACCTGGTCTGGAACTGCTTTTTATTATTACCTTAGAAGTTAAACACGAAGTTTCATCCTTGTTGAAGATAATCACAAAAAAACTAATCTTGCATTCAAGACAGAAAAATATAATAGATAAAATGATGTATTATTTTAAGTTACTCACGCCGAGTCTTGCGCTTTTATCTTGATATTTGATCCCGATTTCTATATCTTATTTTTGTTTAAATATATTTTAAGAAATAAATTCTAGTTCATAATTAATCTGCCAAAAAGTTAGGAGGAAAAAAATAATGATCTTTGATCTAAAAAAAAAAAAAACACTGATTCTGATAATTGACAGTTTATATGAGTCGTTTATTGTCCATTTTCAAAAAAAATAATGCGAACTGTTTTAATGTTTACATTTCTACGTTAGCTTTTCATTTTTTAACAAACTTTACCTAATATGAAATATTAAATCTCACTCCTAAAGTAATATTAGTTACATTTTTTTTTTAAATGAAAAGATAACGTTGTAATGTGAATATTAGAACACTTATCTTGATTTTTTGTCACTGCCCTTGGTGCACCAACATGTGTCAACTATTAGTGAAGAATAAAATACACATCACAAAAAAAATTTTATTCGATAAAATGAGTGGCTGCTCAAGCATGTAGTTATATTTGAGAAACATTGTATGCCCACCAATAAATGAAACCCGCTAAAGTAGGTCACGGGTCTCCCTTTGACCAAATACCGTATGCGCATGCACGGGACATCACATGTGACGATTTTTCATGACGGTTTCCATCCCATAGCCCTCACATAAGCGTATCATACGCTGATATGCAAAAGTTATAAATTTGTTAACTTCAATCAGAAGCCATTATTTTTATTCGATTAAAAACTACTTATACCACCAGACATAGTCGGCTGGTTTACGATGAATAATTGCACTGGTAAATGTACAATCATTTAATCGGCTGACTAGTAACTAGTCCCATTATGTTATTTTCTACTGTATAGTCAACTTCCCTTCAGCTCTAGTGTAATTAGGTTGTTTATATTACAACAGGCATTACTTATATCAGTGAAATTGTACAGGTGCGTCTGACTTTGAGGTTGAACTCAATCATGAATATTTTATGATGGGGCGAGGGGATCTGGTGGGTACAAATATTGATATTTTTTAAAAATATTTCTGATAAACAAGGTTTTTTTTTCTGTTTTCTATTATTACGTAAAATTCGGTTTGGGGTATAATTTAAAAAAATAGTAAATTATTTTTTCTTTCTCTGCCCCAAAAGAATTATTGAAAATTTCGAAATGACGGTAGATCTTGAAAATATTTACTATTTGTACAAAATTAGTTATTCTTTACTGAAAACATGTAAATTTATTATTTCTTAGTCGCAAAAATGTGGTTTACCCATTTTAAAAGTCCTCGCTTTGACGGTAGGGAAGAAAATATTCGTCCGAAAAAGAATGTACCCAATTTCTCAATACCTAGTTATTTATTAAAAAAGAGAACTCAATTTGCAGAAAATAATTCAAATGTTTTATTAATTTATAATAAGTTAAAATGTCAATTTTATTCCTTTCTCTTAAGTTTTCCAACATTTAAACGTTTGCTAGGCGCTGAGTGACCGACTGCACTCAAAATCAATATTACTTAATAAGTGCATCAAACCCTACCAAGCCACGCTTGTCAAATAATCTAGTCTTGACTTTAATTTGACTTACTACATACGTATTCCCCGGGGCTACAGGTAGGTATGATAAAAACATAAGATAGGGTACAGGCAGTTTTTTTTTAGCACAGCGTACCCCCTAACCCTCCCTATTGCATTAAATTCTTAGAGTTTGTGTAAATTTGGGTGCAAGTTAACGAATCAGATATAAAAATTCTATAAGTGGTCAGCAAACTGATGATCCTCATTCATGGTGCTGGTCCGAAACCACTCGGCCTCATGAGAGCAAATGAGTAGATATTTGAATAAATAATTATTATTATCACTGAGAGATAACCGCTTAGCACAAGCCTCTCCTTTGCATCTTGGTTAATGTTCTAAAAACATTTTATTCCTGTATGTTCGAGCTTGAATTTATTTTCCTATGTGTTAAGCTGAGTACATAAATATACCATACCATAAAACATATTGCAGTAGATAATTGAGGATTCATAGCTGTTGGATAAATAGGCTCGGAGAGAATAGACCCTGCTTTGGTATAAATTACAGATGCGGTACTAATCACGGGTTGTACGGAGCCTTTGTTCGCAGGTGTGGTTAGTGTACCACCAGATCCTCTTGCACCCTCTTCTCCGTGTCAGTTCATACAGCTGGAAAATTAGTATGAGTGTAGACCAATGAAACCTAACCGCAGTCAGCGGTGCTGTAGTACGGTATTTCTTTCTTGTCTTACTAGAATCAAGCAGGGTTAAAAAAAAAACAAGTTGGATGCTCGAACCAAACCAGAAAACCCACTAAACTTATTATCAGTCCGTAGATACAGAAAAATGAAAGTGACAATTATAAGGATGTTTTTTGTCGCTAGTGAAGTTCACTGCAAAACTATCCCATCATAATTATTCAAAGTTAAGTATGACGAAGAAATTGAACTAACAATATTGATGGGACTAGTCGTGAGTTTCTTTAATACCTTTTGAATCCAAGTACAATTATTTTTAATCAAAAATATTTTAGTAAGCTTTAAGGATTTTTTAAACCATCTTGATCACTCAAAGACTATTTTCGTTCTGATCAAAAATCGTTTTTGTTTTTCCATAAAACAAATCATGAAAACTTAATCAAATAAAATTAGTACTTGGTTATTATTTTTGGCTTCTAAACGTTTATTTTCAGAAGTCCAACTTCAGTTTGAGGTAAAAAGCATAAATTTTTTTCTAATACAACCTCTGAGTATTGATTGCAGAAAGCTCAAGAGATAACAAAACCATCCTTTTTTTTTTTTTTTTTTTTTCATACTCCTGTATTTAAAAAATATTTGAAACTTCTTTATTGGGCTAAAATTACAATCTGCCTCATTAGGCAATAAGTAATTGTGATAAATGTTCTCATTCATACCATATTTACTATCTGCATTCACTCGCTCATACATACAGTATTTACAAACAGCCCAGAGGACTCCCAAATCCATATGGTTGTCACCTCCCTCGCATCCGTAAGAGGAAGTGGAGTCTTGGGAAGTCCCCTACGCTCCTCCGTCAGCAGCGTCACCGGATACTAGCCAGTGGAGGCTAATGAAGAGCGCGAGAGCCTCATACCCTGTATTTAAACCAAAACAAAATCGGCACATTTTGAGGATTAGTTTAATATACAATATAATTTCAGATAAGTCGAATTATTTTTACGATTATAATGGTAGAACATTAGAACATGCAGACAGTAAAGAAAAAACGATTGTCCCATGTCTGTTTGCAATTATGGAGCTTCCTCCTTCGGACTCAACATATTTTATGTATGGGTGTGCAAGAAACGAACATGCGTTATGTGTTTGAAAGAATCATCGAATTTAAGAATAATAATCGGCCTGGTCCGGGAATAAGGCTCATGAAGTTAGAAAGACTCACTTGGAAGGGACGAATCGCCAGCTAAGAACTTTCATTAAACATGTGTTTAAAAAAAATCTGTAACCTCAAATTAGCAACAAAAAGTCATCATCGAAGTAATTGTACATTTCGTGAAATATTTACTATTATAAGACCATGTAATCGTTTTATCCAACAACTTTAAAAATAAAAATTTACACGATTTCCAAAAAAAAATTAATAATAGTGGGATCTTTACTACAACAAAAATATATAATATAGTTTGTGTTCTTATTGCTTTCGTGAGATAACTATTGCTACAGGATCGTCTGTATGTAACATTAAATTTTTATCTGGTGGGTTCTACCTATGGGTGTCAGATCGTCGATTGCCAAAATTGATTAATTAATTGATATGTACGATCGATTGTGCACTTTTGATGAGATCCCTCCCGCCCATCACCGAGCTCTCCTTACACCGATTCAGTTTCACAGTAGTCATTCGTTTTCACAGTAGTCATTCGTTTCACAGTAGTCATTCGTTTCACAGTAATCATTCGTTTTCACTTCATTAACTAGCATTACCAGAACAGGTGAACATACAGGAATGTTGATGAAAACGAATATAAATATTAGCCCGTAGGTTCCCTTGCCAACAAATATTTATGGGTTTCTGCGACCTTGGTAGCATTGGAGAGAATTTTCTCCGAAAACGGAGAGATATTCAGCAGTAAGACATGCAGTTTTGTGAAAAGTACCTTTTGGTGGAATGAAATAATTTTGAATGCTTTTGTATATTTTTACTTTTAACTTCTGTGTAGTGTTGGGATTTCGTTTTTTTTTATTATCACTCTTCTGTTTTTTTTGGGGGGGGGGTGGCAAATTAATAATTTTGAGGTCAAAAAGCTCGGAACCGGCTGGGGACAGGTGGCACCCCAGTCCCACATGTAGTGTAATCACTACTGTTTATGCTTTCCATTTTATGTATCATATTATTATACATCCAAGCATGCACTTCAATACATATATTGAAAAATAAAAGTTTTCTATTTTGTCTAAATGCGGAGCAGTGGGCAGTAATATGTTGTGGCAGTTTGAAATTAAGGTTTTGGTAAAGGAGTTTTGAAATCTTCAATATGTGCGATGGTTAATCGATTTAATAATCGTACGATTTCGATAGGAGTGGTATCGATTGTGAGGCACTAACGGCAAGTTCTACCCCATTTTGTGGTAATTCTTTTGTATTTGTATTGCAACTCTCCCGGATGAAGGAGATGCTGAAAATGTTAGCTAACGCAGCCTTAGAAGGCGCAGAGAAGGGAGAATTCTCTACTTGACCAAAGATGGATAGATGGAGAAAATGGAGGTTCCCTCGCACCAACCCTTATCGGATGGATGACTCCTGTGCAAGAAAACAGACATTCGTATGTAACGCTGAAATGTTTCGGAATAGTAGCGGATGGTTGTGACAATCTTGAATTGTAAATGGTCTGATTTGATGATGTTAATGTTGTGCCAGGATTTAGTCTGTCGTTCACACGGACCACCTAATGCCATTCTCAACATAGCTCAGTTGAACGAGTTCGTTTTAGCAGGTTCGCTGGAAATAGTCCAAAACAAAAGGTGCGTTGCCCAGCAAATAGATACAAAATGACTTGATATGAATGAGGGATGATGTGTTCCCAGAAGGTAGTGTTATTAAACATTCAGCAAGCTCTCGCGTACTGTTCGGACTATGGGAGACAGCCATCACTTATGCAACAATGTCCTATCCAATTACAATAACATAAACAGAGTTTCAGTGTTAGTTGCACACGTGTCTTCGTTCACAGCGTTAAACAAACCTGTTATTAAAAGACGACTAATTATTATAATTGTTCCATCTAGGCTCCCAAGGGTTTATTATTACGAAGAACTGGCTATCTGTCAAATGAGTAATAATGCTTATATACGAATCAAATATTAATATCCCATAGTTCATTATTTATTTAATATAGCCATGAGAAACCCTTTCTATAATATATTAATTTTTATTCAACTATGGCACTAGCTCGAGCTGAACATCTGAAATTCAGAAAATGTGTTGATTACTGAATCATTTCGTTGCTGAATTTAATGTTGATAGTGTGCTTCTGCCTGGTACGCGCTTCCAAATACGAAAAATTGAAAAAATTACTTTTATTTACATTAATAATTCCAGTTTATGTGCAGTGTCAGCGTTTAATGAGTCCTTAAAAACAAAAAACCAAGCTCATGAAGTCTCACAGGTTAGCAAAACGGCCACGTTTTTTTTTTTAAGTTTAATTTTTTACAATACTTCCCGTTGCCGTCTTTTGACCATAACCAATCAGTCAAAGTGTTGTTGAAAATACGTTCAGCATTGATTGAATCGTTTCCACGATCATTATCAACCGAGCGCTCGCAGAAAAAAACCACTCCCTCTATCAGTTATTATGAATGGTCATGCAAGAAGGCAGATGTCAACCGGCGTCGTATGTTTGAGAGAACCATTCCAAGAAGAATTTTCGACCTGGTCCGACAAAAAGGCTCTTCAAAGATCATTAAGTTTGATTTTTTTTTGTATAAATTATGAATGAGTGAATGCTTATCTATATCTATAGAATGAATGATATCAATTATTATGAATTATAACAATTACTTATGGCCAATGGAGAGGGAATTGTAATTTTATTTCAATTTCAACAAACAATGGAAGACTTATAAGAGATGCCTCGTGCTAGAGTATTCAGGTCTACTATTGATACAGACAGGCCGTTTTCCTGAAAATTTAGGAGGCACTAGTGAGGAACAAGGTGAAAGATTTGACTAGGATATTAAAACAATGGAGGCCCACTACCAGGGAAGATGGGATACGCACATAATGGCAGATTACTGCTGGAGTTTAAAAAGGGATTGTTTCAAAATGTCTCGGGAAACAAGTTTCCGAAGTGTTCAGTGACTGGTTGGTTTCAACGATGACTGTTTCCTCTACATTTTTATATAATAATATTTGTATAATATAATAATAAAAAATCCGTGTTTAGTTTTTTTTTTATTTGATCCATGGATTTAAATTATAATAGTTAACGTATATTTCACTATTTTTTTTTTCATATCTTAGAAATTTAAACTCTTAGGCGAAAACGCATATCTGAATTCAGGGCATCAAATTCATATGTCATCAGCTCAATGAGATCAATTATTATAAATGATAACAGTTACTTAGTGCCCATACAGGACAGATTGTAATTTTATTACAATAAAAAGGTTCTATGAACAAACATTGGAAGACATGTAAGGGATGTCTTGTGCTAGAACTTGCATCAAACTAATGCAAAATAAGTCTGCGACCTCAGCTTTGTAGTTTTTTTTAATCTGTCGTGTTAATTATTCATTTTGTAAAATAATAATTATTTGAAGGTGATCTATTCGTTTATCTGACCACTTTTTCGGAAATATGTTGCTGTTTTTAATTGTGCTCCGATAAATAATATGTATTAACAGTAATGGAATCTATATAACCATAACGAACATAGGTCATATTATAATTCATGTATGTAATACCTTCAGAGTATAAACATTTATATATGAGCGTCTCAAACACTACGCTACATTTTTTACCCCATACCATGTGAAACACACAATAGACACAGACAGACGAAAGACATTCGACCTCCTTTTTAAAATAAAGTAGAGCGTCTCCATTCGAACTCGGCAATGACAATAGCCAATAAGGGTTGACCCTTCAGATGAACCCTAAAGGTCGGAGATTTGAGCAGACAGTGCTGGCAGATGGCAGCGACAAGCAATTAGCCGAGCGAGGATAAGGAGTTGTAGCAGCTCCTGTCTTCATAACTCCGGCCTGAGAAGAAACCTATCAAGTGAGCGAATATGAGGATAGGTCTTCCTGTCTCCTGTTCCATTTCATCCCGTCCCGGCTTAATACATCTCCTCGGATCTTAGAAGAGCTTCATTGGAAACTGGCGTGGGCTTGGAAATTAGCAGTGGTGAAACCCAAGCTCGAACTAACTCTCTGCCCATCTGTTCCATATGAGAATAACCTAAAAAAAACTTCACTCCAACTTTTTTAAACACACCAAGGATCAGTAACTCGAAAACATTATTCCTTATTTGTACTAAATAATATAGATTACATAAAACCTTCCATCATTACTGAGCATCATCATACAAAGATGAAGTATGCTAATTCATTTTGGGTTATATTTAAATTATCCAGTTTAATGTTGATTTTGCCTTTCTGGATTTTGGAAGCATTTGGATTAATTATAAGCAAAGAGGAAAAGCTGTCAAGGTTAATGGATGCTTGGATCAACCTGGCAATATTTCTGGTTGATTAAAATAAATTGTATCTATCAACATTAAAAACATTTCAAATAGCTAAAATATTGACAAAATTAGTAAAAAATATTAACCTATTGAAATCTACTTGAACAAATGGTAAACCCTTGATTTATATTTTTTATTGTCGTTACATTACGTTTTGCGTTACTGTCCTCAAACATGGGTAAAAATTAATAACATCTTAATTAATTTCTGAGCTTTAGAATGCTAATTATAGTTGAAATAAACAATGCAAACATGTAGTAGCATGTAGCGGATCCCGATTAGCACAGGTGGCTTAGTTTATATACTACTTAATAATTACTTATTATAGATTAGAAACTAAAATGCATTTTCAAATAAAATGAAATTAAGGACGAAGAAATACCTTTGGATCCGGCATGAGGTATCTACAAACGTATTAAGTTGTTATATAAACCGAAACAAATGCTTAGTATTTTTTTCAATGATCAAAAGTACATCATACATAGTTAAAACAACTCGGTTTCTAAAAATATCCTTTGATAGTAAATAGCCTTAATTAGTGTCCATACAGGACGGATTGAAATTTTATTTAAAAAAACAATGGAAGACTTATAAGAGATGCCTTGTGCTAGAGTATTCAGGTCTACTATTTATACAGACCGTTTTCCTTAAAGTTTAGGAGAAACTAGTGAGAAATTAGGTGAAAGATTTAACTATGATATTAAAACAATGGAAGCCCGCTACCAGGGAAGATGGGATACGCACATGATGGCAGATTACTGCTGGAGTTTAAAAAGGGACTGTAAAAACACTTTGAAATCGGCTGTAAAGTACAATTATTCGCTCTGAAAATGTTATTTTATTCAACTTGGGGGAATATCAGATCTTCTTGCCTTAAATAATAGTTTCTGAGCTGGGATTTGAGAAGTTATGAAACGTTCCTGGCGTGTCTCACGTTATTTTTGTACGTACTTCACGTTATTGTACACTGACCAAAAACCAACCAGCATATATCGAGATATTGTTTTGGAATAATAACCACATATTGACAGACATGTATGCATAAATACTTTCAGATTGATACTCGTCAGAAGATTATATCTGATAGTGCCCTGGCCAATCGTAAAGTTTAGAGAGTAGCAAGGCACTAGAACAACGAGGAATTTGTTAGAGGGCACACTTAAAATTATCACAGACTTTTTTTCACTTCGAATTTATTATTTATGAAATTTATTACCTCTTTATTCAAATAGATTCTCGTTTATCCTCACGAGGCTGAGTCAACCCGGACCATCCTCAAAGAAAAAATCCTTCCCCAGTGAGAAGTGAGATCTCATAAGTGACTTAGTAACAAACTTAAAAGGTATAATGGTTCGCTTCCATGGAACGCGACAAATGCCACCACCCAAAATAAATTGATAACTCCATCCTCTACTACCCCCAATCATCAGATTATATTCGAGCACAGAATTTCGATTTTTCATAGTTTGCGGTTATCCGACGTGTGTAATTGAAATGATCGGTTACTTTGCGTGAACCCTGCAATTACTTTTTCCCCTTGACGACCAATCGATTATTTACACACTCACTGCTAAGTTAATTGCAGGTGTGTTATTAGACAGACCAGCACCATGCCCCCGAGGTCAGGTAAATTGGTCGCTAGCAATAATTTTTAAGATTTTATTGTCTTGGCGGGGGCAGGCAGGCAAAAAGTTTCTTATCTCACACTATGAAATATTCTAACAATGAAATAAACCTCTCAACCGGCACTATAGTAATAAGAAGAAATCTATACACAGAACCTTCTTTAATCTGATTTTATTACAATCTACCTTATTGGGCAATTAGTAATTGTCATAAATGCTCTCATTCGTTCCATATTTACAATTTGCATTCACTTGCTCATTCGTATAGTATTTACAAACAGCCCAGAGATCTCCCAAATCCACATGGTTGTCACCTCCCTCGCATGTGAAAGAGGTAGCGGAGTCTTGGAAAATGCCCCATCTCCTTACTACCCAGTGGAGGCAGACCAAGAGCGCGAGAACCACAGACGCTCAGGACATGATTGGACTTCCAGGACTTTCCATGCCAGGACTTCCAATGACTATTAACGCAGTTCACGAGGCCACTGCCGCTTTAGTCTCCGAGGAGAATCACAGGGATGAGAGGCGCAGTGCAATGACTGTGCTAGGTGATTGTGGGGCGGTTGCATTGGTTACTATGGAATTTTATGAACTTGGAAGGGATGAGTTCGAGAATGTAGGGCATATTAAGATCGTTATGAAGGATTCTGTTGCTGACGATTGTTCGGAGTAGTAGTACTCAAATAGAGATCTACAAGTGTCTTTTGGTATTTTATTATATTAGAAAAAAGGTTGGAGTCTCTCTCCCAATATATTTTTTTTTTTATTGACCCTCAGTCAATCGTTTGCCTGTTCAGACATCCTCGATACATTTACATATTATTATATATACACGTACATTTATATTTCTTGTTCTAAATTTTAGTAGTGAGGATTTGCTTGAATAGGCTTAAAGTCGATTGAAGATAGTATATATGAATAAAATATACATATATATAATGGGACTGTCTCCTGGAATATTATTATTATCAATAATTTAAGTTAACACATGTTTTTTGTTAGGTTTGCCTTACAATTAGAAGTGGGTGGCTCCCGATACGATAGCCCGCCCTTCCTGCCCTGAGTGCAGAATAGGGCGTAAATAAGCCGATCAGTACCGTTATAACATATAACTTAGTGGGTTTTCCAGGGCAGTCACAACAGTTCCGAGCGTTGGGCCTGGGCCAGCGCCCGTACCTGGAACAACCTCCTTCCGGCTACAGCCCTCGTCCAAGGCAGCCTGACCACGAGCAAGACCCCTTCAGATCCCCTTCCAACCACGGTGAGTAGTCATTGTCATAATATAGCAATAATATAGTAACTTTAGTAATTATTTTATAATATCAGCATATCAATAGTAAGACAATATGAGGGGTAATTGCTAAGTATACGAGATACGGGCAACAGTGTCGTATATCAGTTACATGTAATGAATGACAATCATTGAGAAAAAGATACATCCGGGAATGGTCATTATATCAAATTTTTATAAGGAAAGTAAACATTTATATAAAAAAGGTCATCAAACATCAAATGGTGAATCATGGATGCAACTTCTTGGATCCTGATACATTGACTAACACAAAGCATGACTTTAAGATTGAGTCAGGTAGAACAATAAAATAAGACGGGGAACGAATCGGGATTTTCTCCCCTCTTATCTGGCCGAATTGATGTTGAAAACACAACTATAAGAAGACGAATTCAAAGAAGAAAAAAAATTATAAGAATATGTTTCAGGTTAACGGTCATTCATTTCACATGTTACATGTCACTGATGTCTGCTACCGTAACCCTGGAATCCTATAATTAAAAGTACCTAAATTTGTAGTTTACATAAGATAATGTAGGTAATTATATTTATTTAAGTTTTTTTTAGGAATTGGCTTGGTTTAATAAAAAAAACAAAATGATATATTTTTGTGAGATTTTTGATTGTCCGACATATAATGCATGTACATTTATTATACTAGTGGATCCAAGAATAAGAAGGAAGCCTCGCTATTTTATTTCAGTGTTTTGTTTTGACTCAAATTTTGTTTAAGTCGATTATATATATATATCGATTTATATATATATATATATATATATATATATATATAAAGAAAATGAAGGACGAAAATAGTGAAGGAACAATATCAAGAGATGTCTGCAAGTCGGTATTTGTTTTATAAAAGATCTTTCATTTTATTCGTTAAACCTCCTTGGTCACTATAAATCACAGCAAATAAAAATATTTTAAATGTTAAACCCATAAAAAATTAAGTTTTATTACAATTTGTCTGATGCAAATCTAAATGAGCCCAGCACATGATTTCTTGGAATATCTATATCAAATTATTTTTGCCTTATCGTCTCTGTAAGAGAAAATATGAGGGGAGGAATTCTAACTTCAAACGTAAATTAGCTTCTAAGCAGTTACTTCAAAAAGCTAAAATCAGAGCGCGATGACATTTCATGGATACGAAGCATACGTTTTTTGAAGAGTTTTCAGTGTTCCTGTTATTATATATTATTATTATTATTTTATGGCCTAACCAAGAATTTTTTTGAATATGCCATTAAAATTTCAGATCGATTCGATCATATTACGAACGCTATCGTAAAAAATACAGAGTAAAAACAGTAAATAAATCTTTCCAAACGAAAGATGATAGTCTCGTACTTGTTTGGAAGTAGAGCTCTCCTTTCTGGTTTGGCAGTAACAATACAAATAACCATAAATTACTATGCATTTGAATGAACCATTGGTTTTATTGGTATTTTCTTTCTTAGTCATCTCAAGTCGATCGTGATAAATAAAAACCCCCAAAAACCCTCTCATTCAAAAATATTACTGCTATTACTATATTTTTGAATTTTCCTAAATTATTCATTATTATTGTTATTAATGAACAATAAGACGTCGTTATTAAAAATAATAGAACAAAGGCTCAGTTGCACAGTTGACATTTTGAGTGTGTCTCAATAATACATTTTATCTGAGGTTTCTCTTATCTCAGTTACCACATAAAAGATATGATTATTTTATAAATTTTTTATGAATTTAATCTAAAACTAGTACTTTCAAACAATCTCAAATAAACGATAGTATTACATCATAACGGAGTATAAATTAACAACTAGTTTCGTCAGGATATATTTTAAAATATTACTAACTACTTTATACTTTATAATTTATATTATATTTGTATTTTATTGTCAAAGCAGTGTTTTTTCCCATGTGTCCAACTCAAAGCTCTAAGAACTATTATACTTATATTCCTATTGAGCTGTCTGAACTATATTCCTTCAACGATTTTTATATTTTTGTTTTATATTTACATGCCTTGGAAACCAAATATTTTATGAAGTATTTAAGCTTGTAAAATTTCCTGCAAAAATCGGTGTAACATTTGAGAAAATTGATGGTGGTCCTCGCTCTCTCTCTGACGCAGTGCATGTTTTATTATTTTTCGTAACTTAGCATTTATATGAATATATGGTTTTTTGGTTTTTACAATGATATTTGACTACAGTTTTTTGGCCGTAAAAAACAATAAAAACAAAATATATCAAACTGTTATTTCTCATAAGATGAGGAGTTTAGAGCCTTCAATGACATTTCATTAAGAAAAAACATAAAATTTCATTCAAATTCAACATTCATTTCTTGGAAACGGTTATTAAATTTCTTTTAACTTTGATTATTTTTAATTTTTTTACATATTACCTTGAAGAAACGCCATTGAACATTTAGTTTATTTAATTTAGTTTTTTTCTATTGTAATAATTATAATATGATTTCCAGAGCCAACACAATAAATATAAATTGTTGTTTCTCGATTGAAAATTTACAAGGCTAGATCACACACTAACTAATACGTCTTACATTTCTAAATAATTATAATAAGCTGTTAGTAAATGAATTGAATTGAATAATATTAATTAGATGATAATATATCGTATTCATTAAATTGACGTTCTAATATACTATTATACCATTGCATGAAACTCAACTGAACTGAGAACATGCAAATGTACGACTACTCTCCATAACCAAAGAGCCACTAGCCGGTTTTGAATCATTTTTGGTGGTATAAATAAAATTTGGAGACAATCATGCAACGGGCGTTTAAAACCAATATATAAAATCTTGTGAATTGTTTGATAATGAGTTGTAGAGTCGCTCTCTTAAATATGGTTATTTACTGGGTTTCCATCTTGTATAGTACTATACCCTATAGGTCTTGGAGAGGAAAGTGTAGAGATGCCATCAAGAACGTACATAAAGGCAGGATCATACTAGGCCAGTTGTCAGTGATTTAGTAACGCGTTCGAACAAAACTGTTTAGGTGAGTAGTTTACTAAAATGATTTAGTCGATTCGATCCAGTAAAATGAGTAGTATGCAAGTAGCATCCCCACCCAACCTCACCACTATCGTGCCAGTACATGAACGTTTAGTATAGTTCTTCAGTAGTCCTTTGTCATTCTACTACACCTCTTGCCACTGGACCAAATCGTGTATGATACACACTTTCTGTTTACTCGTTTAGTTGAGTTTCACTTTACTCTGGGCCTTCTTGTACTTTACTGTCCTTTGTGAACCAGACTTTAGGCAGAAGACGAAACACCATCGAGCTGGTTGGCACCACGGGGCTCTGGATCACCCAGCAGATCCATCCATTCCCACACTCTCCCTTACATCACCCCACACCGCAGGACGACCTAAAAACTCGAGATTAGCTGTTCTCCTGGCGAGATGGAGCTCTATTAAAATTCCTGATGTTTGATTGCCAGCTACTGTTACCAGCAACTCCCCTCATCATGGATCTGGCATATAACTCACTTATAACCTCATGCACGGTCTCTATGCTACTACATTCTCCGATTACGAGAAAGATGTACTTGCACAGAAACTAGGAAAACTTTTAAGAGGCTTACAAAGATACCGCAGATCCATTCAGAGTTGCCTCTCATTAATGAAAAATGACAGAAATCAAAAATTAAAAAATTTGATGATGCACTATTTCTAACACATTTGTTTCTAATCCATACATCATACACATCACGAATGACGAACACCAGAAATTGATTTTTCTGGATTTGAAACAAGCATTTGATTAGGTACAGCGGCGTATATTTCACGAATTAAAAAAATGTAGTAGTCCTTCTTTTATTTTTTCAATAGTAAAGTAATTCACATTTAACCGTAGATTTCAGGTCAATGAATCGTCAAATGAATGCACAACTCAAAGCACTGAATTGTCATAAATACTACTTAACTTTCTCTTTCACGAAATTCCACAAACACCTCATTCGCAATGATGATGAAATAACTATTTTCTGTAGTAATACATGTATGCATGTGTGTAAAAAAGCTTATATCCAAGATACAGGTTTTCCCAAAAGGACGTTGCCAAAAAATGGCCACGGCCTCCCACATTCGATAAATAAAATAAGATTGTAAACTAAAGTATCTGAAGAGAAATTCACTTAAACGAATATAGATTTTAACTAACTGCAGAGGGTTAGGACTGTCTTGCGGAAGGGTGCCACTAGTCCTATATATTGACTTCAAGTGTTAGTTCCTAATTAATTCAAGAACAGGAGGCCCTTGGTTCGAATCCCCAACACTATCACTATTTGTTTGTTTGGTTAATAATTTATTAAAAGTTTACTAAACAAAATTTTGTTATTTTCATCTCTTTATTGTTATCGTCATTTTGTAAACATTGATCTATTTACTCCAATTAATTGTCAGTGTCCCAAGTCCTCACAGATCACATAATAATAGACTTGAAATTTGCGAGCCGAACTTGCGCCGATTTTTTATTGCAATATGATTTTCACGCATTTTTTTTTTTTTTTTTTTAAATAAGTGGTAGAAGGCGAAAACAAGATAAGCAGATTTCAGAAGTGCTGTCGGCTTTCACATCCTGCTTGAAATCGTTTGTTAAAATAAATATCAAAGACATTGTGTGGTACTAAACGTAAAAGATACGGTGCGGTTTTGTGGAATATGATTTCCAACGATAACATTATCTGCGGCCGTCTTTAACCACAATTAATCAAATAGTATTTTTCCAACGCCTCACTGCTAAAATTTAGAGAATTTTAAAGTTTTACATTTGGTTTAATCCCGCTCCAAGGTTTCTAAAACCCCAATGGACTCTTTTAATATGCTGCGTTATCAAAAGGGGTGGACTAAGAATAATTTACGGTGGCGTGAATATTGGAGGGATGGATTTCAACTAATATTCAATAAATCATCATAAATGTTTTATTTTTAAATATCAATAAGCATCATTATATGCAATCTTTGTGGGCCTAATTGGCGTTAATTATCATGTAATATGTAATATTAAAGTACTAACTAAATATCTCAATCGATTCTCTCAATCAGCAATACCATTAAGTTAATCCTCAGGCTAACTGAGAACACCTCATCTCGTCTTTTTGAACTTAATATTCCTCACAGAGCTGCAACATTTGACCGTTGCTTTCTTTCCCGTCCCATCACTCTCTGGCATTCTCTTTCTCCTAATATCCAAAGTATGAATTACATCCTACACTTATGTATATTTTTTGCACTCTCTTCTCTAAGAAAAAATGCTCAAATCAGCACTGCCATTGGCACTTAAAGAACTTTCTACAAATTTATTTCCTAAGGCTCTTTTATACTTAGGTCTCGCTAATACTTTAAAAAATATATTTTCTATGATTTTTTTTACCATTGAACTTTTTCCAAATAGAAATGTTCTTTATTTGTACAATTAAAATTTGCTTATCCAGGTTTATTGATCGTGATTGTATAGCTCATTCATACCTTATAAACAATTACACTCGCTCAATTCCGACTTGCAGCTGATCGTCAGATAGCTTTATTCTCTATTTACCCATAAACACATTTCAGTTATATTTTATTTAAACTTTTGTTCATTTTAAAGATTATTATCAGATTCTTGATAACCACTTCTTTCTCAACGTAAATCTAAACAAAGTAAAGGTCCTAATTGGAAATATTAATTAAAATTAGAATTCCATCCAACAAAATAAATCAAAAACGGAATTTGATTCTGTTGCATCGGTAAAAATAGACAATGCCTAAATAAATAAACACTATAATATTTTTAAAAAATGTGCAATAAATCCTTCCTAAATTTTACTTATTCATTGTATACGTTTGTACGTTTCGGACTGCTATTAGTCACTTCTCAAGCAACAGCGACATTGAAATGCGTTGATTTGTCTTGATAATATATAAACTCTAAAAAGGATATTGTACATAATTGTTTATACATTATTAACTTTCCCAAGCTTCAAAATAGCATTAGAGGAACACTCTTGAGCTCAAAACCGAGAGCTTATTATGTTGAACTTAGTGATTTACAAACGTCACAAAACTTAATAAAAAGATAACTGGAAATCTAGACCATGACTAGTTGAAATTGTACATAGGCGTGGTAGAAAACGAAACTAAACTAAACACAAATAGCAAGGAAGAGTATTTAAAAAAATCGATACAAGTTAAAGTCAAAATTCATCAGATTATCTCAAGAGTACCTGAGAGAGTACTCTTTTAGCCATCCCACTCAGTTGAGTTACACCACAATAGAGCTAAAATTGAGCATGCCGTGAATAATTTTCATAATACTCGACAATAATATGATTGTACAGCAGGTGTGGAGAAAGCCTTGAACCGAAGCAAGTCACGTAAATAGTATATAGAAACCTCTGCTAGAGAGCATTATGTCAATCTGTGGTACTAAATAGGATTTATATCTGATGCCAGCGAATTATAAGACCTGTTTCAACTTTATTGCCGTCGTAAATCGTCGTCAACAGAACCTGGTATGGCATGTTGACAGGTACCTACAGCCTTTATTATTTCGTCTTTAAATTTAAAAAAAAAAGGCGTCGTTTCTTTGAAGTATTTTAATTAGAAATCGTTCGAATCAATCCCGATTGAAAACTGGCTTGATCCTCGTTTGGCTAGTTGTTATTATAAATCAGTTAAAAATCCAGTAATACCTCAAACGATACATTTCTATCTCATTATTCCTAAATCATTTAGACGAAACTGAAATTTATTGATTAAATTCCTATACTTCCGTAGTTGTGTGTTTCCACACCTCTTATCAGCATTTTTGCCAATCAATAATAATTTATTTGTAAAACAACCGGCATTCGAAATAAGTATAACCACTTTCTTGGTTAACCAAATGAAATGTCATCAGCAGAAGCAACGTTGTAATTTGAATTTGAAAAAATTAAAACTGATTAATTTCTGAGACCAAAGAGTAGGGACTTACTTATTTTGTCTTTTGGTAAATGCATGAATGAACTACAATAGCATTGGCAGAATTAACGATCTCACAACAATAAAGACTTATAAACATTTTATTAATAAAAATAACTCATAAAAATGGCATAGTTGGCAATAAGAAGAAATTACATGGTGAGAAAGACTGTAAGTGAGAGGTTGAGATTTGAGCCTTAGGTCTGTGTTCTACTGATTTTAAATAGCCCTGCTTGATTTTACCTCAAGTTCAATGCTTGTTTGTTCCTTGATTCGGTCAGCTGCAGATCTGGATACAGGTGGTTAAGGCGCTCGCATTCTTCTTTAAGATACTTTTCCGGGGGGGTTTTGGTTGACACCTAAGAAAATCCATTGTCTGAGAAAGGCAGCACAGCATTGTCGACCGGGAGCTTATTGTCCAATCTTCACTTATTTCCTTTATGTCAAGCAGTGTAAGGATAAATAGTACGGATAAGTGTACAAATTATTTCATTCACACTGAATGTTATTCGTATTTTCTAGAACATTTTGCCTTAACGCTGAGCATTGTTATAAATTCAAAGGTAATAATAGTAAACTGGGGTGGATTTCACTAAGATTTCCTGAAGAAATTAGTAGCATCTTGTTGTTAAGTGAGAGAAACTAAACTTCAAATCAATTATAAACACATATCACAATTAGTGGTTTAGTTCAGAAAATGATTACGACTGTGGTAAATACTAGTAATTTAAATACGCCAAAGGCATTAAGCAAATTACACATTATTAGCCATGATGTCTAGGTATTTTATTTCAAGCCCACGCTACTGCCACATAAATAGCTATGATATTAAAAAACAATATTAAACCCGGCCTGAAATGTATTAACAACGCCATTTCCATTGTTATTATTTTAGCATATCATTGAAATTTGTTTGTGCGTTACTGTATTTTTTATCACCTGAACCAAGAGTAAAGTAAATTTTCGTTATTGTATTGTAACCAAAAACTAATAAGTATTTTCTTGAGATGCAGTGGAATTAGTGCATTTGAGATCTATTGTAGAATTAACGGTTTTATAACAGTTGAAGGCTTCAAAACCAATTATGTGATAAATTGCCCAATTTAAGTTATGGCAGCCAGGTGACTAGGGCGCATTATAATTTTATTTCAATAAAAATATTTTTCAACATAAAAAAAAAAACTCGCATAATGGCATAATTTATAATAAAGAGTATTAACGCAGGATGGGGGAGAGCTGGGGAAAATAACAAGCATTGAAGCCAGTGGCGTAACTATATCATCTGGGGCCCGTGGCAAATTCCTTTAATGGGGGCCCTATCATTAAGCTTTATTATACTTACGAGTAGTTTAGTTACCCACAACCAATAATTTGTATTATGGTATATATATTTTAATATTTTTATAAATAGGTACAATATTAAAATAATATTTCTGAGCTCGCGGCCACTTGGGCCGGGGCCCTCTTGGGTCGGGGGCCCGTGGCATTTTGCCAGCCCTGCCACCCTGTAGTTACGCCTCTGATTGAAGCCTACCCACTGTACTTGAGGTAAAATCAAGCAGGACTATTTAAAATCTGTAGAACACAGACCTGAGGCTCAAATCTCAACCTCTCACTTACAGTCTGTGTTTCTCACCTTGCCATTTCTTCTTAATGCCAACTATGCTATTATTAATTATTATTTATTAATAAAATTTTTATAAGTCTCTATTGCTGCGAGATCGTTAATTCTGCGACTCTTGTTGTATCACAGGAGCGTCCTCTCTTTCACAGAAAGATGATAAAATAACCGGAGTAAAACAATAAGGGGCCCTCGCAGGTGGCAACACTGTTTCAAAGGCGGAGAATCTCAAAACACTAAAGCCTTAAAAATATTTACTAATAACAGCTAACAATAATGTCGCAATTAACACTAAAAGCTAGGAGTGTCGGATATGGACTGTAGGTAAGTTGTCGAGCAATGAACCCCATCTCAGTGTTCTACAGAGTTTAAATAGGCTGCTTGGCTTTACCTCAAGTTGAGAGTGTAGGGTTTGTTTGTTCCTTACTTCGATTCCAGTACTTGCACACTAGGTGTTTGCTCGGCTCAACTTAGGTATCATCCCTTGAACTAGCCAGCTTGCACGAAGCGCACTGTACATTCATGCATTTACCAACAGCCAAAATAAGTCCCTACTCTTTGATCTCAGAAATTTCAGAATCAGTTTTTATTTTTTTCAAATTGAAATTACAACATTGCTTCTGCTGATGACATTTCATTTTGTTAACCAAGAAAGTGATATTTATTTCGAATCCCGGTTGTTTTACAAATAAATTATTATTGATTGCCGAAAATGCTAATTAGTGGCTGGAATGGACTGGGTGAAAAACTGTTCTTATTAGAGGCCACGGTTGAATCTACCTCCTAGGTCTGGAGGCATAGTGCTAAAAGGTTTGTCGGCCTAATTTTCTCATCACAAAACAATCAAGTACTTAGCATTACTGGCCTGGCGCAAATTGTCTAACGTTGTAAGACCGCACAAGGACTACATACATCCTATTACCAACATACAGACAGGGGAGTGACGAGAGGCTCAAATTAAAATAAAGCCCCTCCCTCGTGCTCAGGAAGTTTTGAATAGCGTAAAACCGAATTTAACTGGCAATATATCATAGGAGCGTCCTCTCTTTCGCAGAAAGATGATAAAATAACCGAAGTAAAACAATAAGGGGCCCTCGCAGGTGGCAACACTGTTTCAAAGGCGGAGAATTGATGGAGTGGGACGTGTCGGATAATCACTAAAAGAGATCCTAATCCACCGCCTCATATTGTAGGATTAGTGCGAGCACGGGCGGAAACGATTAGAGCACGGCCGACAGAGGAAAATAGAAGAGTGATAGGAGACCTGAGGGTCCCAATCAGGCTGGCCAGGGCATCCTTTGGCTACCTGCTCTTGGCCACACTCATTGCACGGTAATTGTTACGATTCGGTAATCTCTGTTTGCTCGAGTACGCCCTAGCTCAATCCCAAAATAGATTACCTGGCAAGTGACTAAAACTTTTCGATCTGATGAGCAGTTGATTTGTTTTGTTTTTTTTGAACCGACTAAAATTTGCTTACATCCATCATGAATTCACTTTTTTTTTTCTTCATAGCCCATTTAAATTTACAGATGATCACATACAATTATAGATCCTCAGGCGAATCTATTTATAAATTATTTTCGTTACATTATATACTGGTTTTGTTATTTTATAAAAATTATATAATGAATAAACAAGTATAATGGTACACGTTATACGTGACTGGACTGAACTGACTAATAAAGGTGATGGGGCTCACCTTTTTGATCAGACTTAAAACTTACATACTTATTCTTTACCTAATTGTTCCTCGACAGTCTGTTGCCATCGATGCGGTAGGGGTGGTGGGGTCACATCGTTAAACACTGGGTTGGTTAGTTGCTGCAACGAGTTAAAAAACTTGATGTGTCTCCGGCGGATGAACTCGCCCACCGACGGCACACCAAGCAACGGGTGCAGGTCAGCTCTCCTTAGCTCTCAAACTTATAAAAATAGGATGTGGGAAAAATAAAGGAAAATTATTTTGGGCTAATGAGTGCCTTTCACTAAGGGGAGTCCCCCATTTGAAGGATGTATGAGAAGGATATAGAGTGTGGAATGCCTAAAGGAGGTGGGTGGAATCAGGAAGGTAGTGAGAGTCTACCGAGGGTGGAGCCTAGGGGTACCTAGGCAATGGTTTGTAGTCGATCCCCGACTACATCCCCGGCAGGGGCCTATTTTATTTAAAGTAAATATAAAATAAATTAAAGACAGAGAAAGTAAATAACAATATCGAGAGGTGCACGAGTTTAGGGGAATCCGCGACGGTTTATTTATTAATTAAAATTAAGGCAAGTCGACCTTAAGGATCGTCAGATATTTTATCTTTTCGTCAATTACAGACGAGCCAGTCTTCTCTTCCTACTACTGTCTTTTTAGCAACTCCAACGGGCACATCATTTACTTTCAGGGTAGCGTGATTCAGTACTTAAAGCTTTTTAAATGATCGGTATTTGTTTTTACCAAATATCTATTATTTTATTTGCATATAATCAAAATATTTATGAATGTTTTGCACATTTATCAAATTAAGGTTTGGCTTGACAGTATGGCCTAATTGGAAGAAGATTCTGAAGTAAAGTGCAGACAATCATAGTACCTCTTTAAGGGTATTTTTAATCATAAATGAATTAGGGTATTCCTGACAAACCAGCCGGAGAATTTGGCTCTTATGGGTTAGTACTAGCCCAATAGGACCCATTGTAGGTATGAGTCTTAAATAAATTAATTCCTTACAGTTTATTTCTAATCATATATGTTAGCTGGTGGGTGTAGGTGTCTTGTGAACATACATATTTCTGTTCTTTGGAATACCGCAGATGTATGGGGGAATTGTTGCCCTGAGCATTACAGATCTAGCTTCGACGTCTGCCAGTAAGGGTGTTTACTTGTCAAGACTTGATAATATTTTCGACGGTGTTTTACCAATCGTTACAGAACACTCCCCTCATTAAAATGTGTGTTCCACCTTACCCTGCGGCACCTATGTCACTTGCATATTTTATACAACCACCACGCTGCAGTGTATTTCGACTCCCCCGCTTATTCTAGAACAATCAATAGACCTCCTATGAGACAGAGTAAATTGCCCTGCTAAAGTTACTAAATGATTTAGGCCTCGATTCAGATTTAACCGTCAATACCAAACGTAGGCCATATTATCAATATTTACACGGCGGTGATTGAACAAGTTCTTATTTGTAGAGCGGAGAACCGAGAAGTGGGTGGGAGGGTGTCATTTAGGAAGAGAGGATCAAACATTTATCGCCTCATCCGATATTCCATACTATTTTCGAACGGTTGTTTCCTTGTTTGACAACTCCTCGACCTGTGAATAAAGTACGTCGATTATGTCAATTTACACATGATTAATGTTGATGTTGTGGCCACCTCTTAATTACGAATAATTAAAAGTTACCCTCATCTCGTCCCAGAAAATATCTGTTTCCATAGTTGTACAAATAAATATTATGACGTCAGTCGGAGAGGGAGAGAAGCTGGTAGGGAGAACAGCCGCTGGTGGGGATGACTCCCCACTACGGCTAGCCTGCCTATATAAGAAGCGCCCCATAGGGTGAAAATCAAAAAGAAGCAAACCGGCACCTTGAACACTTCTCTCTCTCTCTCTCTCTCTCTCTCTCTCTCTCTCTCTCTCTCTCTCTCTCTCTCTCTCTCTCTCTCTCTCTCTGCACTGGCGCTTGCTGCTCTACTCAAAACCATGGTCTTCTCATTCAACTACCTCTGCATCTCTCTCTCCTAGCCTCGCTATGTTTTAGTCCGGCGTTGTCAGACCCCACACCCTCCTAGTAGGAACCGCTAAAACTAGCACCTCCTTGGGAGAGACCTCTTCCTCGCGGACGACGGTTCTCGTGGCCCTACAAACTTACCAGTAGCGTCTCCCACGGCAATCCAGTCTGCTTCTCTCCGGTTCACGCTCGCCTTTTGGGATCCGGCCGGTTTTCGCCTACCCTTAGACACCGAGTGTGAATTCGTGGTCATTCCATGACCACATAAACTACCTATAAACCTACCCTGTTCCTCTTCTCCTGAACATAGTGCTTTGTCGGGGCACACGCCTTCTAAAGATCTTATGGAGTCAGATCAAAGCGAATTAGGCTACCCTGCCGACTAGGCCGGCAGCCAGGGTGAAATGCCACAGGTCCGCCGGGTCTATCTCTTTCTAGGCGCTCGCCGGACGGCGGCTAAGAGGTTGTAGCGACCCTAGCCCGCGGCGGGCGTCTCCTCCCCACTTTGGGGATACTCAGTTATTTGAGCCCGACAGTCGATTTAATTTATCCCATGCTTGATACCGAATATGATAAGAACTATTCAAGCAAGTATGCTCTTCTCCACCCCAAAACTAAAGATTCACTGTTTTCTGCCACCCACACTTGTCCACCCACAATTCAATAAACAAACCATAAACGTCGCCGTCATTAAATTAGACGCTTGGGATGAAGGGGTTACTTGGCGCAGTGTTGCTACCTACGAGTGAGAGAGGGACTAATCACTAATTTGCTTATTGATTAATGATTGACATTCTCGAAGTAAAGGGATCACGTGGATAGAAGAGAAGTAGTGCACAGAGCGGCAACAGGACTTGCCATGTATTGCGGGTTCTCAAGCTTCTAATTGCGTGACGGCAACTAGTCCCTCTGACAACCATTGTCTCCTATGCCAGATGCCTAGCCTCGTGAAGTGACTTCGAACTCGAAATAAAAAACAACACATTCTTTTCTTATGTCCAGTTTGGTCCACCCTGAACCATCATTCATGATTTTTTTCGTCCTTAAGAAGATCTTTGAAATTACGGGAAATAATATTATTTGCGATTATTCGATACGATTTAGAAACGAAACATTGCACTGTACCGATCGATCTGTGCGATTTCCTTCTTTATCCTTTGTCTCATTGTGATTGAAGCACAACGGGTCTTAATTGGTAGGTCTGTGCCGTTACTCGTCAGTTACTTGCCGAAGCGATTATTGTAACTACAATTACAAAGTAACAAAGAAGTTTTGAAGCGGTTCTGCAACTCCCACTAGATCTGCGGTCTTTTAGGTCCCAAGTTACCGCGATCTGTCACCTCCCGCCGGCCGCAAAGCAACTTATACTTACGAATTAACTCTACTCCAAATGACCGGGCTGGGGGGAATGAAATTAGCTGTCATCCTCCGGAAATGCCCCAAACCCCCCCCCCCCCGTTCCCTTCCAGCTTCATAAAGTGTTGTGAACTGCGAGAAGAGGCGGTCGTTACTGTTCAAAAGTTACACCTTGCCACCATGAATGGTTTCTTGAAAAACCAAAGACTTAAAATATTTACGATGAAAACATATGTTATCTTCAATTTAATATGTAAAGCTATAATTACTACCCAGAAAGAAGAGGATCTACTTTCAGGTAAGGGGCAACCGTCAGTCTGTCTATCAAATAGCGCTGATTTCATAAAATTTAAAAGGTGAATCCCCCCCCCCGCAACACCAACAAATTTGCAAATTAAGTATTTGTTAAAATATAATAATTGAAAGTATGAGAAACAAACAAATAAGTCGCTCCGGTCTCACTAACATTATTTTGTTTTTTTTGTTGATTTTCCTTAATCATTGCTGAGATCTATTCAAGATTAAAATTTATGACGTTTTCCTACAATTAAGAACGCACTAGATATGGTAACACAAATGGATACTCAACTCAATAAGGTTGTGTTGTTGTAATTAAATAAGTAATTAATTTTTTTTTTTTAGATGAGTAGAAAAGTCGTTTTTACTAACCTTGATGCTTTATTAAAATAAAAGGACAAAACACCGAATTAATTTTTTATTTTAGAAATAATTTCCTTATTTAATTTTATGTTACATGGGCTCATTACATACAGTTTCCACACGCCAGAGCTCATCTCATACTAGAAATACATACATACAAATATGTAATTAAAAAAACTACTACTATAACACTAGTTTATAGTGGCTCTTTTGGATAAAATGAATTCATTCTAGTTGAAACATTATGCACTACACTTTTTACTAAACTATAGTTGGTTCAAAAGTCAATATAAATGATACTAGGATATGGTAGTACAGTACGCTTAGGTGAATTTTTTTATAATTCTCTGCAGTTTTAATATTCATTTAAAGTGTTTATTTTGTTTTTTTGTTGTTTTTTTTGAAACTCATCACGAGTCCTGTGAAACTAACCAAATGGTTTACTCCAGCTAAATGGAACGATTTCACCGAGTTGACTCGGTGGTACGACACATAAGGTCCTCTGGATTGATATGAAAATAAGCCAGTGTGGGAATGAAGAGATGTGGGCTAAGACGTTTCGGCGATCAATCTTTCGCTGCATCAAGGGCTTTCTGTTTAAAATTCCGGCCCTGATGCCCCCCAATCCGTCTTGTTAACACTTGAGTCATGAACACGGCTCACCTCCGTCTATCTTAACACACTCATTCACACTGCACACATTTGTCTTTTTTAGTTCTGCATAATTCTTCTCGAGCCCATTACTCTTTTCGTTCGTCTACACTATACATTTTTCAGGCGTTAAGGAGCTCATAAATACTGGCAAAAGAACATTAAGAAAGTCCGCTGGTTTGATTTTATTATTTTCAAATTCAGAAAAGAAATTATAAAGTAATATTGACGATATTTCAATGGACCATTCAAGACCCAAAGCCCCTCCGATGCCTTCGGTTAATAAAAAAAAATCGTTTTTTAGGCAAATTCTGGGCTTGTTTTGGTAATTTTTTTCATACGGTACGAATGTGACAGTAAATATGCTAACATTATGTTCTCTAATCCCAATTAGCTAACACCCTTTTAGCGATGGTTGTAATTACCTTAAAAAAAAGCTTTATAAAACAGAATTGCACTAAGCAAAAAGGTTAGTGGTATTGATAATTGTTAAATGCCTGTCCAGAAATAGTGTAAATGTAGTTGACATAATACATATTAATTGGAAATCGGACACCTTGGAGTAGACACTTCTGTTGGAAGATCGCTTTAGGTTAATGAAATGGTTTGAGCTGTTTTCATCAAATTTATTAATGTGATATCGCGTCAGTATAAGGAAACGTTGTCCATTAATAAATTTGAATGAAACGTAACTATTATATTTCATTCCTTTTCTCTACCATTCATCTTTCAACCTAAGCCTATCTCCCAAAAACCCTTTTACTCATTCATACACCCAACCCAAATTATGAGCTTATAGGGCCTTTTAACTTAAGTAATCTTCATTACTTTTACTACATTTGTTTGATGTCCCTCGTCTCTTTTTGGAGTATTGGACTAGTAGATTTATATTAAAATAACCATATATTATGTAATACAATTTATGAAATCGTATAGCCTAAAATATTTACATGGCTTAATGACCTTAAATAACCAATCGGTTATTAGAGAGTCTTCGTGTCAGAAGGTTGTCAAGCCCAAAGAGCTTATATCTCTTAAAAATGTTATGTGCGAAAATATCATGGAAAAAAAATGGATTTTCGCACCATACTTTGTATTATATTGCAACAATGGTCAGACTTGTATTCATGTTTTATTAAATGTTTACGGTGAGCCGAACATTGTTTTTAATTTTTATCTTGTCTTCACCAGTGATGTAAATTACAGAACGAATTTAAAGTTGCTATCAGCATTTGAGGATGTCTAACCGTGATAGTGTCATTTCGATATCTCCTAGCATTGTAAATTTAAACTATACAGTAGTGCTTATCAAGCCTGACCCGACGTTTTATATTTAACTCAAAGAATAACAGCTTGAATGAATATTCATGGTTAATTGCCCCTCTTGATATGTTGGTAGCTCCATTTTTTCTCTTATCTTTTCAATATATACAAAAAAATAAAACTATACTATTACCCCTTTGCGATGCTTACTGAGTCGCTTTATTTTCGACCCGTGGATTGGCAAGGAGGCTCCATGGCTGCGATTTTAAAAAATAAATGGTTAATGTAAAAAGGATTTATGATATACTGGAATCTTAAAAAATTGAGTTTTAATATTGGCTATGAAAACTTTATTTTTTTTTATTATAACAACTTTATTAAGATAAAATTACAATCTGCCTGATTGGGCTATAAGTAATTGTGCTATATGATCTCGTTCATACCAATTTATAATTTTCATTCACTCGCTCATTCATACTATATATACAAACAGCCCAGGGAGGAAGGAGGAGGAAGCGAAGTCCCCCACGCTCCTACGTCAGCCGCGTTACTGGATAAGGGCCAGTGGAAGCTGACCAAGAGCGTGAGAGCCACAGACGCTCAGGACATGATTAGAGAAACTGGCCACCCTTTATTTACTTTATTATTATTTATTACACTTTATTTTTTAGAATGCCATTTAGTTATTTTTGTGCAACTGTCTTTAACCACAGGGAAACTTTTATTTTTGGACGATAACTTCTGTTCTGGTTCTTGATATCTTAACAGTTAGAGATACAGGCCAAACTTTTTTTTTGGGGGGGGGGGGTGGTATATTCAATTTCAGGTCTGAATAACTCAGAGGGTTTCTGAAACAAAATTTTGGTGAAGGTTTAATAGAAATCGTTGTGTTATTGACTCAGTGAGACGTACGAACACACATATATCATACCACCCTGAAGAGATTCACACAGCACTGAAATGATTCACAGTTGTACTTGTTTAACTGGAGACATTTCCTAACATGCTCGAGGATGAATACGAAACGAGCTGTGATGATCGGTAGCCACCCTCCCAGGTCCCGGAGGAATTGTTTGACTTTTTGCCGGCCACCAATCAGCTCCCTCCCCACTGAAGCGAGACGCGATGATAGCCCGCCCTGCCTCTAACGACCGGTCTCAGAACAAAAGAAATCATCTCTCCCCAGCTTCGTTGCTCTGTGTCTTATGGGCTCACTACTCAGTCCTTTGTTGTTTATATCATCCCATGTCGAAGGAGATTCTTCCATTCGATTATGTCTGCTGTTGTGTTGTGATGCACGCACTAGAAACACTAAACTTTGACAATTTCTTATTTCTTTCTTTTTTTTTTTTGTTCATTATTAACATCATGAATGTTCTATAGCAATAATATGTAACTGATGGAGTATTTCTGTAATTATTGACCAACTGGATGGAACAACCAACATTTCTACTTTAGCAACAGCTGATTTAAAATTTACATAATTTTTTATATGATATTATATTACATAATATATTAGTATAGTTAAACTATAATATCTTAAAATACATAAAAAAGGTCTCCATCACGTTTATTAAAAGACTAGTTTTCATTGATTTTTGAAGCCATTGTTTGTGTGCTGTGCGAATTCTGCTGTCTGAAATTCTGATTTATTTCTCACTGCTTAAGACACATTAAAAACCTAACACGTTTCAGACAGTAAAGTATTGGGAGTTCATGTTTTTTGTAATTCATTATTTTAGCAATTTAAAGCTTTTTTAAAAAATTGAAATGGCAATTATCAGCTGCCGAGGGGCACAAAAAATATAATATTTTAATCGTAATTACCCAATAGTACAATCGATAAAATGTAATTTCGTAATTTTTTTAAAAAATGGCACCGAAACTAAAGCCTAAAGGCAATCTTGATAATGTTCTTTTAATTTCTAAGTCTTCAGTTTTGCTTATGTATATTTTAAAAATGATCAATTTAGTTCGCAATTGATATGAATAAAAAAAATTTTCCAATGAAAGCAATTTTGTTTCATATCGTAGAGGGAAAATCTGATTCTAGCATCAACTGACGCACAAGACACCTGTTTTTTTTTGTTTTTTTATTACATTACCAATACTTTTATCTTTTGGAGTAAAACTGGATTGTGGGATGAAGTCTTGAGCTCCATAAGGCACAAATAAAAGAAAAATATGGTGATTCCCATTCAAAAATTCCCTTTGATGTGACATTATTTTGTGTGAAAAAAAAACATGGTATGTATATTCAAGAAAATCAAAACGTTAAATCTCAGTCAAAGGCTAGTATAAGTGCTTTCCTCCAATTTAAAGCCCTGTAGAGTATCTGGCGCTTTTATTGGCACTATGTTTTTCCACTAGCACTAGCACTAAGTTATTTGTTAGTATCACGAACGATTTCAACAGCTCACGATTCAATTCTGAAATGGTAATAATGATAACTCGCGCTGACATCGCCGTGGTTGACAGCGTCATCATTTTAGAATGGCACTGGTGAGCTGTTGAAACGTTTAAAATATATTTGATGAATATCTACATAACCCACAACCACCACACTCATCCTAGAATACGTTTTTCCATATGTTGACAATATATGAGTGTTCCTTCAAAATGTTTTATATGCTTTTAAATAAAAAAAAAAAAAAAAGTTTCGTCGCTTCATGGAACGGTTATTTGCATGATTTCAATGAAGTATAACTATTGGTTATACCTACACTAGTAGATTACTACCTACATTTGTAAAAAAGGAATCCATGTAAGGTTGCACTATGAAATATAAATAAACAAATATAACAACTTATCAGGCTGAAATGGAAATATAAAGAAAAATACTTTCCACTTCATTGATTTTTGCCTGCTAATAAACAATTTCAGGATCAAATTTTAATTAAAAAAAACTTAATTAAAATGAAAGGCTATAAGATTTTAATTTTTTTTAAAAAAACTAGAACAATCATTTGATCTTTATTTTTAACATTGTATATTATCATTGTTTCTCATCAGTGATTATATATATATATATATATAGAGAGAGAGAGAGAGAGAGGGAGAGAGAGAGAGAGAGAGAGAGAGAGAGAGAGAGAGAGAGAGAGAGAGAGAGAGAGAGAGAGAGAGAGAGAGAGAGAGAGAGAGAGAGAGAGAGAGAGAGAGAAAAGACTTAATTTTTGGTTGGTCTTTGTTTAAGGTTATGATTTTTTAACACCCGGTACATCTACAACGTTTTTATCTATCTATTATCTACTTGATGGCATTAATTAATCTGTTGACACATGGCTTGAAGCTCCCACGGCTACAGGCTACATACAACCCAGAAATGTGTAAATGAGAAATCACTCGCTCCCCCTCCCCGGACGGCCCTGGGACCGTACAGGCGGTGACAAGACATTCCGTTAAAGAGACAGATCGGAGGATTCACACGAGAAAGCAGAAGATGTGCGTGTACTAGATCCCATGGAGCCTCCGCACCATCGGTGGTTAAAGAATCACATTAGGGACGAATTCACACGGGTCCGCCTCAACTTCTATCTGTCGATATCTACTGTCGTAATATTATCTTCACAAAACGAAGGTCAACAGTAACACACAGTGTTTCAGTTCCACACACATTCAAGATAAAATCCAAATAAGTACAAATATTTATCCACTTAAAAAAACGTAGTGCCAATAAAAGCGCGAGATACTCTACAGGGTTTTAAATTGGAGGAAAGCACTTATACTAGCCTCTGACTGAGATTTAACGTTTTGATTTTCTTGAAAGTCACTTCAAAGTGAATTTTTGAATGGGAATCACCATTATTTGTGCCTTGATGAGCTCCCATATTTATCTTGTCTTTTTTATCGTGCCAATCAATTGTAAACTTTGTTCATTAAAGCGAGCTCTTCCTTCATGACATTCGCCTAAAGTCTGTCGTTTATTTTTGATTTTGTTTTTGAATACAGTATTTTACAGATACAATTCGCAACAGCTATAAACATGCTCATTAGTTATTGGATAAAATGCAATGCTGAAAAGCTTGAAAGTTAAATTAGTCTAAAAAAATACAGGCCCGTTATACTAACTTTTAAAATTTCTCGAGTGTCTGCTTAGAAGCTATTTTAGAATTGATGTTCTGATGTTTTCTTCAAAGTGGTTATTGCCACATTAACAACGGTTACGTAAAAATAATATTCTTAAGGACAGCAATAAATTAATATTTGCAGTCAATATTTAAGCTATTTATATATATATATTTTAAATACTATATTTAGAAAATAGGATCCACGTGAGTTTATTAAATGGTTTTCTAAAACAGCTTCATTTTATTCGTTAAACTTACTTTTGTTGACGTCGTATTGTTGGCTCTCAAAACCTTTGGGTTATCATTGAAATTATACTTAAACATTACGAAAAAATCGCTTTAAGAAGTTTTTTTCGTTAAAGCACCCATGTTTCCCTCACTTTCGACTTAAATTTTATAATGGACACGGGTGATTTCAATTGCTTGCTGTCAAAAATTAATTTTTCAAAACGTCCATCATTTTATTTTTGAGTTACCACCTCTGATCAGAGGTGATCAGATCTGAGGGGGGGGGGACACAGAGCCCTGGATATAAAATTGCTTCTGAGTTGACTTCAGTACTTTCTCAAATTCCTTTTTGCCCTCTCTCTTCTGTCATTCATTTATATTTGTTTTCTATCCAGTATAGATTCGTTGTTTGTCACTCTTCCTTAACAAGTTTTTAGTTATAAACATTAAGTATTAAGTAGTAGTTTATTTATTTACCGTTAGCTATCACTCTATGCAATACGGATCATAAACGGACAACAAATATTTCCATACAAGTGAAAATGTTTGATACTGTTATGCAGTCAAGGAAGTTGAGGGAAACTGTTTCTCAGTACCAACGTATTCGGAATACTTATTAGATTTAAGAAAGATGAGCTCCAAGAAATCAGTTCCAAAGATAGAATCGTCAGGTGTTCCTTTGAATCTTACGAATTTGAAAGTCCAATCTTGATCATTGCTTTGATTGCCCAATAACAGTGTTATTGGATGTAATTTATTTTGTTAGTTTGGCTCCATTGTCAGTAGCTACGTATTCTTGCTATTCGAAAACAAATTCACCATCACTGAATTTTTTTAAATAGCTTCTTCTATATTATCATTGTTTTTCCCTATTATGTAACTGCATACTTACAATATAACGTAAGCAGAATACTTAATACAGGTAATTTCTGATTTTCAGCTCGCAACTTTATTTGAGCATAATTTGTACTTTATGCCTTTTATTTTTTATACTTACATTGACTAGTGATCTTCCATGATTTTAATACATAATTTTTTCTCTAAAGTAAAATGAGTTTTTTTATGTGAGTTTGCAAAACATAGTTAATGTCACACGGTAATCATGTCTTACTGCTAATACGTGTTTCTTTATTGTTCAGTAATAATTTAAATACTAATTTTCACTGCAACGCCTTCGGATTTTGAGATATAATTACCTCATAAAAAAAACAAAAAAAAAAACTCACCACTCTTCCAAATACTCTACCGTGGCTAGATTTACGGGTTCTGTAAAAATATTATTGTTAAAGAGCCTTTATCATATGCTTCATTTTAATTTATTAGATGGCAAAGAATGTAATTTACAGATTATCCTTCAACAGACAGATTAATAATTATTAACTAATCTTTAATAGTGAAGTATTGTTTGTTTTTTCAAATAGGTAATTAATATTGGTATGAAGAAAATAATATAAATAAATATGGATAATTAAAAAATACCAAGGAATAAAAGGAGGAATTCGTGGATATTTACCCGGGAAGAGAAGAGAAGCTGTGTTAGACTGCTACTGGAGCGGAGAGAAGGCGGAGAGAAGAGGCTGAGGATGATGGTCGCAGATCGTGATGTCCCAGGCCTCACGACCCGGAGTCACATCCAGCCAGCAATTTCCCTAATAGTCCCGCCCAGGCCAGAAATTGCTTCCATCTCCTTTCCCTACCTCCTTCTGTTGTTAGCTCCCGATCTTGTTTGTATTATAGCAGAGGCATTACAACATTACTGCTCTTGTAATGTTCCATTGTTGCTGTACGCTTCGGGACGTTATTAGTCCGCCATAGTACAACGCCGATGGGAAGCTTATCAACAAGTTTTATGGACAAGAATACCGACTTTTAAGCGTATATAAATCATCTTTATCTACAATGATTTTTAAATGAACTTTTTCGTCGTTTTCACGAGATCTTGATCGTTGATTAAAAACTCCAGAGAGTTTGGGAGATTGCGTAATTGAAGTCGAAGCAATCATTGATTTATATATGATGCAATGTGCATTAAACTGCAGTGGTAAATTTTTTTTCGAATTTTACTATGATTTTTTTCTTATAATTAAAGATCTTTATACTGTGCTATACATAGTTTTCCAAAATAAGGAGAAAACAGAAAGCTTGAAGTCTCTCCCGAATGTCTTTTTATATTGATATTACATTATCAGTCGACGATCCAGGGAATCCTCGGGGGCATATGGGCTCCTAGGAAGAGTTTTACGTTATTGCATGAATGCTGGTATGAGTAGAAACTCTACATATTGAGTGAGTGAATCGTATGTGAGGTATGAATGCGAAATAACAATTATTAAAGCCAAACAATAACATTATCAGTCGACTTTTCGCTTATTCAGGCATCCTTAGGACTACTGAATGATATTATCTTTAAATTCTTAGAATCCATGCCGGATCGGTAAAAATACTGAAAAATTATTAAAATGTTAAATAAATATTGCATTAAGAAGTATCCGTTGATACCAAAAAACACTTTACAAACCTAAGGTGTACGAAAAACGTTTTTATAACGTCAAAAGTACACAAAATAATTATGCAAATATAGCAAACTGCGATAAAATCAACAAGCTCCATCAAGAATTTTCAGATATTGTTGAAAGGCGATACTCATAACCTTTACCGAATATAATAACGATACAAAATTAAAACAAGTTAAATTTAATAAATTAATCAAAGTAGCTAATTAAAATTAATAATTAAATTATTATTAGGAGTAGTCCACCTTATGGGATATAAGGGTCCACTTATTCGTTAGCATAGCGTGGACTCGGTGATTTCAACGATGGGTAAGGAGGAAAGCTTCAATGAAAGTATCCAATAACCTTTCATTTAATTACTGGAATGTCCTTTAAGGGTTTTTATTTATTGTGCTTAAAGTATTATCATATGAAAAAAGTGTAGTCAACACGGGTCATGGCTTTTACCGCGTAGATGTATATTTTTTCGAGTGGGAAAAGCTCGACATTTTAAGAAACATACGATTACTCTTGGGTAGACACGTTTTTAAACTGAATAAGAATCAAGAAGAAAATAAAATAAAAAGTTTGTTTATAGGTCTTCCCCACAATTTATATTTTTTCATTAAAAAATAAAATGTAGAAAATCGTATAATCACCCTATTTATATTATTTTGTTTATTACAGCCGTCTGCAGTCTTCATCATAAAACTAAATAACTAATAACCGTCCATTACTTATAAATCAACTTTTAAAACAAGAAATACAAATTATCTCCTTTTTTCGAGACGTTTTCTTCAACTCAGTATTATTGTGATGAATTGTGCCTGGCATTAATCGTAAGTTTTTTTTTCCAGGATGTTAATCCTTTCTGGTAAATGGATTATAATATCATTTGCTCAGAATAGCTGCCCTATCCAATGTATTCCACGTGCTCCCGTTTCGATTAGAAGTTTGTCATAGACTATATGTACTATACAATACATCATAATACGCAATCGCCAGCCAACAACCTAGTATATCTGGGAATTAAAATGGACAGACACCTCCGTTTTAGTAACCATTTTGTGAGGAAGTTGAAGCAAACCCGCATGTCTTACCGGCTTACGCATTTATTGACTTCCCCCAATCTATCACTGCGTCTCAAGCTATTGATTTACAAGAGCATACTCAGGCCTACTCTGCTGTATGGTGCACCGCTTTTTCGTTATCTTACATATACGACAGCTCGGCGAATCCAACAATTCCAAAACGGTATACTGATGAAAGTGGTCAGACATACTTCATTCGAGCAGTGGAGCAACAGTGAACTTCACGAGATCTTTGATTTGCCTACGGTGGATGAATTCATCCAACGTAGACATCAAATTTTTCGCGTCCCTTCAGTACTTGGCAAACCCCGGTGTTTAACACGATAACCCCCGCTCCGTTCCCCTATCGATGGCAGGACGCTGTCGAGGCAGGAACGCTTTAGTCTTAGGTTCTAGTTTTAGGTTTTAGTTTGTAGTTCCCTACAAATCATTGTAATCTGAAGGTGAGCCCCATCACCTAGTCCTGTTCACATTGCATTGTAATTTTAACTTCAAATAGAAAATTGTTTAGGTAAATATTACCTCTTTCCAATGCATCTGTGCATGCAGAACGAGAACATAATATTGTAAATATTGTTTATTGAATTTCGATCATAAATCGTAAAATGTTGTTGAATAAAGGGGTTATGAAATTTAAAAAAAAAATAATAAAAAGCAATTACATTGCAATAGTATAATTGTACTTTGTAGATCGGGCTGTCGTCTACCGCAGGTGTCAATATCGAGCCGAACAACTTTAAGGTTCTAGAAGATTGCAATGCCATAACGAATTACCTTTTAATGTAAATTTATGAAGGCATGGTTTGTTTCGCTGTGTTGTTTTGTGGTTTATCTTATGGTTCTTGTCTTGACTCCGTTATTAAGAAATAATGTCTTTGTACGACTTCAAATATTTGAGTTATTTCACATTTTATCTCGCTGATTCTAGCTCATTTCGATAATTGTTTAAGTTTATGCAAGACAGTGGAAGTTTATGACAAAACTGATCCCTTCTCAACGGCTGGGAACCCCCAAACCGAAGAAAATACGAAGAAAAGAGAGTCAGATAAGGCACACAGTGCTCTGCAGCAAGGAGAGGGAGAGAGAGAGAGAGAGAGAGAGAGAGAGAGAGAGAGAGAGAGAGAGAGAGAGAGAGAGAGAGAGAGAGAGAGAGAGAGAGAGAGAGAGAGAGAGAGAGAGAGAGAGAGAGTGAGAGAGAGAGAGAGATAGAGAGAGAGAGAGAGCGAGAGAGAGAGAGAGAGAGAGAGCGAGAGAGAGAGAGAGAGAGAGAGAGAGAGAGAGAGAGAGAGAGAGAGAGAGAGAGAGAGAGAGAGAGAGAGAGAGAGACATTCTATCGACAGGGTAATCCCACAGTACCACTGCCAAGGCCACGAGCTCTGTACTGTCCCAAGCCGATAGAATCTTTACGTAATCTCACTTCTTCCTCATCAATGCACGGACACACATAAACATATTTATGTTTATAATAGAACAGGTATAATACAACTGGTAAATCGATTGTCACAGAAAAAGCTGGGTAAGTCATAGAAACTAAATTTTACAGAGAAGCATTTTGAAAGTTCAGCAAGTCACTATTATTTGTACAATTTATCAAAACGAATGCTATTTCTTCCAAAAATTATCATATCATCTCTTTTTATTAAATTCAAATCATATTTGTCAAATTTATTATAATTCCTCAGTTTTGAACTATTGACTTAAATAGTTTCTCACACAAACATTTTTCTTTTGTAAGAAGTTTTAGCTGGGTGAAATTAGAACAGATATAAACATAATCCTTATAATTTAACCTCATATCATACAATTACATTAATTTTCATAAACATTCCACTTACCATGTTTGTCCCCAAGCCCAATGATATTGTATAGAGCGAGAGAGAGGGGGGGGGGGGAGGGAGAGACTACTTTGTATTTCAATTAAAATAAACACCCCACTGTAATTAGTAATGAAATGATCGTTTTTAAACCACAATTTGCTTACATGATTTTGCTATCAGGTGTCTCAAGTCTTTAGCCATTCATTTGTTTCGTCTTTTAGGTCACTTTTCAACATCAAATATAATATATACTAAAAATTGATATTTACCATCATTAAAACAATTACCAATTGCAATTATTAAAATCATAAAATCAATTGGAATCGGCCAAAACTACAGTAAATACGTGATTTATACTGTTGGCAAGTAAACCTTTATTTTTTAGAGCATTTTTCAAACTTTTCACTGCCTTTAATTATTTTATTGTGACTTCAACAATATGAGAAAATTAAAACAGTAAATCAGTAATACTTATGCCTTTATAAATCTTCGAAGAAGGAATCAGTTAATAGAACACTTCCCATTATTATAACTTAACCAAAATATATTATGGTACAACAGCCTAGTATGTCGTTAAATACACCTTTATAATTTCAGGGGCAGTATGTGTACCAGATTATATGTTACTATTTAAGATAGTCACGTGAACAAAGTTGGATGATCGGGATTTACGGGGAAGATTTGGCGTCATTTGTCCTCATTCGTAGGTTGGATATTCCCACATTCGTGAAATCATAGTCATCATTAATAGGAAGGCCCTTGCTTAAGATGTACACCGTATCATATCGCGTGCTACCAGTATTTACTTCATGGAGCCGAAAGAAACCTCCTGCCCAACTTTCGGGATTTGAACCTGGGTCGTATTGCCGTCGTGAATCAGTCAATCCGACTACTACACGATACACAGTATCGTAATCATTAATTTTCCATTAGTTGTGTCGATGTGAAATCCGAATGCCAAAGCAAACACAGTGGGTTGTGCAACGTCTACCTGACTCATACTTTATAACTAGCCGATGCGGGCTTTCGCTAATAGCCCAGGAAAAACATAGCGAGCTGCTTAAACTAGCTCCTTCGTAAAGTGTATCTTGATCATGCTTATAAAAAACAAAACAAAGCCGTACATAATTAAGGACATTTTGTAAACGACTTTAATGACTTTTTTTAATTAATGCCTAACATTGTCAACCGTCAAATTGTAGAATCAGTCATCAAGAGTTTGGGTTTTTGTAAACGTTAGGAACGTTACCCTGAAGATAATCCCTTCGCGGAAAAATCAAATCAATACAAAACTTTACTTGATGTAACTTACACACAATCGTCGCATTTCGAGGTATCGTTGAATATACCATGAGCGGATTAAGACAGACACACAGCGCCCCCGTACCTGAATGAAAGCTGAGGCTCTCCCATTCATCTTTGAGCTGGGTTGCGCTCATCATGGGGGCCTGACATATTTTACAATACATAATAACCTCTCTGCTTGTTTTTAATGAGTTACAGAGCTTGGCTCTACAAAAGAACCGGTTACATTTTCTATTCGAAATCATTTAAATGTATCTCAAATGTTCTTTCTCGTAGATTTATTTACCAGTCTGCCATTTTCCTTTTTAGAAATACCACTACAATAAACAATTTCAAAAACCTCATAAATCAAACTAAAGTAAATTTAATTAATTTAACTAACATCATCGGTAGCTAATAATTAAACTAATATCAGTCAGACGTATTTCTTCTAAGAGCTGTTCAGAATAACGATTAACAGAGTGTTTGCAGACATCAATTTGCGTTACTAAGGTCGAGCAGGTAAAAATATTCCGCAACAGTCAGACATCTTAACTGCGTCCGGAAACTCCTCATTAAAACGTTATGTTGCAAATGTTAAAAAAAAATGAGCATAATATCTTTAAACTTTATTTGTATGTTACTATGTTTTGGAGTAATAAGTATCAGCAAATAAGCATATGCTTACTACATAAATTCAATCGTATGCCATTCGAAAGGAAAAAAATAAGAACTAAAAAAAGAGACTGTCATTAAAATATTTCAACTAAATTATCGAAACTATCGTCAACATTCCAAAAAAAAAATTCGTTTAACGAAGTCAAAGGCTATGTAGAACGACTAATAAGTCCATAGTTAGATTTGTATGCATTACATTTATTGGTGCAATATTCATTACAAGGTTTTATTAGTTATTTGTCAAAACATTAAATACTTGCCTTCCCCACGTGAGTCTGTATATTGTGTTCATGGCAAGTCTCCCTATTTAAAAATAAATATTTTTCTATAATTTTGAGTAAGTTATGTTTTTTAACTGTAATAATAAAAATAATTCCAAACTGCCATTAAAATTCAGAACTTTTAAATAAATATCTATTGCGTGATATGTCACACTTGCTTTGGTCCATTTACTCAATAATTTAATTGATGCAATTGCTGAAGTGTGTGGGATGACTCGGAGATTTATTTTTTTCCCCAGTTATTATGACTGCGCTGAGGAAAACCCGTCAATGTCCTGAGAAAACACAGTTCTAGGTCGGATTTATATAGCCGCTTGGGGTAGGTTAGTTTCTTTCCTCGTCATTATTTAAATCATGGCAACCTATTTGAATTACAAATCAGCTTATGTAAGCGGCTTTTAGCTAAGGTCTAGTGGGTATGTAATTAGATAATTGATGCATATGCCGGTTCGTAATGGACGCGAAGGTACGAGAGGTATCTTTACTATTTATGCTGAGTATTGATTGAAGAATATTTCAAGAATTTCAGAAGGTTGAAAAGAAAAAGTCAAGGCCCCGAGACGTGGCAGTAATAAATGCGAATATCGTGGTTCGTTGCTTATTTCTAGGCGACTCCTAACATCACATTGAGTAATATTCAATTAAATTAAGTATTAATTACACTATAGATACTCAGTTGCATACCAGGGGGGTGGCGAAGAGGGTGGCATTTTCAAGAATCGAAGTGAGTACTCCGGACCGATTTCTCTTAATATAGTTTCAGCATTTATCAAAATAATTTTGGCAAATTCAACGGATCAGTATTTTCTCAGTGATGGATTTTAAACAGCCTTGAATTTGCACCGGCTACAACGTAGCACGGAATGGATCAATATAGGATAGCACCTTTTCAAGCTAAGGATTCCCTAATCCATCATCTTGAACACTCCCTACATCGAATCGACTAACGCTAACCTTATCGTGCAATATCTTAACGTGCATACATATCATTTTCTTAAATCTGTCGAGATTGCTTCCCTTATTCTACATAACAACGATTTAACTATGGACACCGTAGGAAAATGTTTACGGACAATGAACATCGTTGGTATTTACAAAGTAAAGTATATACTTTGTAATGTACAATGCCACCATAAATATACAAATAAACAATATCATAATGTGGTAATAAACAGAATCAATTATTATAATTGAAATTTAAAAAAAAAATGCGTACTGACCTGGGCGGGATGACTCGACGCTAACATTCTTACGCTTAATCATTACATATAGAAAAAAGTGAACTGTAAATTTTGGATGGGCACATAAAGATGCGTCGCCTGGTGGAAAAACCGAGATCAAGCGATACTTTTCATATAAGAACATCTAAAAGATAACATCAAATTGACAATGTCATTCAAGAGCTATAATTACATTACCACGCTTACATTTTATCATTATGTATACAATCTGTTTCAACAAAATAAATACAATTTTTTATTAATTTATGTTCAGTAATTGTTATTTTTTATTGACTATATTTAATGGTGGCAAATTGGTCATCAACTCTCAGACTGTAAAAACTCTAGGTACGCCATTGGTGTAACTTTAATCTCATTCACGCCTATGTGCTGTACTATCATATATTATAATAAATAAAGAAAAGCTCGTTTAACCATTTAATTTAGGATTTCACACTCTTATTTATTACTAAATTAATTAATTAATACACTTTATTACTTGGCCCTAAAAATTATTAAAATTTACACCAGTGTTACCTTAAAAAAATTATTATTAGATATTTGGAAACTACAAGAAGCTTAAATTTCAGCAGATAAAATATCGAAATTTCTAAACATATGATCTATTTAGGGGAATAAAAGCCAAAAAAAGGGGGACCTAATTTCCATGCTTATTCTCTCGTAATATTTCTCATAACTTCTTCATGGCCAAATGTAAATCAAATTATTGATGATAATGCAAAGACCGACTTATAGAATCGGATGTCTCTAACAAGAGAGCAGAAGGCAACGTGACACTTAAAAAAAAAAAGTTTAAAAATGTGTATTATGAAAGTGTTGTGTCAAATTCTCTTTTGTACCTTCAAAATTGTCTCATCATAATAGAAATGAATTGTAGGTGCATTATTAGTTTATTGTGTTGCATTATTATTATTGTACGCTTTTATTTTTTAAGAAAAAATAGAGGATAAGAATTAGAAAATACAAATTTTTAATATTTTACTCTTAAATTATAATTCTCTACTTTGGTTCAACCATGTGTAACAGCTAATAAAACTAGTTTTTATTCATATCATAATTTCCAACAAATGTAATTGACTCCAACACTGCCCTTATGATCTTTACGAATTTCCCCTAATCCTTATTCTTGGGAAATTGGCGCAGTGAGACTACTTCGGTGTAGCAAATGTTCTTATGCAAAAAAAAAACTAGTTTATTTAAAAAAATAATATATATAACAAACAGTAACCTAAATGTCACTCCCCATTTTTTTTACGACCCCACAGCTTCCGATAACTGTAGGGGACCTGATCCAAGCGTGTCATGAAGACATCCACCCCAGCATTGAAGCGTTTTAACCAATGCGTTGACGATTTTTGATGCAGTACTCCTTTACATTCTATTGAACGAATTTATTTGGCCACGGGCTTCACACTCAATCCTGTTTGCAAGTAGTATCATAAAAGACCGCAAATCAAAACGTTCTCTTCAGACATTCTCATAGCAATATGTAACAACAAATAAGACAAACAGAGAACCATGCAGAAAAGTAAGTGAAGAGCAAAAGTGAGCATAATGACTTCGGAACAAAACAAGTAGTTTGAAGGGTGATGGAAACCAAGATGACGAAAACTAATAAGGACGGAACTGAAAAACAGTACTCAAATGAAATTGGTTCTTCTTAGCTTCTAATCCCAGAAGCAAATGTTGACACTTGTTTACTAAACTTTTGACTAATACCAAACAAGACAGAATCATCCAAATAGAATAAACAACAGTTGATTTTTGGAGTTTTGTCCACTGTTCGAATCACTGCGCAGGTAGAACCAGGCAGCTTTCGTTTCGCTCTCGGCTACCGGCCGGACATCTCAAGCCTACGATTGTCCTGTGGAGATTCGGTTTAATATCCAATTAACCTCAGGCTGTATGGTCAATTTACATATTTCACGGTCCCTCGATTGAGCTATCTAAGCCTCGCAGAGGAACAAACGAGACGGAAAATTTAAACGAAGCCATCAGGTAGATAAAACCACGTCCACATTTTCTTCATAACAAGTTCTATTTCGAAAAAAACTAGCTTTTATTTCACAGCAGCTTGGGGTGAAAAGACATTTTACCGCCTAAATATGTTACACAGAACCTGAACGAAATTGTATTTTTTAATACACAAACGAAACAAAGCGCGTAAACAGTAATAAAACACTGTGGAGCGATAGCCACCCATGTCTTAAAACAACTAATAAAATTCCTTCAGTTTATTTGTAACCTTTTCTCGCTAAAAATCTCCTATTCATTGGACAAATAAAAAAATAATTAAAAAAATTATTACGTTTAAATATGTTTATTTTAAATCTAAAAGCACTAGTGAGGAAAAATGCATTACCTCAGATTAAAGTTTATATTCTGATAACAAAGATACATATCACAGTTTTCTAAGATACATAATCTTATATATTAAATATATGAAATAACTGCCAAAAATATAGTTGGAATGAAATCATATTTTAAAGAAAAAGTTTCAAATTATAATTGGTAAAAAAATACTGTGACACTTGAAAACATATTAAAATTTTTGTTTTTAATAATTTATTATAAAGATTATCCAGGGGGGGAAAACGAATGCTCCCTTTGGTCTCAGAATGTAACAGAACATGTTGTTGAGAGCTTCCATAGACCTCAGGCACATCTTGTGTATGAAGTTGTATGGAAAATTCCATCACACCCCGAGTGTGCCGAGAGCTGGTAGGGGAATATATATATATATATGTTTTCAGAATGTTAGTTAACTTTAACTTCTGGTAATGACTTTTTCTTTTACATTTAAAAAAAAAACATATTTTATTGATCTTAATTTATTGAATTTTGATGTAAGTTTATTGACGATTTTATGTGTTTAATGTTTTAAAATCAATTACTATCAGTTACCAATTAATGTTTTTAGTGATGATTTTGTGCATTATGTGCTGTGATGAACGAAAAAAAAAAAACTGTTGTCTTTTACATTTTTAATCTTGAATATCCCAAAATATCGGGCAAACTTGACGTTTAGATAAATTAATTTATCGGAAATAACTGATGTTATTTGAAAACCTATTTTATAGGTTTCTATTTTTCAAGAAAACTATAACTTACTTCAAAAACAAAAATCATTAGCCAAAGAAAAAAAATAATTTGACTGTGATCTGCATCAGGGACTCACCGGTCCACCGGTTGGTCAGGTGCTAACAAATCGAGGCGTTCCAGCGACTGCCTTTAAAGACACCCTAGAAATCACTAGTTATAAATAATAAAACAAAATTTTACCTAAAAACCTCATTCTTATAAAGTTGAAATAAATTAATATTTTATTTCTATATTTTATACCTACTAGTTATGTAGCTAATGATTTGTGCTCTGTCAATGAATGGTGAGCCAATGAGCTAGCCCGCTGATCCGTGGATCTGACAGTACACTTTCCCTGTTCCGCTCCAGCCACCCAGTCTTCACGTAGAAAAGATTTGATTCATGGAATCTTCCTCTATGTTCACTTCTGCTCAGATGATGGTGACTCTTCAAAACTCGTATGATTTCATAATTTCCTTCATCGTCATCAACATTATCGTCACGAATACATTCCGTCCTTTCCTCGCCTTTACCTATTTTTTATTATATTTTATTGAAAATATAAATTTTACCAATAGATTCTGTGCTATCAATAAACCGATATATTATAAGAGTATCCCTGGTGATTTAGTTAGTAAAAATAAAAAAATTATATTTTGAATATTTAAACGGAAAGAACTTTGTTTCAATTTATAATGTCATAGATAATGAAATATGTTAGATGGGTAAATTTAATTACTGAATTAATTTTCATCTTTACTATTACAATTATTCTAGAAGAGCTCAAAGTATTGACCTTTTTTAATTCATATTGTTGATTTTTTATTATTATATATAATAAATTATCTGTATTCGTGGATGTCCTGACATGATTTTAAATATCAGTTTTTTTTACTCTGTTCAAAATAAAGAAGCGTATTTTATGTGGCTTTCGTCTCAATTTTATTATAATTTTAACCCAGGACCACAAAGGCAGACAGTCTCATGGTCACAGCCTTTGTCTATGTTGAGTTAATTATTAAATCTGAGTTTAAATAATTTTTAACTTAATTATTGTTCAAAATTAATAAAAAGAGAAAACTCTTTAAAAAAAAGTATATTTATTCTCTCATATATATTTTTTTTTGGGGGGGAGGACAGAGTGGGTTTAGAGTTTTATGACCTAAATGTAACTTACCTGGCAAGTATCCCTTGGCCATTGAAACAACGTTTAAAGCTGGATTCAAAAGCAATGCATTCTTTATTGTTTTCTTTCATTTAGATTTCTTAAAATAATCGTAAGGAATGTCCAAAGTTTTCTTTTATCGATAATATCGGTCAGCCGTTAAACAAGCTCTGATTGCTATCCAGGCCACCCTTCGGCACTGTTTCGCTTAGATCATTTTATTTTGTTTTTTTATTAGAGAAACGCTTAAGGAATTTTTATTTTGTGTTTTTGTCGAGTATCAAATTGATCATCAATTATTTAAATAAAATATAGTTATAATCAAATTCCAATCGCCTCGTAAGTAATGAGGTTCGGTTTATAAGAACTTATCCGTTGCTCATAATTTAACATGGATTTCAGTATAAGATTCGGGGTATTTATTTGTTTAATTGTTTATTTATTTGTTTAGCCCCTCTATCACAGTTGACGCGTGCAATAATTATTCGGATGTTAAATATGATTGATTTTTAGGTCTTCATCGAGGTAGGCTCACATTTTACTTTTGAAGTATCTATTGATCGGATTTAAACGCAAATGTTGGAATTTTTAGCATGAGGGAGGAACCATTTCCAGTAACAGGAAACCATGTGAGAATTCTGTACAAAACGATTCGGTTCTTGGAGGTCTTTCACATTGATTTTTACTCTTTGGAGATTTGGAGACTGTGCTGTCCCATTGTTCCTTCTGCTTACAACTCAGCCGATTTCATAACTCGACAGAGAGAGGTTCACCAGGTAAACACTGAACTTGTATTGTACTGCGACGCTCATAATAGCACACCACACTGTGTTTTTACTACGAAGTCAGTGTGACGATGCATCTCCTATTTTTTGTCTAAACGATCGTTGCGATTCATACCAAAGCTTTATTTGAATATTTGGTCATTGACTAACAAATGAAGAGAATTATATATGCCCAATTTCGCATGCCAGGATGAGGTTAGATGGAAATTAGGTCCATTTCCGGCGCCATTACAGGTTATCAGTCATCTGCTTAACTATATAGATTGTTGTTGGTAAGTCTCTCCTCCAAACATGATTGTGTTCAGGTCGGGAATAAGCTTGGAAGGACTTGGGATAGGTCATGGCTTGACGTAGGGAAGTGTGATGTGTTCGGGGAATATCCCGTCAGTCCTAAAAACATTTCAGTATAAAAAGACCACGTCACTTTTCAAAGTGATGATTGCAATTACAAAAATACTAGCGATTCGTAGTGTGTTGGTAGATACACAGCAGCAGATAAGCAGCGCTTAAATTATATGGGTTCAGCGTACGTGTAGATAAATAAGTAACAATATATACACAGATGGACTTATTACATGTAATAATATAAAAATGTGTTAGACACAAAGTGTGGGAGACTGGTAGTCTCACAGTTTGTCCGATTCCTTTTTTTTTACCCGCATCATGGGGATAACCAGAAATAGCATGAATTAATTTACAATACATATCTATTTTTAGTTTTCCTCGTGCGCAATCGGCGGTCCCCGGGATCAGGGAAATAAATCAATCATGTTTGCTAACTCCATTAGACAATTTTCCTTTTTCTTGTCAAACAGCCCTAGTGCCGGAAACTTATGCACAGATATTATATTTATAATATTAGCAATGCTAATGTAATTTCCTCCAACTTGAACAAACTACGATAATTGTTCTCAGTGCCGAGAAAATATTTGAAGCATAACAAAAAATATTGATACAGATGAGTACAAAGAATGAGCGATTTTTTATTTTTAAGGGAGATGCCCTACTTTCTAATATGTGCAATCTTCTTTTTTCCTATCTGGCTGTGTGCTCTAAGATAGTGGCCACAAGAACGAGCAATCCGTCTGAGATTTTGAAAAGTGTATTAAACAAAATCAAAAACAAGGCTGAATGTGATTTGTTTTTGTCAGTCTTTCGATTTCTCGAGTACTGCTCAGAGGATAAACAAGCTTCAATCCTCTAACTGTCCCAGTGGTAAAGGATATCTGCCAGACGATAACGAAACATAAAATTCAAAGATCTCGCCCCCCCCCCGAAAAAAAGTTGTTTAGAGCCAACGATACAAAAGAAGCCCCCCCCCCCTTCATAGCCCCTTTAAATTTACAGATAATTATATACAATTATAAATCCTCAGGCCAATCTATTTACAAATTATTTTTTTATCTCCTGTAGCTTCGCTACATTATATACAGGTTTTGTTATTTTATAAAAATTATATAATGAATAAACAAGTATAATGATATACATTAAACGTGACTGGACTGAACTGACTAATGAAGGTGATGATGGGGCTCACCTAAAGAAGTATTTTAATGAGGTTTCAACCGATTTCAATAGTAATTTTTCTCAATGTTTCCGTTATTTACATTTTTTTTATGTCAATATTTTATATTATAGTATAAATAAGACCAATGAATATGGAAGTTTTATCAAAATAACTTAGATTTAATAAATTCACTCGTCGTCTCTCTTGATTTTGTTTCTTTTTTTCTACTCCTTTAATTTGTATTATGTTTTTAAAAGTATAATCTCAATAAGACTGTATGAAAAATACAAATTTTTCAAAATAAATATTTTTCGCGCTCATTATAAAGTCATGAACGCCAGGCCAGGAAATGTCTTTTCACATCACGATTTGTAAAATTAAAGGTTTTTTTATACTTAATGGGAATGTACCAGTTCTGATGTTAGAAGTATGAGAATCATCAGTGTGAAAAATAATATATCATGCATAGTCCTGAGGATGCCTAAATAAGCGAATCGTTGACCAAAGTCAACACACAAATAAACATTTAGAGGGAATGTAAAGCCTTTCATCTAGTGTTATTCCGAAATACAGGTGTTTCTTTTCAATGTTGACTCGTTGCCATATTGTAAGTATAATGTAGCTAAATATTTATGTTAATTATTTTAAAAGACTCAGAACATTAAAATAAAGTTAGTATTTAATAGCTTGCTTATGCAAATAGTATAAGTGGAAATAGAACTGACGAAATTTCGAATTCAAAATAACGAAAGAGAGCTTGGAGCAGACACGTTCTGTTCATTAATAACGGAGTTTCACACCTGGATCTTTTGTAGTATCGTTCCAAGTATTGGGAAACTGTAGAGATGAAACCTTCGGCCCTCTATTTCTGTAATGTAACGGTTGTGACGCAAAACGCCTTTCCTCTCCCGCTGAAATAGCGAAAACTGCGAAATAACTTCGACGTAGCTCCATCACCTTGAGATAGCATCTGAGAAATTATTTCAGTTTCGCAATCTTAATTGGCAATTGTGAGCTACAATTCCTTATATCAATTGTGGACGGAAACCTTACAGTGGCGAATCTGTTTCGATCCATTAGTTATGTTTGAGATTTTTTTTGGTTAGTACTCTTCAAATCTTGACACCCTTATTCATTCTTTCTTTTTTGGATACCGTTTAGTCTTTTTTGGACCATAGCCTGACGTTTTTCTCCCTCAATTGGTGACGCTATAAGTTAAATTTAACACGAACGTTTCAAGACATGACTCGACAACAAGGATAATATTTGCCCACGCCTCAAAAAAGGGCTAAATGACTAAGGGTCATTTATAATATTAAATATTAGATACATAGTAGGTAATTCTTAATAATTTTTTATATTACTGAAATATTGAAACTTCTTCATTGTGCTAAAATTACAATCTGCCTTATTAGGCAATAAGTAATTATGACAAATGTTTTCATTCATGCCATACTTTCAATTTTCATTCAAATAGTATTTACAAACAGCCCAGAGACCTCCCAAATCCACATGGTTATCACCTCCCTCGCATGCGAAAGAGGAAGCGGAGTCCCTCACGCTCTTCCGTCAGCCGCGTCACCAGATTCGAGCCAGAGGAGGCTGACGAAGAGCGCTAGAGCCACAGACGCTCAGGACAGGATTGGAGAAATTGGCCTTTGCCAGGACTAGGTCACGAGGCCACTGCCGTCTTAGTCTCCGAGGAGGGTTATAGGGATGAGTGGTGCAGTGCAATGACTGTGCTAGGGGATTAGTGTGGTTCGATAGGTTAGTATGGAATTTCATGAACTTGGAAGGGATGAGTTCGAGAATGTAAGGTTTATTAAGATCGTTAGGGAACAAACGAAGGGTTTTGTTCCTGACGTAATAAGGGGCATGTAGCGACCGCTAACTACATAAGATAAATCACCCTATACTCTATTGCATATATATTGTAAGCAAAAGTAAATAACATGAACTAAATGTATTATAGACAACTGTAAATTTATTAAGCAATAAAAGACGGGGACCAAGCAAGTAACACGAGAAGGGTCAACAGCTGTCAGTCAGGTACCCTCAAGGCCTAAGAGCCAGATGAGGAGGGTACCCACAGGGCATAAACATAACAACCCTTTTGGGGCCTCTCTACCTCCAGGGCTTGTCCCCTGGCCGGGTAATTAGGCGTCGATCGCGGTTCTTCACCACATGTGTGGAAACCCAACCGCAGGCCTAGCACCCTTGCAGCCCTCCCATCAGGCAAGGGGAGAGGGTATTTAAGCCAGGGCTCCTGGCCCTGTTAATTAGTCTCTCGTGACGCTTGGTTTCCGCTCGAACTCTGAAAACTTGACTAATTCTTTATAAAAAAACCTCTGTACCTCTTCTCTTGAACATAGTGCATTTTCGGGGCACATACCTATCAAAAATGGAGTCAGATAGTATCGCTGTCATGAAACGATTGTCCACGTTATAAACTCGAACAATCCGCCCTTGTCACCAGGGCTAGGGTGACCAAGCACCCCCCTAGTGACGTCCCGACAGGGCATTTATTAATTTATATATATATATTAAATAAAGAAATCCCTCTTCTACGTTGAACCAATTCTTGTCTTCTTGAATGGCAGCTAAGGCAATGTATCACTTGTCTATTTCTTCTCAAGAGCTGACGTTACCTTTAAACTATTGGACTAATTCATATTGGGATTTAATAACAAAAAAGGTTTAATGAGAGCGGGTTACTGCGCCCTTATGGGTATAATACAAGATTAAATTGGAAAAAAAAAGTAGCATTTTTGGCAGTTGCTTCTTTATAATTTTCTAGGTATGGCATTTATACCAATATATTTGAAGAGAGATCAGTAGGCTAATAAGAAAGAGGTATGGAATAGTTAATGGATTGATTGACTTTCGGGAGATTTCCGAACTATGGGGTTTCCAGAAAGTGGTTTGATCAACGGTATTACTCAAGTTTTAAAGGTAGAACAGGAAGCGATATAATGATCAATAAGGTAGGAGAATCAGGATCCAATAACAATAGCCTGAGTTTATGCGGTGTAAACGTTGTGGGGGTTAAGAACTAAATTGATACCTCTCTTCCCAGGCACTAATTAAGCTGGGGTGATAATAAATATATTTGGTAGTGTAAAGGGGATAGAAATAATGATACATGGATTCAGGGAGATGGCTAATGTTCGAATTAAAAATAGGAGCGAAAATGCTCTATTCCTGAACTCTAAGAACTACCCTTGTAAAATAGTAGACCAAACACAACATTTGACCAATCTTTTTATTTGTCCGTCAGAATGGAGAATTTGTAGTTTAAAACTGCTTGTTGTCCAATACTTGGAGGTCTTCAATGTTATCTACCAGGATGACAGTATCGTCAGTATACCTAACAATACTGATTCGTAACCCATTGATTTTTACTCCATCGTGAATCGGAACTATATTTCCCCTTGCGCTCTTAAGAGGGACTAGAGGTAATTTTTAAGTGTTGTCTCTCTTAAGTAATGTATCCAGGAGATATAAAACACATCTAAGAGGTCAGCTCCATGTATTTTGGATTGCCATTAATCAAATTGTAGGTATCGGAATCCTGATTAACGATATGTATAATGTGGTTTGTTGTGAAACTTCAGTGGTCTATAATTGCAAATAGAAATTGTTCTCGAACTTTTTCCCAACATGACACAGAACGATGATGATCTGCATGGAAGTTCCCCAAGCTTGACGCCCTAAATATGTCAAAAAAACCTAGAGCAACTTTATCAGGATATCAAATAAATAACAATGACATCTTGATTAATAGTAACTAATATTTCAAGGGACTTTGGAGAGCTATAATGAAAAAAAAAGTTTTAAAAACGTTTTCGCAGCTGTCATGGAATTTTCTTTTTAATTCGTCGAACCGATTCTGCGGCATTTTCGCTAAGACGATATAAATAATAGCGGAAGTAAACAAAGAGGTTCCAGTATAAATAGCCAGTGTCAGTCAGGTTGGCCACATAACTGCCAACAATTATGTGGGGAGTGCTCACCGCAGCATCGGCTCTCGCCACAGCCTTCCTAATTCGGTAGCTCTGCTTGTGGTGGAATTTTCGGTTGCCAAAATGGTGCGAAATTTTATTTCTGAAAGGCGAAAATTCGAATTATCAGTTAAAAATATTTCCGAGTGAACGGGTTTAGCGCATATTTTCGTTAGAAGATAATAACATAGGGTTGAGATAGAGCTACCGAAGGTAGATGTTCTAAATTAGCATTTTGTGCCTAACTTCTTAGCTATACAATATTTATAAAATTCTCACCGAATACTGTGGAGCAATTTTAAAACTTTCTTGAAACATTTCTTCGTGGTTCAAGTAGTGTAGTATAGGTTCCGAATGGACATCTAAACGGACAGAGACCGTTCGTGTGGACATTATCCCGTCCGGATTATGAGCGTAGGTCGACGCTCCGATACAGATAGATGAAAGATGAAAGGTAGACAGAGAAAGAAGAGTGAGAGGAGATGAAAGAGTAGAGGAGGAGATAAGAAAGGGCGATGGAGGTATGAATGGAGGCTGCGGTCTGGACCGAGTGCTACGTGCCTCTTTGGTAAGTGGCTACTTCACCGGAAACCGTACAGATTGCTTATTACATTCGGCTTCGATCCATTGCTACCGGGGAAATGACAGGCATGGAGGCATGCGTATCCGTCCGTCTGTGACTGCTTCTCTTTCTTGTCTGTATTACTCTCCACATCTCCATACGGTGGTTCTGCATTTTTTGGGGGATTCACCTTGACTGGTGAGGCGGAGGCTGTCGAAAACAACATACCTTCAGTCTAAATCCAACATGGCCCATATAACTTGGGATAGGGGAAAGCAATAGCATGTTTGGAGATAACAATTCTGCACTAGTGTATTAAAATAAGAATATCTCATTATATAAGAAATAAAGGAAGTCTTCCAAGGGCCCATTCTTTCACGATATGAACAATGCAAGAACTGCACCAAGCAACATAATTGCAATGTTGGAGCTGAACTACTTATACATGGAACAGGCCAACTACTTATATCATATAAACTAGTTTATTTTGACCAATTATGATTTTCATCTTTCTTTAAGTAATATACCTTTCTATTGTTTTTTTATTAATTTTACATACGTTATATAGACCACTTACTCAGCGGAAAACCCCATACAAGTTATATTTTGATTAGCAATCCACTATTTATGAATCACAAGACAGAACGTCAACAAGAAACTAGACTGAATAAGAAAGAGAATGTAGTAAGAGTTTAAGCTAGTTAAACAAACAGAGGGGCCTCCGAAGCTCCCTTCTCCTCTCCACTCATGTGAAGTCTTGGGGATCCTTTATCCTGGGTCTTTAGGAGAGGAGAACGACGACAAGAGAGCCACAGACGCTATGGATATGAGTGCGGATGGTAGTTAATAATTGCCTCTAAAATATAGGCTATAACAAGGTCTTCCTACAAATTGATTTATTATCGACATAAGTACCATCTGTAGCCAAGTTGTCATTCTCAAGTGCCAAGTATACTTGCTAACAGGTCCCATCTTATATATTACATTATTATATCGATCCTTGGATAAACTAGTTTTATTTTATTTTGACCAATTATGATTTTCATCTTTGTTGTAAGTTATATACATTTCTATTGTTTTTTTATTAATTTTACATACGTTATATAGACCACTCACACAGCGGAAAAACCCATACAAGTTATATTTTGATTAGCAATCCACTATTTATGAATCACAAGATAGAACGTCAACAGGAAACTAGACTGAATAAGAAAGAGAATGTAGTAAGAGTTTAAGCTAGTTAAACAAACAGAGGGGCCTCCGAAGCTTCCTTCTCCTGTCCACTCATGTGAAGTCTTGGGGATCCTTTATCCTGGGTCTTTAGGAGAGGAGAACGAGGACAAGAGAGCCACAGACGCTAAGGATATGAGTGCGGATGGTAGTTAATAATGGCCTCTAAAATATAGGCTATACTAATAATCAACAAGGTCTTCCTACAAATTGATTTATTATCGACATAAGTACCATCTGTAGCCAAGTTGTCATTCTCAAGTGCCAAGTATACTTGCTAACAGGTCCCATCTTATATATTACATTATTATTGCGATCCTTGGATAAACTAGTTTTATTTTATTTTGACCAATTATGATTTTCATCTTTGTTGTAAGTTATATACATTTCTATTGTTTTTTTATTAATTTTACATACGTTATATAGACCACTCACACAGCGGAAAAACCCATACAAGTTATATTTTGATTAGCAATCCACTATTTATGAATCACAAGACAGAACGTCAACAGGAAACTAAACTGAATAAGAAAGAGAATGTAGTAAGAGTTTAATTGTCGTCAACAACGTTAGCTTCGTGGGAATCCCGCTTTTGGATCATGGTATTGAAGGTTTAATTATAGATAAGCAGTTATTAATGACAATCGCCCTCAACTAGAACTTAGTGTGTCTTGAAAATTTTTTGTCTCACCTAACATCAAAAAGTTCAAAATTTGAGATTAACCGAAATTTTATCATTGAAAACTGAACAATTTCTTTATAATCACGTTTTAAGAAAAAATCGCAACATCATCACTATACAATGAAAAAACTTTTAATTTATTAATTGAATGCCGTATGTTAAATATTATGTATACCGTAAAAACTATTGACAGGTATAGTAACGTAAAACTAATGGAGACAAAAATATTAGGTTAAAACAAAAAATACGATAAACAAGATAAATATAACCTTATAAAGGCTTACTTTCAATTTTATGACCGTTTTTTATCACATTATTTATTTATGTATGTTTTTATTCTTCAATTTTATATTACTTTATACATAAAGCTCTTTTGTTTTGACTATTATCTTGTTTATTAAAACAGATAATCTGTAAGACACAATCTTTGTAATTACGAGGGCTGGATTTTATATGTATTTACATATTTTTCCAAAAGCAAAACATTTGATGTACCATCAATAATGTTACATGTTTTTACATATTTCATTAAAATTACAAATCTTTAAATATTTATCATAAATTCTTACATATTTCTGTGGGAGATATCATACTTTTTTAAATTAAAATTGATATGGCTAAACATGGCAATTTTAGAGAAATGATAATCTTATTTATTTGGGTTACACTGATAATTGAGTACGTTAAAAGATACAATTTAGGAGAAATGATAATTTGCGCGTTGCATGTTTGTCACAGGTGGGATTCTTGGATAACTAGACAGATAATTGTTTAGTTTCCTAAATTTATGGAATCCCTTACATCCACACTCATAATTTTTATTGATCTTTCTCTTAAATTCAAGCTGTGAATTTGTACAGCAAACGTGAAAGAACGGCCAACAAAAACCAGAGACCCAGTTGCCTAGTACATAAGTGAATTTCCTGACGAAACATTCAATATTGTTCGTTTTGTGATCAACCAGTTTATCAACAGTGTAACGATCAACTGTGTGGATTTGTTAGTGTCTGTAGTCCAACTGTTATGTAAATGTAAAATATTTTCGAAATAGCTTATGGTTTATATATTTCCGTGCGATAATTGTGAGAATACATTGATATTTAAGTATATACAAATATATTTTACATTAAATAGTAATAATGCTAATTGAAAACACATTAACATCAACATATACTGATTTACTAACCTTTTGTTACTTTTTGTGGACGGACTTCTTTTCATTCTGAAGTGACTAGCTCGATAAAAGACCAAGATTCTGAGTTAATTGTTAACAGATGTAAAACACATTGCTGTAACTATGATTTAATAACGCATTAAAATATATCGGCACGAAATGAAACTTATTTCACAAAAAAATAAAGTACATAAAACTCCGTCTCGTTCGATGTAGAATTTGTAACAGAATGTGCACCTTGGCCGGGGGGTACAAAGATCAAATCGAGGAACCAGTCAGTGCATGTAGCCCAGCTGTTTCCAATACTGCTGAAATTATTTTAAATTCCCAGTAATATTATTATTAGTTAACATTTATGTATTAATTATGTTTTGTTTGCAACTATAATAAGTGTATATTGCTGATTAAACAGGAATGACTTTGTTAAGACCGACATTTCTTCAACGACTCGATTACTGATATTGGAAAGTTACGTATTTTTGTTTTGTATAAAACTGTTGTAGAATAATAAAAAGAAAACTTTATTAATAGTTTTTTTTTAATGGATCCTTCATCGAATACAAATTCACAATGATCTTGTGGGGTATTATTTCTGTCTTTCCCGGTAGAAGCAAGTATTGACTTCGACCTTAGCGAATCCATCACAGCTGACTGGACGAACAAAAGCCGCGGGGTGTGTCTTGGACCATATGTTCCACCATTTACTCTGCAGTACTCAAAGCCAAGGGAGAGGAGAGGTTTACAAATAAACCAATTCTTGGCAGTTATCGGCAACTTCATTCAGATACGGGGCGCAAGTGTTTTTGGCTATTTGTCAGTACGTTCTGATATTGATCGTAAAAACGATTTAATCTATCTGTGTATTATACATAGAAGTGCACCGATTAGTTTTTGAATAATAAATCTCCCGTCTCTCACAACAAAATGGTATTTATTCACCAATAACGTTTTCGACAGCTCTAAGCTGTCATCTTTAGTTACTAATATGAAAAGCCACATGATAAAAACCTCGACTGTGCTATATGGAGGCAAATAAAATCTATCAAAAGCAACAATGATAACAATCAACAAAAAAAAAAAAAACATATTCAAAATATTAAAACTGCTGAACTGCACTCCGAGAGTCCGAAATAGTCAATCCATTTTATGTTATTAAAATTAAAAATGTTCAAAAAAATTCAACACAAGAAAAAATAATTAAAAAGAAAAACTATTCAAAATCACATATATAAATTCATCCTATGGCTACTTGCCCAATTTATGCTGTGAAAATTGCATTAGGAATAATTTATATTAATTCAAAAGTAGGTTTGCTACCTCTTCGAGCCACCACTGACTTTATTTGGGAGTTATAGAGTGGTTGAGTTTCTTAGCATAAATGTGTTTATTATTTCTTATTTATATTTTCCGATATTAGGGAATCTAATTTAGTTTCAATGCTTTCCAGGCTATTAATTATTTTTTTATCATTTTTATGGAATAGCAAGGCAACTCTATGTAGTGCATCATGATGCCCTTCCTCCTGTAGAGGCCGGTAGAAGAACTAGCTTATTTTTTGTTTAAGATGTTCTTTGCATCTTATACATAATTTTTTATTTGTTCTACCAAGATAAGATTTATTACATTCACCACATTCTATATACGGCCGATCTATATTTTAACTGATCGGGTCTTTAGTGTGGAAAACTGAATTGCTTTACTCATGATGGCTACACCAATGCCAGTGTTTTTTTCAGAATATTCCCTAATTTCTCCTAGTAGAGCCCTGAGACTCAATTACGTAACAAAAGTGCACAAAGGCGGAATACCATTAAAACCCATAGTAGATTTCAAGATGACACCAACAAAAAAAATGAAGTAAGAGAATAGTCTGGGAATTTCCAGCTGCAAAGAATTTTAAAGAAACATTCAAAAGTCTAGGACAATATAAACTATTACTGATGTAATTAGTTTTTCACGCCATCAATTGGGCGAGAATCCATGAGATTAATGTATTTGTGTTGTTATTTTAATTTGTTGTTATTTGTTACGTATATGTTGATGTTTTTGAAAATTGTAATAGCATAGATGGACCATTTCGGACTTTTTATAGTTTTAAGATTTTAAATGGGTTTATTTTATTGGTTTTATGTATTGTTACTTTTAATGATTGATTTTGTTTCTCTCCGTATGCACAGCCGAGGCTTGTGATAACTTCCAAATCCCTCATGAAGTTGTTGAGACCTCTAGAATTTTCCGTGAACAGACTCTTTTTGAACTTTGGCATTAAGGCGTCAGTCCATCGTTTGATTATTTAACAACAGGTGGACGCTGAATTAAATAAATCAATTCATTGTAACTCCTTGGGGGATTCCCAGATCCCTACGAAAATTTTATACTATATTGACCCTTCGTAGAACTCTATTGTGGGATGTAAAGATGACGATAAGTTATTCTGTCGGAGTCTCAAAGAAAACTACATACAAATATAACTATAAAACAAAACCTTTACGTGACTCTATTTGTTTATGATTTTATCGTGTTGTTTATTTGTATTTTAAATCGAAGATATGTATTTTCTGGCATTGCCCTTAGTATTCCAAAAAATGTACTTTTCAAGATATGTCCTAGTAAACCTTAGCTATGAGACAGTTAAAATAATATAATACACAACAACCCCTTCGGTATTGATAAATCATTACAGGCACCGCGAAATTGGAGTTAATTATTAGGTTTTCGGGTTTCCCATCGGGATAAAACGGAAATTTGAAATGTAAGAATTGACGCTAACTGTGTTTAATGTTTGAAATTAGTTGGTTTTTCTTTCCTATGATTTGTACAGTAATAAATCCCTTTTAGTTAAAAATAATTAGGGCTCCTCCCAGAGGCGTAACTACAGGGTGCCAGGGCTGGCGAAATGCCACGGGCCCCCGACCCAAGAGGGCCCCGGCCCAAGTGGCCGCGAGCTCAGAAATATTGTTTTAATATTGTACCTATTTATAAAAATATTAAAATATATATACCATAATACAAATTATTGGTTGTGGGTAACTAAACTACTCGTAAGTATAATAAAGCTTAATGATGGGGCCCCCATTAAAGGAATTTGCCACGGGCCCCAGATGACATAGTTACGCCACTGGCTCCTCCTCAAAAGAAAATAATTCCTGTTTTTTTAAATCTCCCCCCCCCCCCAAATTTATAGATAAAGCTTAATAATGTCGTTTTTTGGCTTAGAATTAAAAAAGGCATATGGCTGTCACAACTAACTGTTTAGTAATGTTTATTCGAGAAAAATACTTGTGAAAATAAAACTTCCAGTTTATAAGTAAGCTCTGTTGTGACTAATTAAGTGGCTTTGGCAACTTTTGCCCTCCCAACATGGTTTAAACTGATCTTCTAAGCACTGATTAAAATACTACTGTATTGATTGCATGCAATCATTTCAATAAAGAAATATATAATCAAATTTTAAAAAAATTATTAGGAGCTAACTGTCAAGCTAATGTTTAGGTACTGCCGTATAATATAAGTATTTTACTGTGACGAAATGGTTATCGACACCAAGAAGAAACTTTTTTCCCCCGTGATTAGGAAGTGTGGTGTAGTGTGACGGACACCCGACACCGCCCAGTTTCACCCTACATGGGCTACCTCCGAGACCAGTTGATACCTGGCCAATGGCTGTTGTATCTCAGCCCAGCGAGGGTAAACATATCTATCATAGTTGGGACAATATCCACACTTCTGGCAGGTGGTCTCGCGGATCGGTGAGCACAGCTCCGTGCGATAGCTGTTAGGAATTCAATATGAATGGTTTAACATGGACACGAGGGCTCTCCTGCTCTCCGGGTCTTCCGACAGACCCCCCCCCCCCGCAGAAAGAAAAGAATGTGGAAGCGAGATCCTCTCGAGTCCTTAACTCTACAGTACAGAGAAGCTAGGCACTCCCCAGGTCAGTGGAGTGCGAACGTCATTTGCCCTCCTTTCTAAGTCAATCAACACCAAGACTTGTAACAAATTACTGAACATAAATCAATAAATGTATTTCGTTTTTTTTTAAAAGATTGGATACACTACTTTCGACATTGCGATAATTCTATTGAAACAAGTGGCCCTTTAAAAAGTACTAGCAGTTCTATTTTTTACCATATTGGGGCGTATCTTTACGTGACTATCGCCTATTCCTAATTTACGGACCACAACGGAATAATTGGGTAAGTCGAGATAACTGTACGCACACATGGATAACAAGATATGAGATTTATTTGTATTCACATATTTTCCCAAGAACTGACTATTGGCTGTACCATTGGTCGGTATAAGTTCTAATTAAATAGGATAACTTTAAGTAAATTTTATTTTACATATATGATAGATATTTTTACATATTTCTCTAAAATTACATATTTTTAAATATTTCATACATATTTGTTTTGGAGTTATACGTATTTTTTCAAATTAAAATAAATGCGGAGCATTCAATTGAAAGATGAGAATTATGGAGAAATGATACACTGTGCGTGGAAAAGGTCGGATTTTTATTTTTTGGATATTTTATAAAATTTACAAAATCCCTTGCCATCACACTCACACTTATTATTGATCTGTCTCTTTAATTGAAGCCGTGATTTTATACGACAAACGTGATACAGTGGTTGAATGCCAAAACTGCCAACAAAAACCAGAGACCCAGTTGTTTATGACGAAACATTTAATAGTGGTATGGAAATTTTATATAGCTCGTTTTGTGATAAACCAGTTTAAACTTTCTTTAAAATTTTAAATCTACCTATATCAACAGTATATCTCTCAACTATGTGTCTGAAGTCCAACTGTTAATGAAAATATAAATATATTTTACTTGCAAAACAGTTTTCATGCAAATTGACATCTACATATACAAATTTACTAACCTTTCGTTGCTTTTTGTGACCAGATTTCTCTCCATTCTCAAGTGACTAGTTCGATAATTTCACGATTTCACGTTGACCGATGTAAAAAACATTGCTTATTTCACAAAAAAAAAATAATAATAATAACATCCGTCTCGTACGATGTAGATTTTGGAACTAGTGAGTACCTTGGCCGCGGGTACAAAGATCAAATCCACAATCCTGTCCGAACCTGCAGCCCAGCTGTTTCCAATATTGCAGAGATTGTTCAAAATTTCCCGATAATATTACAAGACAGAAGATTAAAAATATTAGTTGACATTTATTATTTATTTGTTAGTTCCATTATTAATTAATAAATCCTAAAACAGGGTTGTTTGATGGAACATTATCTTGACCTCTACATGCTACTAACTTCAACCAGTAGTTACAAGATGGGGCACAAGGAAGCTAAATACTACCGCAAGAGCTTGATTCAATAAAGACGTTCTGTCAAAACTTAAATTTGATTGCACAACGGCAGTCTAAAACCCCCAAATCATTAACTAATAAACCAACCTTGAGTGATAACCTGGCGTACATTTCGGCAAACACCGTTTTCTTAGCGTACACAATAACAAAATTAGAGCCTGTCAGAACTTTAATTAAATTAGAACGTGTCATTGATTGATAGCATCGCTATTTTCAACTGTGCCATTGAAAAACTGGATGAGTCGCCGGGAGAAATTGAAGGTCAATTGAAGGTAAAATTGAAAGGTGTGTCTATTTGGGAAAACCCCATGCAGGAAGAACATGCAGCTAATTTCAGATGTGCGCTATAGAATGGACATTATAGAAAATCTACAAGTCTAATTGTATCCAATTGAAATGGTGTTTTTTAAACATTCTCGAAACACATCGGTCGATGTGGAGTGACCATTCAGCCGTAATAATTCTGCTGAAGGCCTGATAAGCGCAGCTTTTTTATATCAAAGGTTCAAAATGCCTGCAGTACAGCTTTTATTCTGTGTTTTTCTTTCTTTATGAGCATTTAAACATATTATATATTGCTTTTGAACATTTTTTTTATCCTAACATTTTAAATTATTTATTGTGCCTATAAAATTTTGATAATTGGACAGTTGAATGAGCGAGTGAATGATGAACTGTAAATATGGTATGAATGAGATCATTTATCTTATTACTTATTGCCTTATAAAAGGCAGCTTGTAATTATAGCACAATAAAAGGACAGTAATTTTCATTAGTGTACTTGTAATTTGCATTTCTTATTTTTAGTGACATATTTCTATGAAAATAAATACATTTGTACATAGTTTACTGTTTTATTATATGTAAATCCCACCCCTACTCTTCACCTTTAAAATGTTACTTTTACTTTCGTGTAAAAGCATTGAATAACTGTGTTTTTTGAATAGTCCATTTTATATTATTTTGGTCGACTAGATGTCTGTATTTATAAACTGAATGAAACTAAACACGCAAGTTAATCCAGTTATTTGTGGTTCATATCTTATAAAATAATATTTTAAATGTTCTAATGAAAACTGCACATGTATTTCATGGTTTTAAAGGTGAAAAGAAAAACGTCAAATTATTTATTACCTACCAGTTCAATACACGATTGTTTCCCATAGGCAATGCCCACTAATAAAAATCCAAAATTAAATACAACACAAACATAATATCTAGGATAGTAACAAAAGAAATTGCTACGTACAAAAAAAAAAAATGTTAACTTTTCGTCTCAAATGTCAAATTGTTTGCTGTTTATTTTGACTCTCTGTTTGGAGTAATAAATAATTCATAATGACCTACTATTTCGATTGTTAGGCTCTCTAACATTTCATCAAATTTGAAAAATGAACGTAGTTGATAACTGATAGGCTCTGATACACCCATTGCGCAGTAAGTAGCAATTGATCCGTCAGATTGATATTCTCGTGATCCTGCCGAATAAAATAACAACCTCGACCTTAATAAATAATTTCCACCGCCCTCGCCATTTTCATGCCGAAGAAAGATTTCACAGCCTGAGTGAGCCAACAGCAGGCGAAGAGGGTGCAATCGTCCACATCCATCTGATCTTTCATACGCCTAACCTATGATGAAACCCTAACGCAATTTATAATACAACCTTTATGTCGGATATAAGAATTTCTTTGTTTCGCTTACCTGGGTCAATGATAAGAAGCGTTGTTTATGAAGGGGAAAAATCTGATTCTTCACAATGCTTACAAGTAGATATACCAGAAAAAATAAAATACGCATTCGTAATATTTAGGGATTTAAATCAGACAAAAATAGTTACTTATTCAAAAATAACAAAACACAAGAACTTCCATTTTATAATTCAATTCTCAAGAACAAACGGGAACTCCACTAAACAAACCCATCTTATAGACAATTTTAAAGACATTCGTTTTGGTTTTTTTATCTGCGACAGTGACAACACGCGTGATACATTTTTAGTTAGAACGTCATGACTTTTAATTCGATACCATTTGCGTACCTGGGGATTTTGTTACACGGGGCGGTTTCCAATTTTCCGCCCTTTCTGAGTCGATCAAAGTCGAAGTGGTTCTCATGAAAATTCTAATGAAACAATCGGCCCTTTAATAAGTTCTTTCTTTAGCAGTTCTATGTTTTACCACCGGGTGACGTATATCGCCAGATACATATATGTGGACATCGCCATAATTTCAAATTAACGGCACTTTTGTTTTCTTTTTTTCACTGACTAAGCGTAAAAACGTCTACGCCGAGATCATACTTGTTTATAATGATCGATACTGTTTCAACATTATTATATCATCAATTTTTATTTTCATGTCAAGAATATTGAAAAAATCCCAGACCATATCTTTCGCCTGGGGCAGACCGACCCCCCCCCCCCAGAAACGCTTTTCAACATTTAACAAACCGAATCGAATAATTTATTTTCCTGGACTATCAACTTACGCATACAATCACCAGTCAATTAAATCTTTAATAAATTTTAAGTATACATTGTAGCTCTGTTTTTTTTTAACATATCTTTAAAATTTCAGATCGATTGGTTCGTTTTTACGTTATCGTAAAACACATAAACAAGCAACCACGCAGCTGTTCAAAAGTACAGCCTTTCCTTTTGCGCTTGATAAAATAATTTTTGTTTTAAAACTTTAGCTAGCATATAGTCGTATTTTTTATGGATTTCCTCGTCTCTCCTACTATAGCGTTGTTTCTGGGACTATCTAAAATAAAATTGATTTTTATTGTGTCAGTGTTGTTTGTAGAGTTTAAGAAATAAAACGTCTTATCTCTCCTCAAAGTTACATGAACACAGTCATCCTTAGTGCTACAATACATTTACATGGTATAAACGAATTAAAAGAAAAAATGTTAAAACAGATAAGGGTTGCAGATTTTATGGCCTTCAGTGACCTTGAGTATTAAAGCTCTGAGGATAACTGACATCGATAGCGCTTGGCCAATCAGCTATTTCTTATCACATCTTTCCCTAATGTTTGAGCCGATCTTCTCCAATTGTACCCATATTTTCTTTTAAACAACTATACATCACGGTTTATTCTACATCGCCCATGCAAGCCTTTAAAATTTGCACTTATATATACTAATGGCCCATTGGCAAATGTTTCAGAGAGCATCGGAAGCGGTGACAACGGTTGGTACAGCCCCTCTTGCGGAGGATACCCAGGTCCAACCAATTACCCTCAGCTAGAGCCGGTGCCAAACGAGCCGTCGCCCATCACCTCCTACCAGCCACCTCCTGGTAAGTTGAAACAATCCTTTTTTAAGACTTAATATGCAAATCTTCCAAGCGAGATTGTCAGCTTAAACGCATGTCTCAGTACCCAAATCCTACCAGAGTGGCGGTAGAGGAAGGCTGATTCAGACATGCGAAGTTGAAGAGACACTCTCGCTTTACCTTTACAGAATAAAGTAAATGCAACAAGTTTCCTTTCGGTCCCAAAAGAATTTTAATAAACCATATCAAGGTGAGGGTGAATGAAACAAAGCAGATCTAGTTAAAAATATATAGGAGTTGAAACAGGACAGCGCGATTGAGCTCACCGCCGTGTTACAACAATGGGTAAACAAAAGTGAAACTAAACCAAGGTTCCTTTGACGAGCACCTGGTTCGATTGGTGGAGGAAAGGGTTGAAGGATCCACGGTGTTGAACACTGAATTTGTCAGAAAATTTAGGAACTTAATACCAGTCAATGGTGGTGATCCATTGATCAGTGTGTGCAAGGCGTAATGCATGAAGCCTCCCAATTAGCGTAAAGTAAATGAAAAGTTAATCAATGAACCCAGAACCTGCAATCAGTGAGGGTAACTGCTAAACATATGAAAACAAAAACTTTTTTCTTAATTATTCAAAATTTTAGTCCATGGAAGTGACTCACTTTATCAGTATTTAATCAATTATGAGGTTCTAGTATCGAATCTGGTCCTATTTATAATATTTTGACATCCTATGTGATGGCAGTGACATGAATTGTAGATTAATTAGTTATTGGAGCACGACACCTTTACGTCAGGGCTTAAAAATATTCCGTGATTCCGTAGGGCCGCTGCGAAATAAAACCAAGCTCTCCCAAGAGCGAATCGAACAGACCATACTTCTAATTCAATATATTTATAATTTGTAATTAGACACAATATGCCAGACTAAACATCGGGTCACAAAATCTCTCACAAAGAATTTCCAGTCTTAACCTGCGAAAATCCTAATGCGTTTTGATTTCCTTTGTGTCGAGCTTGCATAAAGTTGATACTGCATCAAAGAGCTTTTTTCATATTCGTATAAGAAAAAAAAAAAAAAGTAGCTCACATCCTTTTTATATAGCAAAGAGTAACTTAAGAGCATCATAGATACTACCTGTCAGCACGCGTTAGCTTCGGCATAGGACAAGCAGTGCGTGAAACCCCCAAGCCTTCGGTAGCGTACGGGCTTGCTGGGACATACTGATTCACGAAGTGTAGGTAACCGTTTCATGGTATTGTTCACCCAGTTGATAATCGAAATGCATATGTATATATTTTCAAGGGCACCTTTCTTCCGGTATAGTTCTGAATTTCGGACCCATATGCATGTAGACCCTAAGCTTTCGACCGAAATTGGGGTCTTAAGTACCATTTGCAACCTATACAACAACAGTCTACATCAGGACAATACATTATATGGCCTCATATTCGTAAACGCGGAAGAAAGAACTAATATTTTCACCCAGTTTTTCGTTTTAAATTGGTATAAATAGGTTGATAATATAAGCCCAAATAGCTCTTAAATTGAAGAAAATTCTGTCGAAACAGTGGGTACTTCAAACCTTCGCCGAAAAATCTATTTCTATTCATTAAACATATATAAAAAAAAGTTAATGTAATTTGTATACAATTTTTGGCTCGCTAAGCCCAATTCGGTTTTATTCTAACCTACTTATACCTCTTTACCTATGCAAGGATGCATTCCTCGAAAGTACTGCACAATAAGATGTCTTGCACCATGTTTTAGAAGGTCTCGACGAGGATTTAATACTAAATATAACTTTAATAAGTGTTCTCATATGGTGAAAATATTAGCGTAACTGCTTCATGCTATAACTGGTTTTGGATTCAAATTCCTAAATGGAAAGTGAATTTATTTTGTTTCCATAGAAAGAAGAGGGTGAAAACACCTAGGATCTAAAACGGTGGCTTCAAGGCATTTCAGGCATAAATAATTTAACTGAACTGACCATTAAATAAAACTATATATTTAAGCTTTGGTAATAATTCCTTTATTTTATCTTATGCCCTTTCCTTCATTGTTAACAAGCTTTTTTCAATTAAATTCATTTGGCCATTCTGTTGTGGTTTATTTAAATTCACCATATACGTGCATAACTCCAATATTATTTGATGCTTAAACTAACCTTTAACAATGCTTAGAGGGAAATGTCACAGAATGACTTTTTATCTCCATTTCAAAAAGCTAAAAGAATGCAATAAGTTGTAATTACAATTTGATCTTTTTAGTTTTAGAAAACTTGGACTACTCAAGCAGTGGCTATAAAACTGGGGCTGAGACAGCACTGAGCGAGGAGGGCTATGACCCTGGGGGCGGGGGCGGCTACTGGGGCAGTCCAGGGTTCAGCTACTGCCCCCAGCCTCAGCACTACCCGGCTACCCCTCAGAGCATGGTCCTCTACCCATCCATCTACTCCACAGTCAACCAGAACCAGATACACCTCCATGTCCACAATGTAGACTACGCTAAGCCTACCGATCCTGGGTACGATGATGTGACAACGATAGTCGCTCCCAACAATGTCACCATCAACATGGTGGGTCATGGGAGGTCCATCGATGACCAGGAGTACAGGCAGGACCAACCGGTGTGGCGGCCCTACTGACAGTATCAGGACATGCATAACTTTGACGCCGCATAGGTAGTTTTTGTAAAGTCTTTACTTCAAGTGTTGTTATCAGAGATAATTAATTTGAAAAATATTTAATTAAGGAGTAAGAAAATTCAAGTCAGAAAAATATTATATGATTATTACATAATATTGTAAATAGTGCAATGCACAAAGGTGGCAAGTGCAATTTTTATTTAAATTCGTAACATTTTTAGATGGTTATTACATTTATTTTTAGTAAAAGACTGTTTGAAGACAATTTCCTATTTCAATATTTTCACAATTGAGAACTCATGCAAATAATTAATACTTGTCTTCTTTGTGCACACAGCCTGTCAAGTTCCAAAAAAGGTTTAGTACGATGTAAGTACTTCTAATGGGTGATGTTCATCCATAAATATGTTTATGATGTCCTATATCATATTCCATTGAGTCATAGATTAATATAATACATCTTCAAATGAAAATTTTACCAACTACAATGTAAATCCATACAAATAAAAAACTTCTGCAATGTAACGAATAAAACCCTTGTGCATCCATTTAAAAGATGATTGACCCTAAATTTCAACTTTTGAAAAACATAATGCTGTCTGCAAGCAATTTTTTGAGATTCTAGTTGGTGGACAGCACCCTACTTATTAACATACAAAAAATGTAATGCATAAGTTAATTTATTTCCGATAAATACATGATCATACTTGTGTTATTTAAACTGATAATATACTTCAATTCAATCATTGGATACTCATCAAAATAAATGAATTATCAGTAAAATATTTTTGTTAAAAAACAATTTGGTGTCAAAGATAATGATAACAATTACATAAATCTAAGTTTCAAGTAAACACTCAGCCAAAGAAAGGCAAGACTTTTTTTTTAAGTTATTTATAGTTTAGAATTTAAAAAAATGGTCAGGTATGCCTGCCTGCATGTTAGGAAACATGCATTTCAATTATGTATTATTACTGTTACATGTATCAGTTCATCTGTGCGCATTTGTAGATGAATATAAGATTATTTTTTAATATATATTACAGAAACAAGTATGTAAATTATTACATACGCTTATCAATTTGTGCAAGTATCAAGATCTGTATAGGATATAGAAAAAGAAACACAAAAAATGAAGTAAAATGTATATTGTAAAAAGGATAGGAAGTTGTCAAATTTGTTTATTGACAGCATCAGAAATGTACATAACATATAATTATTTATGATATATAAGCCCAATCAGGATGAAATAATCCTAAGCTGTTTTATGTGATATTTTTTAATTAGTTTTACTTATGTATATTCTCTTTCTAACAGAGCAGTAGAACTTATTATTAAGATAAACCAAAAATTACAAAAAAAAAAAAAAATCTAGATATGTATATTAGATTGAATTATAGTGTTCTATTGTAAATATATTACAAAAATTATTTTAATGCAACTATTCATGTTTTATGAAAAAAAGGAACATACAATAATTTCATAGTAATATGACTAGGAATGTTAAAAACTATCACAATTCAATCCTTTAGATCCTAGTAAAAAAAGAAAAAAATGCATCTAAAATAAATAACCCAAAACTATGAGCTAAGAAAAGTAAATTTGAATATAAATAACTCTATTTAATCATAAAGATACCACTTCCTCTTTTTATGTTAAACCAAAAAAATAATGACTGTACAGTTTGTGATCCATTGAACATACATAATTTTTAGTGCTATGCAGAATATTTTTTTTTTAATGTATGAAGATTTGTATGCTTATTTATTCGGATGTTTTATTTCAAAGGATGCAACCTTAAATTACAATAAATAATGTACAAAATATCCGTTTAACGTTTCAAACCACATCTTTAGGTGATATTTTTTGAATTGTGATAATCCACATACCAATCCCACCACCCAACCGTCAACAATTTAACAATTAGTCACATTCGTTACTGAGAATTGTTTTATTTGTTCAACTTAAACGCAAACAAATATTTTTTTATACATACATGTTGTGTCATTTTAAATAAATTAAATTATTAAAATTGTTATTTTTCTTTTCCTGGACAAGAAAATCAACATAACATGGTTAAAATAGTATTACATTATATTAGGAGTTCAGCAAATCGCGGAAAGGGGCCCAACTCAAAAAATGCCTTTTTTGAGTTAGTAGCATTGTAGGATTTGAGGGAATTTGACATTGTAGCTTACTGGCTTGTGTTAGCAGTTGGCTCATAAAAAAACACTTCCGAAACAGCTGCAATATGTTGTTTAAAACAACTTTAAAAGCAGTTTCCAGACAACACTTTTTGAGTTGTGCTCCTTTAATTCTGGATATGTGATGCGATACTGAAATTTAATGGAAGGTAATTAAAGGTTAAGCGTACACTGGATATTCTGCAAATTATTTACCTTGAGTACACCCTCCCCCCTCGTGTATTCATTAAAATCACAAAAACATTAACAATAATTTTCTACCCAACTAGAGTCCTCAGGCAGTTCATTTTTTTTATTTATAAAACTCATTTTCTGTTTCCTTTTAAAAATTAACTTAAAATATATCATTGATTTTTCATTCTATTTAAAGAGGTGATTATAACTTTTAAAAAACAAACAAAAAACACATTAAAGATGTTCTTAAAGAGGCAGTTCTGAAGAGGTCTACTGAAAAACCTCCAAGAAAACTTTCTCCAAATACATTACATTCGAATGATGTTAATATGTTAATATCTCTGTAATAATAATCAAATTGTTGATACTAATAGGCCAATATTAATGAAATCTCATAATTGGATAATTGGCTTTCATTTACAGAGCTATTCAAGCAATAACATTGCACACAATAGCACTCGAACTTTTTAGTTCTTGATACATTAATGGCCGCCTATATACAATGCGAGTACTATGCATGTAATACTCTTTGGTTTTTGTTTATTAAAATTAATGTTTCAAAACGTCTTATATAAGAATGCAATGTTTAATGTAGGAAGTTTAGATTAAAAGCAATCTATGCAACTCTTAAATGCATATGTAAATAAGCAGTTTAAAAAAAATATTAAAATGCCATTAAATACTAAGTACGTATCTGCAAAAATCAAATAATCTATACTGAAAGGTTATAATTTCAATCATTACCTGGAAAAGTTAACAATGAAGGTCAAATTGCTTGATTGCAACAGAAAGAAAACTGCTGCTAACTTTTAATTGTATCACTGTTGTTGCAGCTGTTCATCAATTTAATGCCGATTACAAAACTATAACTACAACCCATTAATTCAAATATGCCTGAGTGTTTTCATAAAATTTAAATACAAAAAAATTCAGAAAACTACACTCAAAAGCCTTATTACTCTCAAGAGAGGACACATTATTATATTAGTTCATACAACTAGATTTTCACTACTAAAATGAAAAAATATAACTTATTGTACTTGATAAAATATACATTTTTAATTACAAAATGTTTGGAGTAGACTAATATTTTAAAAATATATATTCATTAGGAACATAAATCATAGCAAAAAGTTTTATAAAAAAGCATTCATAAAAAATAAATACAAAATATGACACGAAGCACAGATGGAGGAAACTTTAAAAACTTACATTAACATTCTGATGATCAAGCTGCCTGTTTATTTGCAAAAAGTTCTCATTTTCTATTTTATTACTTTTGGAGAATCTGAGTTAAAACAGTAAAAATAAAAGATAAGTTTCAAACATTTTTTTGTTCGTGATTATTAATTCCAATCAGTAGCATTAGCAAAAATTATTACAATCAGTTGATTTAGGCAAAGAAAATAAGAACTTAATTAGAAACAAAATGTGACCAAGGAGTCCAAAATCTAATACTTGTTCTAAGATTCTACAGATGAAAAATGTGTATGCACAGCCATTCTTTTTACAGTTTATTGTACACTGGTAATTTTATGTGTGAATATAAAAAATAATAAAATACCTAAATAATAAATACTTTTATCTTACACACTATGCACCATTTAGAAGACAATAGGCAATATATCAATATTTGTTTATAGATATAAGAATTATTGAAGCATAACATAAATACAGTAAAAAAAAATAAAATAACTAATACAAACCGAAAAAAGTAAAATTTTCAATACAAAAAAATCTGAACTATACTATAACCATATGTATTCATTAATATTTTTTTAAAACTTGTTTCCTTTATGTCTTTAAATTTTAAATATGTAAACTCTTTCCATTAAACTTTCCTTACAATTAAGACAATTTATAAAATACATATTATATATTTTTATTTCAAATTTTCACACAATATTCATATAATAACATTAAAACTATTACATTTTGATTCTAAACTTAACAAATTATTATCAGAAGATAATTATGCTAAGTGTACTAGCATGATGTAGATGAGTGAATATAATTAAGAAAATACTATATTTTTAATGAAATATACAAGGTTTGGTCAATTAATTTTAAATAAAATATGCTGTCATATGAAAATATTATTCTATAATATTCACAATTCATAATAATTGTGGCAATTAATTTCAAAGTGATACTGAATTAATAAACACTCCACATATTTGGAGCAACAATTAACAAAAATGATCTAAGCCTTAAAGGTGAGTTCCATTTGGGACATCCACAATCCAAGCAGCACAATCCAAACGATTTAGTACATTCACATACAAGCATTAGAAAACCTTTTTCAGAGTTAGGGCCCGGCCCAGGAAACAATGTGATATTTAAAGATCAGTTGAGAATTAAAATTTTTTATGAAGCAAATTTCTTAACAGTCATCATAAAACTTCCTCCCTGTCTTAACAGTAGAACTAGGTTAAAAAATTAAACATAACATTAGAACCAATACACATATTTTTTAAAAATATATTTATTGAAATGATAACAAGCAACAAATACAACATATACTATCTTGTATCTATATAAGATAACCAACACGATAAATACAAACGTATTTTCAGCAGTGGCAATATAAGGTACATCTAGATTTTAGATTCTAATATTTAGTGTTAGAAATACCTCTATTGAGCCGAGTATTGACTACTAACAACCACAGATGAATGCACTAATAACAAACAGTGAACTAGGAAAAATTTGGCCCAAAGTGGTTTTTATAAATAACCCACATTGTCAGATTTTTCTGATGTTCACAGTCCCAATCATCAGTCAGTTAGTTAGTTAGTTAATAGTCTATGCCAACGTTCATCATCATTTATTTAAAATGGAGGTCACGGTGAAAGTCAAAATGCTGCAATGATCAAGTTGGATTAGCCTCGATTGCATGGCCTAGAATATTCAGTGTGAATCTGTGAGGTGTTTACAGGCACTATGTGTGCTGTGGGAACAAATATTCTTGCTTTTAGCTAACTGTGATTCATACAAGTCAGAACTTGCCTTTTCATTTGACCATTTAATTGAAATTCAATGAGCAAACCTTATATAATGTTTTTAAATTAAAAAAAAAATAAATTGTTCATGGCACAATCAGGCACATTCCATTTAAAATATATTCTCATAATAAAAATAGGAAAAAATAAAATATTTTTAGTTTATGTTCCTTTGAACACTAGGATTATTCCAAACTAAATAATTAATCAACATGGTTAAAACCATAAATTAGAGCCAATTTTTCATACAGAGAAGCGAGCTGGTACTTGAGGGATGAGTGCGTGGCATGAGCAATTAGGGACCTTACAGTAGGGAAAACGGCTGGAAGCAGGGTCTTCAGTTGTTCACTGTCGAGCTGACACAATAGTTCAAGGGCAGAGACCAACATTTCAGCCCAAACACCCAAATGAGCCTCTCTGTCCTGTCAACGTATACAACGACTTACAAATTTTAATGAATTATATTTGTAACAATAATAATATAAAGTTAGCTATGCTCATTCTACTTTTTACCCTCATGCCTGCTTTCATTTTCTTGCTGATCAGCTCAAGAAGGGCTGCCACCCCATCCAAATACTGAACGTGCTTACCTTGGCTCATCCACTGAAGGTCCTCATACATCTTATTTAGTTACAGCGAATATAAAAACTAATTTATGTGTAACATAAATAACAATTGTGAGTAGCCAGGAAAATCTAGTAATGAGGAAATTGAGGTCTCACTTGTTCGACTGCATGACTGCTGAAGGGGTTACCCACAAAAAAAAAAATCTAAAAAACACAAGCAGATTTGTTGTGCCAGAGCAATGTAAACACAAAATTTACTTAGGAATTTCCTAGCAACACGTGATTCGCACAGTCATAAATGATACCCATGAGATCGAAGCCAAGTAGTAGATATTAGAGGGAGTAAAATCTGTATGATGTTCCCGAAACTGAATTATAGGAATCCTGTGATGCCAAAATGTCTTTCATCACAGGAGTTACAGGAGGGAGCAGTGTATCCCTATTTGTATCATAGATGGATAGTTTGTTTATTTTTAATCTAGAAATACAAGTTTTTCAATTTCAATGAATTGAGTGTTTCAAAACTAGTGTACTCTATATATTAGAAGAATGTGTTATTTATGTGATTATAAAAGAAACTGTCATATGCTCCTTAAAGAAAGGTATAAATTAACCATACTAAAATTATAAAAATGCTTCATAGCAGAAAAATATTTAAAAAAAAAAATAAATACCTTGCATATACTGTCTCTTTTCTGTTTTTCAATTTCTGCTATCAGTGAATTTTTTTCCACTTCAGATTCTTCAGGTTCAATAGTTTCCACACCAGTTTCAGAATCTTCTTTCTTTTCTTCATTTGTATTTTCTTCAGTTGCATTTTCTTCTTCGTTACAAGATACTTGGCTTCCGTTCAATGTAGGAAGCTCATCGGTCTCAGCAATAATGAATGTAATTTTCTCGTTAATTTTGTCAACAACTGAATGGATGCCATCTTTATCAAGAAGAACATCGATATAGGTATCACAAAGCTGCTCGAGGCTCTGGCGAAGCTTTGGAAGAAACTCTTTCATATCTTTAATGCTACTATTATCAACCATTTCACTTTTGCAAATACAAAGATCGAATAGTGTTATTAAATTGATAGTCCAGGCAGCACCTGCCTGCCTATAGAGGTTGGCAGCCCTGTCTAACTGTGCAACTTTCTGCAGAAGAAATTTCAACCCGGGTCTGGAATCAAATTCGACAGCAGTCGCATAAGATAACTCTAAGCACTTTAACAATTCTTGAATTGCTTCTTCTGGCAGGCTTAGTAATATCTGTTCATTGTTTTTATTAGGAACGACAGCAGCTAAACTGTAAAAAGCAAAATACTTAAAATGAATCTCAAAATAAATAAACAACTAAACATTATAATATAACCTTACCTAGGAATAATATGTTGAGTCCCTTGCAACAGAATAGTACCAATGGTTTGCAACAGCATTTGGTGAGCTAGGAGGGATACCAACAAATTACACAATGGAACACAGTCTTTGGTCATATTTGCGTTAACATCTTCATATATTAACAAAACATAACTTCTTTCATCACTGTTTTCTTCTTTTTCTCCTAAACTTAAATCCATCCGTTGACTTTCCAATAGCAAAACCTACATAATAACATTACCTTAGGCAATTATGCTGACATTTATTATGGCATGCATATCCATGACTTATATGAGTCCATAAATATTCAAATAATAAAATATTGAAATAAACCAAAAGTTGAAGATTTACCTTAACTAAATTTGTGACACAAAAAGCTGCTACAATTCAACATAAAATGTGATTCATGAAAAGCAGGAAACTAAGCACTGAAAATGGAGTGCAGGTAATTAAAAGAAATAAGGATAATAACAAAAATAAAAGTAGTGAAGATATTTAGCCAAAAATTAAAATTAAAAGAAACATAAAAAAATTTAACAAAGATCTAAAAACATATAATTCACTGAGCAATCATTAGTAAAGCAATAAATTCTAAGCATGCAAAAGGGCATTTCAATAAAATTAGAAAGTATATAAAAAAAAAAAAAAAAAAAAAAAAAAAGGCATTCAAATACAGTCAGGGATAAAATTATAGACGTACTAGCAAAAATATTTTTTTGTTTTGTCGAAAAAATTGTATAAAAATTTATTGTTAGTTTTCATAAATATTCTATTCTTACAATACTAGACTGAATTTTGTAAAAATTACACATATCTTCTTAAGTCAGAGACAGGAATAAATTTAACTTGGATGGTCCGATGGTCCTGACAAATTCAGGTAATATTTTCATGATTTGAAAAAAGAAGAGAGATTATTCTGAAAAAAGGCAAATGGGTGGTGGTTCAGTGATCGCGAGGGAAGGAATATGCCTTAGAAGCAATGACAAAATTAGATTTTAACCTTGTAGAGTTAAAACTCAAGTTTTTACATTTACAAAAATGTGCTGGAAGGATTGTAAATGAATCCTGGGAAAAAACGATTTCTTAGAATTTTCTGGGGACAATTTCATTTTTCAATAGGGCGATCCTCCTATTCACAATGCTAGTAGGTTAATAAAAAAATGGTTCCAGGAAAACGATAGCCAAACTTGCTTGGCCTGCCTGCAATTTCCCTTAGTTGCAACAGTTTTCTGTGTAATCTGACTGGGCATTGAGCAAGATGGGTACAAAAAATGTAATATGGAGTCCAAATAAGCAATAGTATTTGAAGGATCCTTAAATATAACAATGAAATATATACAAAATCTAATTTAACTTCTGTCAAAACAAAAGACCTGGATGAAAGTGATAGGTCTAGCTGCTTCTAAATTTTACCACACTTTTGTAAGTGAGCAAAAAAGTTAATGAGAATTGAAGATTTTAAATAATGACAGTTCGATATGGGACAGCTCAAATGGAAGAGCCCTGGCTAGGGATCAGGAGATCTATCAATCAATTTTCTTCAGCTAATCATCATTTAAACAGTGGGATTACAGACCTCAACAAATAATTGTTAGTAAAATTAATATATGTTAAATATTTGATACATCAAAAGCAAATGAGCTCAAAGGAAATTTGAATAGACCACATTGCAGTCCCCTTTGATAAAATATCACTGTGGCTGAAAGAACAAAGCTTTTATTTCACCAGCTTTTATTTATTTTATTATCATCTTCATGTTGAGATCGGAAACTTTTCAGACCACCTGTGTATGTTTTCAGAGATTAAACAAGACCTGCTAAAGAGATTACATAATGAAATAGATGTTAGCTTATTATAGCCGGAGATTAGGCAATCCCAGGTTTAAATCTCACGGTTCTATCACTACATATTTTTTTTTTTAATCTGTTCATATTTCTGTATGTACTAGATATCTTTGTCATGTAATATATTCTACTTCATACTTATAAATAATATATACCAGTGCATGTATCCTATATAATTTAAAAGAATAGAGCCATGCATTTTCACCTGCTGAGCAAGATGTCTCAACCTAAGATTCCGAGACAAGTTAGAATCCCTTCTTGCTGCTACCTTGATATGGGCAATGTCACCATAATACATATGGCAATTGTGACTAAACGCACTATTCAATGTTATCAAAGGGTTGAGAACTAAAGTGGCAGCTTGAGCAACGCCATGGGCAACAACACCCCAGTCTTCTTTGCTTAGTTTATTCCCACTGTTGACTACGACATGCCTAAAAAATATAGAACGTTATAATTTCATTAAAGTGTACTGGATAAATGATGGTCCCAAACGGACATGGAAATAATCTCAGTAATAGGTATAATAGACCATTATATATTTTTTATCAGGTTATGGACCATTGTACATCAACAACCTTAACTTCAAAAAAATCACAAGATATATAATCGGTTTTTTTTTTTTAATATTTTTGTTATTACTTGCTCATTTGCTTTGAGACTCCTAATGGCTCCCCGTAGCCAAATTTATGAAATATAAACATGATAATCCCGGGTTATACTGGACAGGGTCCAAGTTTCAACTTCACCTACATTGTTTTTTTTATATGATTTTGGTTGTAAGTAAGATTTTTAAATGTTAGAAAAAGATTATTAGATTAATCTTCGGTATTATCAACCGAAAGATGGCAAGCCTTCTGACTATTCCATGAACTATATTATTTATCTAATTTAAGGTGTATGTATGCTTTTAAGGGAGGAAGGAATAATGAGAAATTATATTGAGGCGCATTATTATGATCACTACAACTGTGCAAGTACGCAATACTCTCTTTTTTCGAAATTTCCATTCCAGGTAATAACGTCAATCACGAGTTGAATATCTTCCGTAAGCTTAACAGTTGAAGGTCCTTCGTCGCCAGTTATTGGAATTGAAAAAAATCCCAAAGAAGCGTCCCTATGACGCTCGATCCCTACGATCTCGATGGCCATTTTGATTTCGGAAATTGCCATTTTTTCATCAGTCGAGCAACAGCGAACTCTGACGAATTCGTCCGAACAATCAAACCAACAGACAGACTAGTTGCATTGGAGGCGTTAGTTTCTGACGTTGCCATGACGAAGAAATATGTCACTTCGTTTTTCAACACACATCACGTAATGAGTTGGCCAAATTATTTATGATGATGATCACCTTGCCTAGCAATTTTTTTTTTCGATTACATCCATCCATCCCCCGAATGAATTGTTTTACATAAATTATGAACTAAACTATATTTCATAAAATATGTATTTGAATGATATCAAGGCCGCAGAAAATAAAGGAACTACATCGAGCGACGCCCAATTACGTGCCTGAGTTTTTTCGTCCGTTTCTTAAATACTTTCATTCTACGTTCCAGTCTTTAATGTACTCTCAACAACAGGGAAAAAAATTTAACTTTAAATCTTTAACATTTTTTTTTTTTAGCAGTGACTAGAGAAAGCGTGTTAGTCAATAGATCGAGACCAACTTTTTTTCAGGTTATTTTTCCTTTTTAAATAATACTTTCCGTTCTTTCGTATTAACCAAAACATTGCAACGAAGCCTCTTTTTCACGATCGTATAATGTTAATCGGGCCACTATATCACAACAGACATGTAGAAAACAAAAGTTGATTTATTATATAATTTTTACCGATTAAAATCTAGTGGAAAATCTGGGCTTTAAAATATATGTGCACTGATTATATTATATATTATTTTATTTTTTTATTATTGTTTAGGAAAGTAATCAAACGGCTGCGATATGTTTTCCCTATAACTCCAGTTATTGTAACCAACAGTAAACTAAAAGTAATCAGCTTATTTCGAAGTGTTGTAGAATATACATTTAACATTTCAGATAGATTGCATTATTTTTACAACTATCATAGAATATAAATACAGGCTTGCAGAAAGATTATCAGCTCGTACCCAATGAAAGTAGAGCCTCTCCCTTCGCGCTTTGAAATAAAAGAAGTTGATAACCCCGCCATCAGATAAAAACTATAAATGTTGATGGTCTGTGAGAGTGCCAAGCCCTCGAATATTCTTCGCATCCAGTCCCTGAAATCTAAGAATCTTGCGGAAGATGGCTCTCTTCTACGTCAATTACCCTTCATGCTGATCTCAAAATCCCCATTTATTCAGGACCTAGCCACCTCCCACTAACAGAAATCCCATTTCCACCTCCTCTTGGTCAGCCTCCACTGGATCGTATCCGGTGACGCGGCTGACCGAGGAGCGTAAGGGACTTCCTAAAGAATCCGCTTCCTCTTTCGAGAGAGGTGACAACCATGTGGATTTGGGAGATCTCTGGGCTATTTGTAAATACTGTATAAATGAGCGAGTGAATGAAAATATGGTATGAATGAAAACATTTATCACAATTACTTATTGCTCAATGAGGCAAAAATTCTTATAGAAAGAACATTTTCGTAGTGATATATATCATGCTATTATTAATAATTATTAGCCCAAGAAAACATATACTAGCAAGAGGCAAGATACGGTTAAGAAATATACTATCTGGATTCGAGTCCCGACCAAACCAATACATTTTCCTATTGGCTAACAATTATTAATAATCTCATCAAACAGCTCAAATTTGAAAAAAAAAAAAAAATATAAATCAGATTCGAAACAAAAACGTTCTAAAATCTTGAAGTGCTGATAAGCAGCTAATGGCTGGTGACAGGATTGTCAAGGCCAATTAGACACAGTCCAGTTGGGACGGACACCCAACACCAGCATCACAGGATCGCTTACACCTATCCTTTTCTGCTACTTGCCTTCTGCGCGTTTTATTTTTATTTTTTGGAGAAGGGTAGGTAGTTTTTTATATTGTTTTATCGGAATTTGAACGGCAAAAAAAAAATTAACGAGACAAGCTATCCACGGCACATATCAACGGATACATTGTCTTTCTTTATGTTTTTTAGATAATCAAAAGTAAAAAGTCTGTCCTAAAGTCAGTGCCACATTGATCGTCAAACGTTTCGTACAAATATTGACTCCAAAATATAAAATAATTGACTCTTCGTAATATTTCATAAGGTTGCTTTTATTTTTAGCTTCTCTGGGGCATCAAGTAAAACGTTCTGTGTGTGAACCAGAGGTTCCAAGTATGATGACAGTTCTAATCACTTTACATAATTATAGCTCATAAAACCTAGCACATATAATTAATCAGGGTACTTCAGTAGCGTGCTTGGGGGGCGCATTTTTTTTTTATATTATGTCTAAATTATATAAAAATAAATAATACAATAATTCTGTTATTGACAGAACCAATCATTACATAAAAAAAATTCATACCCCGAATAGAAGTCGACATTTTTAAGCTTAATCAGAAAGCACGCTATTTGTTACTGATGTTCAGTAATTCTTAACGACCACTCATGATTTTGATTCAGTTAAAGTTCTTTGAAAGACTTCTTAGCAAATCAGTTAATCTGAGCTCCATATGCCCAAATTGATCAAGTAGAATTTAATATGTCGATAGTTTCATGGGACAAGGGGACTTAGAAAGGACGGCAAATTAGGGACCGCTTCAGGTGGCAAAAGCTGTAGGTAGGTACGCCACTTTAAGATCTATCATCAGAAATATTTATTTACACTAGTTTTCATGGTGTTAGCTTTAACATCGTCGAATCAACTACCATGAAAATAATTGTTTTTTTATCTGTTTTTAGTTTTTGTATTCATAGTTAAAAAAAATAGAATCAGGAACAAAAAGACCGATAACGCCCTACGGCGAAGTTCAAACATTTGACATTTAGCATTGGTCAAATGACGTTCTTTATAAGGACATTTAGTTAATGTAATGTCTCAAAATTCCAGCATACACTCTTCAGTGCGAAATTTTGAATGGAAGGCATTTTATCGGTGGGTTTGGGCGTCCGTGCAGTTTGTCATGAAAGTTTCTGTATAATATTCTAATGCAGTCGTGAACACAAGAAGTGTATTGACGTACGTAAAATGGTGCACCTGTGTTGAGTTTTACAGTTTCAGACTGAAAAATCTGTATAGTTTTCAAGTTCTTTGAAAGACTTCTTAGTAAATCAGTTAATCTGAGCTCCATATGCCCAAATTGATCAAGTAGAATTTAATATGTCGATAGTTTCATGGGACAAGGGGAGTTTTCAACGTTGGTCCTGTACATACTTCATAGTTTTAGCTGATGACTGAGTGTTTTTGCACATTTTCATGTGCGGTTTTAACTAAAAGCGTCTTGAAACGTATTAAATACACGATGTCTATTTTTTGCTCTTAAAACTTAATTTCTGGGAATAGCTTTGAAATTCTTTTCACATTATCATATTAAATGCTTTCTTAACGCTGACAAAAAAAATCAGAGTGCTTCAAATCTTAAATAGCTTCTCTTTCAAGAAATTGACGAAGTTATCAAAATGGTCTTCACTTTTTTCACCGTCTTTTTTTTTTTGTTCATACTTACCGTTATTTATTTCAACTAAAAACTAGTCAGCATAGTCGAGTACAATATAACTTCTAATCAATTGAATTATTTTCAGGACTGCTAACGTTGAACGTAGATAAGAAATAAGAAACATAACCATGATCATATGTCAACACCTTCATTATCATATCAGTTACATCTTTCTTACGCAGGGAGCTGCAAAACTAAAAATAATTAATTGCCGTTTTAATGACTTTAACACAGAGCCAAGAAGAATTAATATTTACCTAGAGGAATCCATTCACATAACACATTTTTGGATTTATCAGTACTATAGAAACATTCTAATGAAGTAATTAAAAGTTTGATGAAGACCAGCAAACGTTATCAGATATGAGTTATGAGAAGAAGTAAAATTTGATGGGATGGATATTCTGATGGGTGATCTTGCCTAAGGTTTGAGATGGTTTGTGGTTATGGGCTAAGTGTTTTGTTTTATAGCTTTGTGGTTTTCACCCCACTCTTTTCAACCTCGTAAAAATGAAGTACATGTGTCAAAATGGACATAACTCCTTTCAGAGGTGTTGTGAATTTTTAATACTTAATCTTATTTTGTTTTCTACCTTAAAGAATATCTCTAGACTAAAGCAAATAAACTTCATTTAAATAAGCTAATAAAATATGCTCATTTCTGGGATTATATAGAATGAAATAAAAAAATAAAATAAAAACATGTTTCTAAGTCATTGTAATACTTTATGCCCATATCATTGTACCTGTGCCCCATTGAACATTGTACCGAGGGTAATTTACGCCTAAAATGGCTGTAATCTAGAAATAACTAGCTGATGTTTGGATAGGAATGTAGTACAACTACCCATATAAATTGGGAGTCAAAAATATTATTAAAACATCCTGAAAAGGTCAATACCTAAAACATCAATAACTCAATAACCATTAGTCATATCCGACTGGTTAAAACCCCATTAAACCTATTAAATATTATTCTATAACCTTTGGTTAATAACATTTTTTGGCCTAGAGTACAGTTTGTCAGAAATTTAGGAATAATTTTGTTAGAATTCAGTTTTGTTATGGTCAGATAATTCTTTCGTTATAGTATTTATGTTGATTTAGGTGGTTCAATTTATTTTTATTATTTAGTTTAAAAACCAGGAATCTTTTGTTTCTTATGAAGGTTATTTTAATATATTTATATTATGTACTAAGCTTATGTTTATAATGTAAAGTCAAAGGTAAACAATTGTTATGTTTATTATTTATGTTTATTGTATATTAACCTACAGAGGGGTCCAAAAAAAATGTATCCACTTTTTAAAAGTCCATAATTTGCAAACTAATTGACGGAGTTGTCTCATTTTTGGTAGTGTAATAGTTTGTAGTTCCGGCAATCGCCATACAAGCATTGTTTTGTTTTGTCAGATGACAGTAGCCAGATAGTTAGTGTTTTATTGTTAGTTGTACCTTGTTACTCGAGTAAACATGGCTGGCGTAAGGCTTACATTTGATGAAAGGAAGTCTGTTTTAAAGTGGTATTTTAAGTACGAAAACATTAATGCGGTTCAACGGCAATGGCGAAATGTGTATCAAACAGAGCAACCGACACGTTTAACGATTCGTCGCATTCGAGACAAATTTGAAGCCGAAGGCTGTGTTAAGAATGTACACAAACAACGATCTGGACGACCTGTAACAGTAACAAGTCCATTTAACTGCCATCTTGTGTTACAACAATTCACTCGCTCAACACAGAAGTCTGTGAGACAGTGTGCCCATGAAACTGGAGTGAGTCGCTCAAGTGTTCGGCGAATTTTGATATCTTTAAGTTGGACTTTAAGCTACACTTTCACCAAAAATGAGACAACTCCGTCAATTAGTTAGCAATTTATGGACTGTTAACCAGTGGATACATTTTTTTGGACCCCTCTGTATATATATTATAGATTATTAACCTCAGTTGACAATTGTTGTAGGACAACTTATTGACTCTTTTTGTTGTGCTGAGAGAATTAAAACTCGGACCCCGCCAATAAGCCTACAAGAGTTTTTCAGTAGCCAGTCGACTCTCATCGGGGAAACTAGTGTTACCTTATTCTTCTTTGAGCGCTGATGTTGCTTCTAGAGTTCATGGTTCATCCACTCGCCTATCGCCCTCACAACTTTATGATCAGTGAAGCATCACTGTTGACGCTACTTTTTCCTAGCTCCTGTATCAACAGTGGTTTGTGATATTGGATGTTGATAAGAGGCAAGACCCCAGCTTGAAGTAAGCGAATAATTTCCCTGAATGATTTTGCAGTTCAGATTATTGATGGGCAATTCAAATCAAGCGTCTTATTTATTTCATCAAAGAAAATGTTGGCACCTCATTGTGGTTCGCTTCACCTTTCCTTGTAAGTTGTAAGTGTAATTTGGGGTGAGAGTCAAGAATTCTTTGTCACATCTTTTATTTTGTTTTACACCTCAACAAAATATTACTTCATTCATGAACTATTTTCATCACATTCATGAACCATTTCCATTTTAGAGTTTCTTATTAATTTGAACTGTTTTCATTTGTTGAAGGTTATTAATTCTAATTTTATCAAATTATTAATGAATGTAACGGCTAATTAATTGTTTTGTTTTTTTATGCCCCATCAATTTTAAACATAATTTTAAAATCAACATTTTTTTTAATTTGACATGATTATTTCTAAATATATATGTATGTAATGTTTACCTTGACTGTTTATTTTTTTTTCAGCACTTTTCATTTTCTAATTACTAATGGTAACATCTTGTAACTTAATGTGAAGGATTAATGGTTTTTTGTACAATGATCACAAGATGACAAGGGCTAAGGGGATTAAGTAATATTCGGACCTACCCCAATATTCAGTTTCAAGTGTAGTGGCAAAGTAATTACCAGCATAAATACATTTTATATTTATCTATTGGGTTGGCAAGAAAGTGATTTTGGTTTGCACCAGTAGATAGTGTTATGTTTGTTTCGCTATTCTTTTGTCAATGTTAGAATTTTTTTTCTTTTGAGATTTGGTAGTCGATACTTTTAGGTTGCTGTAGCATAAAATTCTGTGTAATTCTGTTTACAACTATCAGTTTACGGTCAGTTTTAACATGAAGTGCAAAAATAAGCATTTTCGACACGTTTACTTTTTTCATTTTCATAAAGGCAAGAAAGCGGCTGAGGCTCACAAAGAGATATGCGAAGTGTATGGTGTTGATTTTTTAACAGAACACACATGTCAGAATTGGTTTAGATCAGATTTTAGATCTGAACGATGACCAACGTACTGGTCGACCTTCTGAAATTGATGATGACAAAATGAAAACCATAACTGAATCGAATCATCATATAACTGTGCGAGAGATTGCAAAACAGTTAAATGTATCACACACAACAATTGAAAATCACATATGACGTCTTGGACTTGTTAAGAAGCTAGAGATTTGGGTTTCGCCATGACAATGCAAGGCCTCACACATCTTTAGCAATTTTTTCAAATCGCACTTGGTTGAGTTTTTGCCTGATAAGGACCAGAAGTTCTATGAGCGAGGGATCATAAAGTTACCAGAAAGATGATGAACTGTCAACGAACATAATGGAAGATATTTGACTGATTAAAGTTCATTTTTTATACAGAAAAATTGAGTTTTATTTCACACTAAAAAACCTAAATTACTTTCTTGCCAAGCTATTACTTTATACATTTGATATAATACCTGAGACATGCACAGCCAAGTCTTGCAACACTTTCTACAGGTACAGTGACACATTCCGTCATTACTTCAACTAATTTTCGAAGCATAAAATTTCCTTGATCTGTATTGTCTACACCTGAAATAAGGTAAATTTAATACATATCATCTTTTAATTATAGAATTTCATATAAAAAAAATAGAATAACTATGTAAAAAATACCTTGAAGCAGACCAATAAGCCTGACAACGAAATGAGTTGTCTGACCACAATACTGTTTGAAACTGCTCACTTGCTTTTCCCACAAGTTTATACTATGACTGTTTGTCAATAACCATCTTTGAATCATAGAAATGATGATATAAGTTACACAAAAAATTGTATAGTTGATTCCTGAAAGATTTGATGTTTTTATTACTTACAGTTCCAGCATAGGAAAAAAACAACTATTAGTCACACTGAATCAATATATACCTGGATTTTCTATTGTTTCTGTGAGTATAGTAAACAGTGTATCAAGAACCGGCGATTGGTACAAAGGTGGACATAGAGGAACAACAGAAGCAAGGCCTTCAACAAGTTCTGCCCAGACTGCCAGTGAGCCACCGACATCCTTCACTAAAAGTTCACGCCCTTCTTCTAATCTTTCTTCCAGCCTAAAGATACAGTAAACATTTTAACAGGGTTAAAATTTAAAAGAGTAAAAATTTGATGAGAGAAGCAAATCTAAGAATAAGGCTAAACTAAAATAGTCTCTCTATAATGTAAATTTAAGGAAATAGCACAAAATTTAAGAATTACTAACCTACGAGCAGTATTAAATCTAGGGCAAGATGGCATCGAGTACATCAAACAAAGCAATTGACTACACCTTGTAACAAAGTTTAAAACAGAACGACAGTCCGTGTCTTCATCAATTTCTTCTTCAACTCCTATAAGCAGGCAGAATGCTTTATAAAAACACAGTCATAAAAATTGGTATTTAGGTCATTCATAAAAAATAAAGAAGCGCCTATAATCATGTCACATTAAGACGCCAATCTGTAAATTGCGTATCATATTTCAAACAGTTTGAGTAAGCATTTCATATTTTCTTAGAAAATTAAACATCATTTAATTAATAATTAGATGCTAATCTAATCTCAAAATTACCATGTTCAAAGCCATAGACTACAATTATTGACACATAAACTTACCATTGCACCTTACATGCTTGACTAGACAGTGGATGAAATCCATTGCAGCATTTGCAAAAACTTGAGGACTATCAGTGCCGATGAATACATGGAATACTTCCAAAAGTGATGATATGTGACTTGGGGTGGCGACACCCCCAAGGGATCTGAAAAGAGGTCTCCAGCCGGATCTTATTTCTCCCTGACTTGTCTCAACAAACTCACAAATGCAATTGACCACCTAGGAAGAAAAATAAAAAACAAATAAATCTAGCACATATTATATAGAACCATACCTTTATTTGAGAACAAACTTTACCAAGTCTTGAATGTCGTTGTCACAAAGTTCTAAGCACAGAAGGTTTTCAAAAGGTTTGAACAATGCTTCATTAAAATGGAAATGTGGAAGCTCAGAGTTCTCATTGAGTAAAGTTGTCATCACATCATGAATCGAAGTCACTGCCAATTTAGAAATACCTGGGTCTTTGTGGCATGATGCCTGAAAATAATTAATACAAAAATATAATATGGAAATAATAACTTTAGTGTTTTATTTATCTTTCTCGCTAGCAAACAACTATTATTGAATGAAATTGAACCATTTCTAAATAAAAAGTTCATTTTAATTGGTGTTACAGATGTTATACAGATTAAATGCTAAAAATTATTAATTTGGCCTAAATTAATTTCAGAACTTGTATAGTTCTATTCTATCTAGAACAACACTAATTCGGATCGCTTTATTTTTATCTCAACGGTGTTAGAACATTTGGTAATACATTTTTAAATTTCCTTAAGAACTGGCAAAATTTCAATATTTTTAATAAGATATCAGCTTAATAGTTTAATTTTTTTACGAAGTTTCATGCAATAAAATTTGCGCTAAGTAAACTTTTATATATGCTAAGTCATTTTTAGTAGATAAAATATTGAGGATTTAAATACATAACTGTGCTAATATGGAAATTAAACTACATTAAATGAGAAATCGGGGAAAATTATTGTTTTAAAAATGCATTAGCTATTTTTTCAATAAATTAGGAAATATTTTATTAGGAGGCCAAAGAGACAGACTCTACATTCAAACTGGTACAGGGTGCCATAATGAAATTATGCAATCGACCTGAAATTAATTAAAGGTACAACAATGCTCAGGATTATATATATTTTATTAATTGGTAATAATATAATAACAGGAAGCACATAAACAAACATGAAGAAAGTAGTCTCATGTATCTCAAGTAACTCATTTTTATTTTACTTTTAGGATAATAGAAGAAATAAAATTTTGAAAGCCAACAATAGGAATTGAGTATTTAATATCATTTGAGCAGATTTTAATAGTTTTTTTTTAGTCTAATAGTTAGATTGAGTGACCAAGGTGGTTTAACAAATATAATGTTTTTTTTTTAAATACCAGGTAGTATTTTCAAAACTATTTAAAAGAATTTAGGCAACTCATGAGAGTCCCATAAGCAGTACAATCTCGATAATCTGACATGTACGGGACCATACAACTGCTGGAATATTGGGAGTAAAACTTTTTTTACATATGTATTTATAAAACAAAATACGTGCACACTAAGAACAAATAGAAATAACCGAAAAAAAAAATAACATGAAAAATAATCACTAATTGGTTTTTGTTTTGTAGCTTTAAACATTTTATAAAAAGCACATTATTGTATCCTTTTTAGCACTAATACACTAATCATCGACTTCGTCATCACTCATGGAACCATTTCATTATCAGAAAGGAATTTATAATTTTCTTCTTTTGTGCCAAAGAAGAGATTTTTTGTAATTTATTTTTCTTTGTAGGATTACATACTGATTCATGGGCTGTAAGAGTGGTATTGTGTTTAGAGGTCTGCACAGAACTTGAATTAGCTTATATTATTATATTATATTTGCTTATAACAATTAAAATGTTGTAAAAGAAGAAATGTTTAAAGTCATTTTCAATAATAAAAGTACAAAAAGTTAACATACATGCATCAAATGTGGTCCTACAGATGACCATAGTTTCATGATATGCACAAGCGGCCTGCCGGACCTAGCCGCCTTGATGAGGAGCTGGCTGAGACGAGACAGCAGTAATGGCGGAGGAGGTGCACTACTTGCAGGCTTCGGCACCCACCACCTACTGGGCCTGGATCCATCTTCCTTCAGCATTCTCAGTTGCTTCTCTGAAGAGGAACACACAGCGGTGCAGAAACTCAGCAGGGGGCTCAACTTCAGCTTGATAGCAGCATCTTCAAACAGTCTAGAACAGCGCAAAAATAAATGATCAGTACGGTTCACTAATCAATAATTGTGATAAAAGTTAAGAAGAGAACAATTTATGAATATTTTATTAGAACATGAAGTCAATTTAAATGGGAGTAGTGGTTTGATTTTTTTTGAAGTATTAAAAGTCAAATTGTAATCAAAATATATTAAAGGTCAAGTTTAACAAATTCGAGATTCTATTTAACATAAGGTCCCTTGACCTATGTTATGTTGTGTATACACCTGTATAAACCGAAGGCTCCCAATGCACAAGTAATCATCAATAAGATTATGTTCCAGGATAGATTAAGGATGTATTTGAGACTATGAAAGTTGAACATGTTTTGCAAAATTGCAACTTAGTAAAAGTTTCTAAAAAGTCAACCAAATGTATCTCATCTTAAGATTTTCCAGGGATTTATTTTTATTATTGGCTAAAAGGAAAAATTAGTGACAGCCCAGATTCTAATTCTAGTAGACAGTGCCATAGTATTAGACATGGATGGCAAGGGCTCCAAAACAGAAATCAGATGGTCCTGGGATCAAATTCAGCTGTCATTATCTTTTCTCTTTAATCAATAATTGTTAAAACTTAAACCATTAGGATTATATACCACAACAGTAATCACTAATATAAATATATGTATTTGTAGATAAAATTCTCATAAGCAGGTCCTAATCTGCTAATTCAAAAAATATTTTTGCCAGAGTCAATAGTTGTGAGAGAGAGCGGCTCATGGGAATGGAAAGGGTTTGTACCTTGGGGGTAGGATGACCCGCTAGTTTGTAATAGAAGTGTATATCTGTTTAATTACACCCTAAATGTTTGTATGGAGTATCAGTTTGTCAGCCTCTAAGGTCTTGTTTGAATAATAGATGCTTATGAATAAAAGATAGTATGATGAATTGCAAAGATTGCATTTTAAAATATAAAACAATTCACCTATCAATATGATGTGAAAGAATGCCCAAAACACTGACTGCCACTGAGTGAGGTAATGATGATACTCCAGATAGCTCTCCTAACAATGTGGGAACGTCTCCATCCCTAAAAATGTTTTAAAATTACACAAAATATTTTCAATACTATTAACAGTTTTATAAGTTAACTCAATATTTATTTTCTGATTATCTTTTTTTTACCAAAGTAAATTTAAAATTAGCTTCTATTAAGTTTATATTTTGAAAAACATTTTTAAGTATTGTTACTAAGAAAATATGGAATTAGAACTCACACTGTCACATTGATATCCTGTTTTTCAGGCTGCATAACTCCCAATTTTGAAGCAAGCTTTAAGGATTGAGAATGTACAAGAGTATGTTCCAATCTTGCCACATGCAAGCAACACCTAAAATTAAAATTATATTTTAATATCTTAATAAAATGAATAAGCAATATCAATAAATAAAAAGGAGATACTGTACTTTAGAACGTAAGGCCAGGATTGAGGTGCATGACTGGCAAGTTCAAGAGACCTGCTCAACAGCACGTCCAGACTGAGAGCATGGCTGGCATAGAGTGTTGGCTTGCCATCTTGCGGGTGACAGCAAGCATTGCTTAGAAGGCAGAAGACAGTGCCACTCCTCTTCTGAAGTCCTACAAATTATGTACAATACTTTCACAATTGGTGTTTCAGATTTTGTTTTCTGCAGGCAATCATACTAATATGATTTATATAAATTATTGATATATATAAATGTTTCGATTCTTTTTAACTAAAATGGAATGTATAAAATTATAACAATAAAGTTATAATAACATAAAATTGAAGGAAAAAAACATACACCAACAAATAATATCAACAAAATAGATTTATATTATTTGCTATATAATGCCGATAGATGCTAGGGACATTCCCTTCATAACCAATTCCATGATGAGCTTTTCCCTTTCTCTCTCAAACATCGGGTACTCTTAAAGATGTTATATGTCTATCCTGACATGTGAATTGAATATAGTGAATATCATAATAATATTGGTGGATAGAGATTGTTGAGATGAAAGTTGGCATAAGTTACCAGGAGACTGTCAGGTACCGACTGTTATAAAAGTTGGATTGAGAGGCAGTAAACCTTTGAGTGGTCCATCAAGTCTTCGAGGGAGTGTTAGGATCATCTCCCGGCGTGGTTTGGGGTGAGTGTTACATCCCTTATATATTTCCTTATAATTTTATGTAATGGATACAGTTGGATATATACAGAAACATATCTAGTATATTGGTAAGCAAGTAAGTAACAAGAATAATAAAACAAAACCCGTATTGTCCGACCAAAGTCATGCTTTATGTAAGATAATGGTACAAGGCTGAAATATTAACAAAAACACGGGAATATTATATTAAAATAATGAATATTACAAGATACTATGTATTACTATTAAAAACCATCATGAAATTTATTTTCTTTACATTTGTGATAGAATAATAATATTCGTTGAGTATATTAGGAATAGAATAGTATAATAATAAGAGGGTATATAAGAACATTGACCAAGGAAATCAGGCTATACTTAAAAGATTAATGAAAATATTACCAGTTACGTTGCAGAGTAGAGCAGCATTGTGCAATGCTTGAAGGCTGACAGGTACAGTAGCTTGGTCTCCCTTCACTCCAACAGTCAACACGGCAAGGATTGAATCCCAGCAACATGTCAGCATTCTTCTGGTTAGTTTCAAACCTGAAATCGCATAAAAAGTAAAAGAAAAAAAATATTTAACATATCTTACAATCATAAAAGAAATGAAAAGAAACCAATGTTTTTATATTGATGAATACACTTACAATCAATGTAAGTAAAAGATAAATTTAATAATAAAATAGCACACAAACATTACCTATTTGTTTTTAATTTATTTTATTGAGGATAATTTAATACATGTTTGTCACTTTAGGCAACAACAAACAAATCCTATACACAACAATGTAACAAATCATAAACGTTACGCAAGCAAACCCAAAGGAAACAACTACTACAATGATAAACTAAAGTAATTTATAAAGATCAGATAAACATTTAAAATGGTGCCAGAACTATTTTAATACAAATAAGAAGCTTATAACTGAGAAAATGTATAAAAATGTTTAATACCGGCCTGAATTTCTGGAGTACTGGCCAGTCGAAAAGAGGCTTTTTCTAATTTCAAGCAATCTGATAAAACTTCACTTTCAAAGGAAGTACCTCCTAGATCTGAATAACAATATTAAAACATTTTATTAAGTAAATATAATTATGATAGATTAATTTTGAAGTAATCGTTTTACCTGATAGTAAATTAGACAGAGCAACATTTGAAGAACAACCAGACACAGTTAACAGATCAGTACATATAACCTGCTGATAGAGCTCGCATAACCACCTAGATGAAAGATATACTAGAACACCACTTTCTTCCACTTCAGTTACAAACTGAGCCTAGAAAAAAAAATCACTGTGTTGTTGAAGTAATTAAAAAGAAGTAGGTTTTTAATAGCAAATGTAAAGCATGATTAAAGTCAAATTGAATTATATGTACAAGTCAATTTCTTCTAATAGACATTTTAAAAAGAAGAAATTTCATCTGAAAGTGTTAGAAGCAAAGGAAATAGAAAATTAAATTTTTAAGATTGCTCAAATATCCTCTCTCTTATGTCTGGAAATAAGCATTTTAATTGTAACTGTATGGGCAGAATTTCCAAGATATTCCCAAACATAAATTACTGCTTTGAGAGCCAACAACAGAATGTTGTTTCAGCTGGTTTCAATTAAACCTATTTATGTTTTATGTTACCAATGTAACAGCTTAAAATCTTTTTCAATATTTGAAAAGGCCATTTTCAGTCACTAGGACAGTGATATAAACAATGAAATAAAATGTTTTGGTTCAAAAATATTGACTAGTTTTTCACAATCATTTCATAAGTAAAAACTGATGTGGAGAATCCAGCCTGAACTCGGGCATCTCTTGATATTATTTCTTAACTTTTTGTCGTTTATATGAATATATTTCACACAAATACACTTCAGTTATAAATTGACTTACTTTTTAGTCAGGAAAAAAAATTATTTATATAATGAAGAAAAAATTGTTAAGTAACTGATCCTAGGATCAACTGGTTTAATTTTAATTTATCACTTTTATAGTACATTAAATAGTGAATTATATATTAAAACAGCAGTTTAGAAAGAAAACATGGACTAATTTAAAACCGATATAACGTTATTCTGTGATACTACAGGCATCAACTATAATAAGATTCACTGGCTCATTCTCCTCCCCTACCAATGGAAACCTCAGAGTTAGTAGTTAGTTTAATGATACTGTAACATGAGTGATGCTGCAATGCAATAAAGCAAAATGTCTGCACACAGAAAAATGACAATAAAACACTTCAGGCTGTAGCATGAGCAATGCATTCATTACATTCATGATGTTTTTTCCAACGGCAAAAAGTGAAGTTATGAACATAAAAATAAAAAACAGAAACAAACTTTCATGATTAATAAAAATTAGATAAGATGATAAATTAGTGCAAAGGAGAGGTTGCTGAAAATATAAGACGAGCCACGAATAAACAAGAAAATTAATGAAAGATTAAACAGGTGAAAATAAAATTGTGAGGCTACTGATTCATGGGTCAATCAACAAGTATGTGTATACTGGAACATACTGTAATTATTTATCCTTTAAAATATAACACAAAATAATTAAATCTTGGGAAGCATTTGTAAAAGAAAACTATACACAAAAGAAAATTGTGTGAGATAGTACAAAAAAATGTAGGCTTTTTCATGTAAACTAAATGCATAGAATACGTTTTATTTTTTAATTGGATGCTGTGTAATTTGAGGAATACTGTAAAGTAAGGAAAATAAAATAATTGTTGTCACATTTATTGATTCTCTGACTGCTTTTCTTTCACAATCATTCTGACCTGACAATATGTCAATTTTTAAGTACAAAACGCACCCACTAAATGCTTAGTGACAACTAAACTGGGTCAAATGTTTCCCTTTCAACAAACACCATTTGAGCAAGTGTGGGACATTTAACGTGATGATTTTCCATGACAATATTCCTCCTAGTAACCCTCTCATAAAACATATTCTATGTAAAAAATGCCCCAGAGAAGCTTACAAGATTGGATGTCAAGGAAGAAGATATTTCCAGTAACATGATCCAAACCACTCAACCAGCACTTGACATTGACAGTTGTCAATTGTTTTTTAAAACTCTACACCTGGCAACAGATTATGAAAAATCAAAAATTTTAAATTACTCCAATAAATAGCTTACCTTTAACCAAAGAGTTGCATGGGTGTAATAATCTATTTGTCAATTGATTAAAAATACAATTTAATTATTAGTATAATGTATTTTACCTCTGTCATGGGTATATCACAGGATTCATCAGTGTAATAACCTTGATTTATTAATTTTAAATTTAACAGTAATGCTGAATAAGTAGCCAGGTAGATACCATCAGCATTTACAATAGTAGATTCAATATCTTCATGTTTTGTTTTTTCGTAATATAATCCTGAAACCATAGGAATAATTTAAATAAATAAGAGAAAATTAAGTCAAGAAATAAATAACGTCCAATTTTGTCTTGCCACAAGTTTATATTTCTAATTCACAAGTGCTTTCAGCAGCTATTCTGTCATTCTCAAGTGCTCAGAATGTTGCTTATGTCAGCGTCCGACTTACTACTCTACAAAATTCACTTCGTCTAAGCCCACAACCAGGAATTACTACACCATGAGTCAATAAATCTTCAATATTTGTTTGCTCTTTTGTTTTGTTTTTTGGTTTCTGTCAAATATTTAGAGACAGGCAACAAAAGTAATTTTTATAAATATTCACTAAAATTAAAATTTTACCTAAAGTGAAAATTTGTGAAGCAAAATCAAAAATTTTGGAGGACTTAGTAATGCTTAAAGATAATAATTTGAAAAATGCTTATGTACCTTGGCAATAGTTGGAAGCAAATTTTTGTAAAGCATCATCAATTTCAATAGCGTATCTAAGATTTATAATTGAAGGTAAAAATTCTAACAATGTATCTATAAAATGCCTGGCATTATCTCTTTCACAGTCCCCACTTTCCTTGCTATAAACCTATAACAAAACAGAAAATTTCATTACATGTGAAAGCTATTTACAACAAACACAAGTCTACTCGTTTCATTTCACTTGCTCATGAACCCAAAACTGTTTACAATTAATTCAATACAAATGTTTATATAGGTCTCATAAGCGAGACTGTCCCCTTAAATGTCTCAATTTGCAAAGTCCGCTACCTATCACCTTAATTGGCCTAGAACCATGGTAGAGAAAAGGTGCAGATCTTGTAAATTGAGACTTATAATTTAATATCATAATAATTCATTAGTAAATGGTTCAATTCAACTTTTTTTTCTTTTCGATCAGACGCATTACCTTTTCTTGTTGTATTGAACCAAGAGATTCAGGAAATCCTATCTTTGTTGGAAATTCTTCCATTTCATCTACCTACAAAAATAAACAAGAAAAACATAGTAAGCAATGCATTAATGAAACAAAATATGAAGACAAAAATCATTTGCATAGATACATCTGAAAAGTCTGGATGATCATCCGTCATATCTGAACAATTACTGCTTTCTTCACTTGTACCATCTCCTTCTTCTCTTTCGCCATCTTCTATCTCCAATTTCCTCATGGCACAAACGCTATCAGTGTAAATCTTTGGTAATCTACATAGTGTCTGATATGTCAATGGACCTACAAATATGAAAATATTTTGTTTAAGATTTGACAACAAAAGAAAAATAATAGTTATTACAATGATTAATTATATCATAAAGATGAAGTTATTCTATTGACCGAGTGATTAATTCAAATGAGTTGATATGATGATTCATTATATTTTCTAGCTATAGTCCACTAAGTAATTTATTTATTATGTATTTTTGTTATCCAACACATAACATAGATAAGTATGTTCAGATCTTTATTTTGAAAAAAACCTGGTTCATATCTTAGGAAAATACTTTTTTATTTCTAATTAATTAACGATACTTAATCCTGTTAAAAACCAACCAGTGAAGCCCTAAAGATTTACTAATTAACTAGGCAAAGAAAAAATAAACTGGCAGGATCAGGGCCTTCCCAATATCTGCCAACTGATCTATCTCGCACAGGTGGACGATCTTTCTAATGTTAATCTTCTTTGGCTAAGCACTCGTTGTGACTGTGACTCCAATTAGGGTGGGCATGGAGAGCAGAGATGTGATGTGACCCCTAGTTTGCAAATGATAATGCTCAATATGAAAATATAAGGTATATTTTAATATATTGTTTTATACAAACAATTTTTGTTTTGGTATGGAACCGACTATTAAAAAAGTTAAACATCTTGATTGTTTTGTTTTTTTAAATAAAAATATCACTGATTTTCAATTTTATGTTATCCATCTTCTTATTTACTAACAGCCTTGTACAATTGCAATGTTATGGCGAGTAGAGGTACCACAGTAAAATAATTGGAGATCCCAATTTAAGTGAAAGGCGGTGAATTGGCAATCCAAAAAATTTCTAGATGTTCTACAGAGTTCTTTTCATTTCTACAAGCTTCTAAAGGGCTCTGCTGAAACCGAGTTCTATTACAATCTTTAAGAAGGTTCTATTTGTTTCAAAACATTTTGAGAAAGTTCTACTAGAGTTCTATTCTACTAAACTTGTGCTCAAATGTCATCAGTGCTGTCACTTGTCAGCTTAGCGAAAAAGCTATTTATGAATTTGATAATAATATCAGTAATTTTTGACATTCCATTTTTCACCCTTTCACCCCACTGATTGGACTCAACTGGTCCAACTGCAGTCAAAACTTTAAGACACCAGGAATGCCACTTTTTTCTTCTTTCAGCCACCCCAAAAACTTTATATTCAACATTATTATTAATTGTTTTTGATTATTTTTAAATGTCACCCTCCCCCAACCACACATAGTGGTGTTAGGTCTAAACCCCTCAGTGTATTTTCCAGATTATAAGTTGGGTGTGTACCAAGTTTGCTGCGACTTGCACCAGCTATTCTGGAACATACATACACAATTCCATTTATGTGTGTAGACATATATATATTGTTGTGATATTTTAATGTTGTGATTTTTGATGGTGTTTTTGAGATAAACTCGAAATTAGCGAGCGTTGAAGAACGTAAAAACGATCCGTGGTTCATGCCTATGAAAGGATGAATGTTTTTATTGCCGTTATATTAACTATTAATCTTGATCATATAAATAATTAAGTATAAAAATATTAATATCGGATTTATTAAATTCAAAACAATAAAAGTTAATAATATCCGAAATATTAGCGGAAAGGTGTAAAGACGGGGATCGCCATGGACTCGGTCTCATTCATCTTTGACCCGGCAGGAGACGAGGAAGCACCAGGAGGGACGCTACTGCCTCGTGGGGCACTTGCATCCAACCCGCCCATGAGACCACAAGGTCACTCTTTCATCGGAGACCGAGGAGACAAGACCAAGCAAGAAGCCGGCTCCCATTTCACTTTCATCCGGACCACGCTACGCACCAGACAAAGGAAGAACGCACCAAACACAAAGAAACACTGGCCAGTTTCGCGCGTTTAAGGTACATTTTAACTTTAGTTTTTAATAATGTTAATTTATCAACGTACGTACTTATTTGTAAATTAATTTAAATAAATTTGTGTAAATAAACAATTATTCCTTTTGCCAGAATTATCCTATATTTTTATTAACAGAACCTTTAAGATAAAGTAAAAGTTAAATATAAAGATTAAAAATAAAATATAAATTATATAAAAAATATATAAATAAAATATATGAAAATAAATATTTTAATATTATATATATATGACTAACCATCGTTACATACTTCTGTTTATGAGAGCATATGCTTAAAGAACCCAGGAATATTAATTTTTATTTAAATAAAGCAAAATTTATCATTTTTACCTTTATAATCACATGAAGACAATAAAGCATAAGTGGTATTAATTTTTGTCACATAAACATGGTTGATACATTGGCCATTAGATATTTGAAGTAATGTCGATAACAATGTTTCCACACACGATACAGTCGCACTCACAATATTTGAGTCCTTACTTTGGCTACATTCTTGAAGTGAATCCATAACCCTGAAGCAATGAAAAGGATATAAGGAAACTAAACAGTAAATAACAACCAAACCAGTACTCACAATTTAACCATCAGTTAAATATTTTAATTACATACGTCTACCAACAATACTGTTACAATAAAACAATAAATTTCAAGAAATAATATTGAGGTCATAATTGATCAAATTTATTCAATCAAAACTTTATTTGGTGAAAAAAAGTGTTTGATGTAATGAAAAAAAAAGTGAATTTTCATATGGGTTAGAACATATGAAATGTTAGTTCCTAGGGTATTAGGAAAATAAAAGAAAAAACAAACTTAACCGACATTATTTTTTTTCAAAATAACTTCTGTTAGCTTCAAAACATTTCTCCCAATCCCTAACAATGTTTTTTATCCCTTGTTCCAAGAAACGTTTCAGCTTTTAATTAATAGATTAAAGAAATGAAAATTTAACCTCATTTTCATTTCGGAATATTTTGTTTTCAAAAATGCGTAAAACACCATGAAAAAATTATATTTAGTTGGCGACAAGCCAGATGAGTATGGTGGATGTGGTAAAACTTATATTTTCAGATCACGTAATTTTTTTAAAGTTAACTGACAAACATGTGATCGGTCATTGTCATGAAGAAGTAAAGGTCCTCTCCTGTTGACAAGGGCTGGAACTTTTTATTTCAATTTCTCATAAAATTTGTCTATTTCTGAACAGTAAGGAGCACTGTGATAGTCTCACTTTTTTTTAATTTTGATAAATAAATAAATCTGACATTTCATCCATTCCAACCCAATACAAGGACAATGATTATTTTTTCATTCAAAACCTTTAAGGAACAATATAAAGTGAAAATAGAGCTTTAAAAAATATGAAAAATAGAAAAGTAATTGAAAATACTTTTCTTAAAAATAAAATTAAAATTATACTTACAGTCTAGTAAGGGCCATATCACTTTGATGACAACCTCGATCATCTTCAACTAACAATGGTCCAGCAAAATCTACAAGGCGATTAGGGCTTCTCCAAAGCTATAAGCCCAAATAACTCAACATTAAATATATACAAATAATATATATGTAAAAAGTTAAATGAATCTATAATTCACAAAATAAAAAAAATATTTAATATTTTAAATACCTCTGTAAGAGCTTTAAGAGAATCAAGCCGATGTTGAACTTTAGGATATAAAAGCATTCGATGATAAACTGATTCTAATACAGGTCTTAGCGAACCAACACATCCAACGACTCGTACTAACTGCCCAGCAATACTTGAAAAAAAAATATATATATATTGAAGGCTGAATTATAGAAAATAAATTAGTTATTGCCTTAATGAAGGATTGATTTCGACCCAAAATCGACCGAACCTATGGACATAGATGAAACTGAAATTGGAGAATATTAAGGGTTTTAAGTAGTTCTTTATTGTTTATTCATACAATCATGTCATTTCTCTATAGGAGTCTCTATTAAATGTGTAATCTATTGCCAAATATTTGAGGTATCTACCATATCCATTCTGTGATAGTTTCTAAACTTAAGTTTTCAAAGTACAATAGACAATATCATATACGCACTTGACTAGCACCTCAATAGCACTTTTTTTTTTTTTAAATAAGACGGGAAAGATATTTATGAATATCTATATCTGGCATGAAAAATGTCAGGGGAACAAAAGCGCATTGTCATGACATAAGAAAGAATATTGAATCCAGTAAATCGAGAAAGGTGAGCTATAACAAAACATTGCAGATGAATTTAATGTTGGTACATTCGGTGTAAGTCACTGGATTAAAAACAAAGAAAAACTCGAGCTGACTATTTCAAAATCAAACAAGTACCAACCAAAAGTTTCAAAAACTGTCAAGCCCATTCAACAGATTACATCAGTGATGATGCGGTGCATGCTTGTCAATTAAAGATAAGCTTTTGAAGAGAAACAAAAATTGATGTTATTTAAAACCTAAATTATACCATTTCTTCCAATCTAAGGCCTCATGGTATAAAAAAAATAATTGTTTTATTTCTTTATATCAACATCCTACAGTTGGCACAATACAAACGAAAAACAAGAAACTCAAGGTGATGAGAAATAAATTTCTTTGGAAAAGAGGTTATATTAGCCAGAAGTTTACTAAATTGCAATGTATGTTATTTTTAAGGATGCAAAAGTTGATTATAGTTAAAAGATGTGCATAATATCCTTCCCAAATATTTATTAATCAATCGTTTGTAGCTAATTTTCGGACTGATATCAGTCCATACTCTAGCAATATCTATACAACTTAAAAAAATCTAAATAACATTAAGTTACAATGTTACCAATAATTACGTGTTATGCCATTCAAATAAAAAACATAAAATAACTTAAATCAGTCTTCAAAACTATATTTTTAAAAATATGTTCTGACCATAAAATCATCGTTACTTGAAAATAATTTATGTCATCCAGCCTGTACTTCTATGAGACTGACTAATTAAATTGTTTACCTTGAATACAAAATATTTCTTATTATTTCTTTATTAAACAGTTCTTTAATATTTATAAACAGTTCTTTAATATTTATAAACAGTAAAAACACTCGACTCGTGCTGATGTGACTCTTATTAGACACTGGCATCACAGCTTGGAAAGGGTTAACAAACAAATCGAAACTAACTAATTTGTATCAATATTTCATCCCTAAGTCATAAATTTAAAGTGAATAAACCTTGAACTCATAGTGATGAGTGGCAGTCAGGTTAAATGCCTGACTCACATTGTAGGTTCAAGTTCCATCCTGGAAAGTAATTTTATTTTGCAATAAATTATCTGCCAGTATGGAGTTAGAAAAGGGTGTCAAGCAACAGATATTCAACCCCTTGTAATCTGGTTTGTCTTAAACATTGATCAATCACATCAATCAAACATTGATGTATCACCCTAACAGCTTTTGTAAAGCATAAATGTCTGAAGTCAGATAAGGGAGGATGTTATAGCTTTTATCAATAGTTTAATTTTTCCGATTCCTCCAACTAATATTACTGAACTGTTCTTCATAAAAAATAATCTCAACTGTCTCTTTCTTGCCCAATAACTTTTCTTTTGACATGTTTAACGTGTGTAGGGATTCTTTCTATTTCAAAAGGTTATAAAATAACTGACCTGTAAATAATTTTAAGATGTGGAAGAGCTTCAATAGGTTGCAAACGAGAGAAAGCCAAGCTAGTAGTTTTAGGAGATGACATTAGCCCAATAAGTACAGGGCATAATTTCTGCCATAAGAACTTGGTGAAATGCGAATTGGTGTGTACCCTCTGTGGAATGCTTGAAACTACTGTGTGAAGCCCTTCAAGCAGCAACAGCGTGGAAGATCCACTTTGAATGCTACACAAATAATAAAGTTTTCAAGTAGGTTATAAATTTAAACAACTAATACAAATAAAATTATAAATATACCTTTGGGTTTCATCGAGTCGGCTACATATGTATTGTAGGATTGGAATCAGTTCGTTGAAGCAATCTATCCCTCCACTTCCTACTTCATGCATCTTATTGTCCTTCGCTTCTTGGGACTCAACATCTGGACAGAAATGAAAACTATAATTAATGTAAAGCAATAAAAATCACTCATGATTCTCGAGTTTATAATAGTTTTCCAAAATGTTGTATTAAATCTCATTCACAAAAATGTGGTACGACTGCTAACTTCTACAAAAGTTTTTGTTTTGAATGTGAAAGATTACATAACAAGTTTTATATTGTAATACAGTTTACACTGACTTTTACTTATTTTAGTAATTAAGATAATTATATTTTTATTATTACTTTATGTATGGTATTGGTATTTTATATTTCTTATTCTGTTGTATATAATAATGTATTATTTTAGTATATTAATATTTATAATTTCATAATGATAAGTATTCAGTGTAGTTAACACCTCATAATATTTGAGCAGCCACACTTGTAACTGTTATTTAAATTATAAAAAAAACATTTACAAAATTAAGTGGTTTTCTCTCAATAAAAGAGACTTCCATTAATAGTTCTACACTTACAATTGTATATAACTTAGCCCATAGCATGGAATATCTGCCCCTAGAAAGCTATAGATATCTAGCCCTATTGTTGTAATCAGTAGGGAATGGATTTGTATGTTTTACATACTTTTTCCTGAAATTAGTGTTGTCATCTATCCGCTCGCTATGACATTCTGGATTGATTATTAATAATAATAACTATAAATGATCATGAAACATAAAATAGGAAAAAAATATAAGTGAGAACATGAATATAACAAAATATAAGAGACAATGTAAAAACAGAGCTGAAGTATCTACCCCACTGCACTTAATATCTGCCAATGGGAAATCAAAATGGATGATAGAAACCAGAAGAGAGCATGTTTCAAACATGATGCAAATGAAAGTACTTAACAAAATGAGTAAGATGGGAACATAAAATTTTGTTGGCAATAAATAAAAGATGTAAGGTAGGAATGATAAAGTTTTTTATTTAACTTTTTTAATCTTTATTACCACTGTTATTGACAAGTACTGTCTTTCCTTTTTATAAGTACCTGATGCAGACATACACATTAAGCCAAAACGTTCCCCTTTTGGTCAACCAATATTATGAAAATCTAGCAACTCTTTATCAACCTAAGCCAAGTCCCAAATAGATTATTCTACTCATTTATAAATTCAAATCAACAATGAATTCAGTATACTTTATGAAAATGACATTTTAATTTTAATTCATGTATTTCAGTTTTTATATTTCCCTTTTTTATTACATATGAATCCATCCTCTAATAATGAAGTAGCTGCTTGGATCTGAATATTTTCCTTGACGGCCTCAGTCGATGCCTAGTTCTGAGTCCTTAAGAACTCTTAAGTGGATATTTCCGTAAGCATTTTTTTTGTTTCATTTACTTTGAATGATTTTTCTATTTATGATTTCGATTTTTAAATGTTTCCCTTCTCTTAAATATTTTGTACATTATACCTCAAATCTTAGATAAAAAACACTAATTGTAGGGTTCCCATTTGGTATACTGTCTCCTGATATGAAACTTCTATGTTAAATCCCGAACCCCAATTAAAAAATAAAATAAAACTAATTAACAAAGTAAAACATATGAATAGGGAGGAAAATAAAACACCTGGCCTACATATTTCACTATAATTTAGAATATTAACCAAGATTTAACTATTTAAATCAAATCATATAGGTTTGATTTGCTTTTACCAAACACTTCATGAAATTAGTTTGATATCAGTTAAAATGTTTGATCCGACATTGCTTACACCAAAAGAGAAAAAGGAAGCTAAAAGAATTGAAAGAGTAAAAAGATACGATGAAGAGAGAAAAGCGAGAATTTTTAATGCTAGGCAAAGAATGATTGGAGTTGATATTGAAGCTCTACAACAGCAAATACAAGAAAAAAAAGCTCGTGAAGAAGCTGAATTAGCGGAAGAAAATGTATTTTATAAGAAAGAAATGAATGACACTGCTATTGTAGATAATATTCAAAGACAAATCAAAGAAAATAAAAAAATAGTACTAAACGAAATCAATCAGTATAGAATATTACATCAAAGAAAGGAAGAAAGAAGGGAATTTGATCTAAATGATCCAGATAGGCTGAAAAAAAGTTCACCTTGCAGGCTAGGAGATGATGACCCAAGAATATCAATATCATCCGTGCAGAAATTTGAAGGTGAAGACAGTGCAGCAAATGAAAGAAAGAAAATTCAGAACGAGCAGCAGAGACACTGGCTCTTACAGCAAATTGTAGAAAAAAGGAATATTGAAACTCAAAGAAAACAATCAGATAAAATGCTATTAGATATAATTAAAGCTCGTGATGAAAGAGCAAATACCATGAATCTATTAGAAAGAGATTGCAAAAGACAGATTGAATTAGCAACAGTAGCATTTAATCAGGGACTAGCATATGAGCAAGCAGAAGAAAAACTCATGAGGGAACAAATGGAGAGAGAAAATGACAAGGCAGAAATTAATAATGCTTTAACAAGTGATCTTCTGACTGAAAATATGGAAGTAGCTCAAAGTAACTTAGGTCAAGGGAAGCAAATTGGAGCCCTTTACAAAGGTATGTCAGAACAAGAAAAGAAAGAAATTTTGAAAATCCAAGAAAAACAAAGAGAAGAATTAAAAGCAAAAAAAGAACAAGAAGCAATTGTTGAAAAATATTGGGTCGATTTATCCGACTCATTAAATAAAAAGATACATATTATGGATTTGAAAAATGCAGGATCACAACGAGAAGACATGAAAACGATGTATAAAGAAAATGAAATTCTAAGCAAAGAACAAAAAGCTCGTCGTGAATATCTGGACAAAGTGGTTTATACGAACACTCCAACTGCAGCATTTTACAATCAATTTAATAAAACAACAAGATAAATTCTTTCCTTCTGAAATAAACTGTCATATATAAGAAATTTTAAAAACATAATTTTTTATCTTCACCAATTGGAACTATTTTGCCTTTTCTGAGTTATTATTTTAAAATGCAACAATGATAATGTCTTTTTTATAAAAAAGTGTTGGTGCCTATTGTTCACCTATTTAAATTATTCTTTCTATTCTTAATAAATACAAAGTTGGGCTTAACAAGTTAAAGTAAACAATATATCTCCAGAATTATGTGATGCTTCCATCTAAAGTCGAGTTAGGGCGACTTTTTTTTCTTTCCATAGACAATATTTCTTTGGTAAATATTAGTTCTCATCACCTTCCCAATATATACAATATTTTGCACTTAAAATCCTAAGATACTGTCTTGCTGATATTTACACCCCTTCCTACAGAACTAACTGCAGCATTTTACAGTAATTTTGTACCCAAAAGAAGATTTTTTCCATTCTAGCAAACATATTCAAAAATAATTTAAGAATAAACAGATTTAAGGTCATACACGATTTATAAAATAGATACGATTGGGGATAGTAGACTGATGATTACAAAGGCATAATTCAAATATGTGAAGGGTGTTTGACAGATTGGAGTTCCAGAGGACCAGTTATATCTGTCAAATACACACTGTGAAGGATGGTAAAGAGGGTAACAGGACTGGAAGGGTAATGTAAAGTGTAGGGGGCGATGTGATTAAACAACTTGGTAGAGGAAATATGCTAGGAAATTGAAGTAACCCATTCAGAGAGCAAGATATTAATAAGATTGTTAACAAAAACCTACATTAAGGACTGAAACACCTTCATGTGAACAACTGTACAGAAATAAATTACCACTCAGTAAGTGGAAAAAAAAGGACTACTAATGGACTAAAAATGGTTGAAGGGGCAATAAAACATAATTGAGGTGCAGACCTCAAAGGCCAAAAGACAACTGTTCAAAGAAAGCGATGGGAGAACTCAAGGCCGTCATCGCAAAAATCCAACTATCTGATTTGCCAGAGGGGAAGGGGTGGGGACTCACTTTCTGCAAATAAATAAAGGGGAATAAATAATTTCACACAGATTACCACCACTAGGAGTCCCTCTCAAAGTAATAGAGAGACTACAAAGATAATAAGTCACTCAGACTTAGACACTCTCTCTCTGACCTGGCTTGCTTTCGTCTGCAGGAACCATCTTATCCTCAAGACATAGAAGCACACCTCACTTCTCCCCTTGTCATGTCTGTTTCATTGACGGGGTCATTCCCTGTAAATTGAAACAGGTGCCAGCCTTCAAAGAAATGATCGAGAGAAGAAAGAATCCAGCATTTATACAGAAGACCACCAGGTTCACAGCAATACATTCGAAGGTTAGCTAATGTTATGACCTCATCCAATTACAAAATATTCAGTGCATATTGTATTATATAGAATAAATCATTATATCAACTAATTCCTCAGCAAGATTCCATATAAACTTATTTTTGACTGATAATAAAATAATGTAATAAAATTGGTTTATTATTTGATATATATCCAAGTACCCTATCGAAATAAAAAAGACATGGTAAAGATTTACACATAAATTTTGGTAGTGCACCACAAATAGATTAAGTACAATAAGCTAGGACAAAACACCACTCCTGATTAGTGCCCAAGTTAATTATAATTACTAGATTTGTAATTTTTCTAATCCAGCCACAAAATACTAACAATTCAACTCAGGGTAAAACTAAAACCGAGGAGCACCTCTTGAGGTCCTTAACATAAATTTACTGTTACATATAATATACAAACCTTGGGTGATACGTACATTTATTTTTATTTATACTTATCCTACGACTTCTTTAGGGGATCATTTAATTTGGTCTCTTTAAAGTCCATTAATCACGTAGATAACTAAGCAATAAAGACAAACTAATATTTTATTTTAAGCTAATTAAAATAAGAAAGCTGTAATATTGGCAAAGTGGTTGATAAGAGAGAGGAAAGGGTATTTAAATTTATAACGGATCAATGCAAAATTACTTAAGGAATTGACTTATTAATCATTTTATATGCCTCTTTGAGATACTGATCGCTAAAATGCTTGAGTAAATAAGTTAACACCATCTTATACTGTTCAAATTTTCTCAGGCTCAATAGTATAATTTGTTAAATTTGACTGATTTACATGCTGTTTTTTTTTTGTTTTTAATCAAGGACTGTGGACATGAGAGACAATTTCATCACTAAACAACATCTTCCAGGACTCAAAGCCATAGGGCTAGAGTGGCAGAGAGATAAGCCTCAAACCCCTAGCTGAAAATATGACTTGCTTTATTGTAATTTCAAACAGATGGTATTTCCTAGAGTGAATGGAATACCAAACTCTATTTCTGAAATAAAAAATTGGATCATTGAATAAAAAATATTGTGTACAATATTATAAGGTATACCGTGAATTGTAGCAACTTAAAAATCTAGAATAGGGCCAAAAAAAAATTTACTATAGGGAGAGTCATTATTAAAAACTAATAACTAGAAATAAAGTTGTAACTAATAAAAGTACTCAATTACCAAGGACATGACAGAAAGCACGCAAAGTTTGATTAGCTGCTGCTTGTGAAGCAGTTTTCACTGCTTCTGTACCAGCTTCATAAACTTCACAACATAAGGCCAACATTTGTATTATAATTCTGCCATTTACAGTCCAATATGTAGAACATGCTACATTTAATAATACCTGCAACAAGTTCAATAATTAACAACATTTATGAATTTATATTACATTCACCCTTGGAAATAAATGACCAGGATGGAATAGAACTCACTTTCAGAATATCAACTTGTGTATCGTCAGATTGAGACAATATGGAAGACACAGCATGAAGAAACTGGGAAGGCAACCACAAAGAATCATCCTCAGGTTCAAAGTTAGACTGGAATCTATCATCGCGAAGAATTTTCTGGAGAAAATTATCAATAACTAATTACTACATGTCAATGAAAAATTAACTTTCTATTTTAAAACATGAATAGACACATAAAATAAATTACATGGAATCCAGACAGAGCAATGGACACAAATTTACTCTTTTTTGTTTCTAAGGCAATTTGAAACACATAGTAACATTTGGCCCTTAATTCGTGGGCAGGTTCCCTTAAAAGGCTGTTTTGGCTTTGAAGCAAATCTGCAATGGTAAAAAAAAAAAAAAATGATATTTGAAACAATATTCCTGAGGGTAATTCCTGATAATAATTGGAAGTGTTCATACCATATGCTGACTGGGAGGCGGTTTTAAGCTGTGACAGCTTGTTATTGGAGCATTCATTAGAAATTTGTAAGAGTAAATTTTCCATGGTTGGATAACCAGTAATAACTGTCAACTAATTAGGCGTATGTGGTTTAGATCCATGCATATCCTGCCAAAACAAAACTTTAATTGGTTTGTATTATCAGGTCCCTTATCAACCGACCGAAGCCTAACCCTTCACAACAATAACGCGGGAGCGCGGGAGTAGTATCTGTCAGCTTACACACTCACTCTACTACGTGAGCGGTAAAGAGTCTTAAGTCAAAAGTACGATTCTTTTCTGAGAGTTGGCCAAATTCTCCTATATCAACTCCAGACGTAAACCTTCTGGTATCACACTATCCTAAACCATTCAAAATTTGAATCACACAAGTCTTTTATACTCTAAAGAAAGATATATTTTTTGAATGAATGTCGACACTCAAATATGACGCATGGGACAGTTTAGGGTTTGAAAAAGATTTTATTGACAGTGTAGCGACCGCTAACTACATAAGATAAATCACCTCTATTGTATATATATTGTAAATTAATTTAAACAAATGTAAATAACATAGATAAGTCATTGTAAATATGTAAACAATAAAGAAGTCACAGCTGCAAGTTAAGAGCTGGGAACCCGCTACCCCACATCAGGTAGAAAACGACCCTGCCGGGTCAGGCCTACGGCTGCCTACACAAAGCCGCATACTGGGGCCTCATTGGATACAATAACGAGGCAGATAATTGGGCCTAACGAGCCAGCACTAACTATAAATAGGGGCAGATCTCGGGCTGTAATTCATTCTCCTCCTAACGAAGCTACTTATGACTTGCAGCTGCGGCGGTATTCAAGAATTTGGTCTTCTCCTTACGAAAGCCTTTGCATCTCTCTTTCCTAACCTCGCTATATTTTAGTCCAGCGTTGTCAGACCCCACACCTTCCTAATGGGATTCTCTGCCTTCGTCTCGCTAAAACTGGCACCTCCTTGGGAGAGACCTCTCCCTCGCAGACGACAGCTGCCGTGGCCCTACAAACTTTACCTAGTATCATCTCCCACGGCAATCCAGCCTGCCTCTCTCCGGTTCACACTCGCCTTTGGGATCCAGACGGTTTTCGCCTACTCTTAGATACCGAGTGTGAATTCGTGGTCATTCCAAGACCACATAAACTACCTACCTCATACCTCTTCTCCTGAACATAGTGCATTGTCAGGGCACATACCTATCAAAAATGGAGTTAGATAGTAAGACCGTCATGAAGCAATTGTCCAGGTCATAAACTTAATCAACCCTCACTTCGTCACCAGGGCTAGGGTAACTAGGCACCCCCCTCGTGACGACCCGACAGACAGTCTTAATGACTTTTTGTTATTATACTCAACTAAATCCACAGTTCATGATTGAGCTTATCAATCGAGAAGTTGAAATCTTTAAATTATACATTGCTACTGCTTTTTAAGCATCTCTTGGGCATCAAGTGAAACTGCATCATGCAAAATATTACTCCTTTATATAATAAAGCGGGCCTTAGGCGATCGTTATTACATTCATAATGACATTAGTGTTACCAGTAGGTTGAAAGTAATGACTTTAGGAGTAAAGACTTAAGAAGATAATGACATTGACACTGGTCGAGTAAGATCTGTTTTTCAATTCAAAAATCGTGAACATACTTTTGACGACGGTTTTAATGATTTCCTTAAGTATAGTCCACTTAAGGTCCAACAGATTTTACCAATAAAAATGTCTAGGAAACATCAAATGGGCTAGTAGTCGCAAACACGATGTCAATGGAGGCTTTAATGACATAGTAATTATAGTTTACAAATACAAATTACGTATTGTTAACCAGGACATCGAGGTTTTTCATTTGATACCCTCCTCTAAATTATTTAAAAAAATTTTTTTGTAATAATAAATGTTTTACGGAGATCGCCTTATTCTTCATGTCTTCTTAAAAATGTTATTGGACATACCTGTAAAATGTTTTGTCTGGACCTTAAACCGGGTACTCAAAAAGACCTGTAGATACATGGCTGGAAACATAAGTTTTTCCGGTTTTGAAAAACCAAAGAAACCCTAAAAACGACTGTATTTTTTATTAAAAATGAAATTCACAGTTCATCGCGTTCTCTAAAAAAAAATTGTAACATAAACTAGCGTGGGTTCCAATTGAAAAGCCAATAGCCTGGATTAGAGAAGCCATTCCCAAAACTACTTTTTCGAAAGGATTGAGATTGAGACATTTATTGAGATAATGCCATTCCCAACTCACTTGGCATAATCCATCATATATGTGTAATATACTTCTGTTTTTACATTTTGTAATTGTAAATTGTAATATTGCTAAACAATATACAAATGATTGTATTGTTTCCGGATATAGGATTTGGTTGATGGAAGAAACATGAGAGTTTTTCATCAATTTATTAATTGACGTAGCACGTATGTCTGGATCAGATCCTTGTGTGAGATGTTGGGTACTTATCACATATTTATTATATTGAAGATTGACAGTAATTAAATAGGTGGTAACTGACTGCCCGTCCTATCTCTAAGCCGATATCCCTACAAATAAATCCCCTTACTTCTAGATCAACTCACAGATTATTAATGAATTATAATAATACATCGCTACTCATATTTTATTTTCACAAACTTTGATTACAGACATCTTATTAAGTTGTTGTTTTTTTAATTTGATATATTGTTAATTTATATGTGCTGTTGGTATCCGTATCTGTTTTATATATGTATTTACGTATTAAATGTTTACATTTGTATATTCTCCATGGAACTGAAACGTATGCTGCGTAGTTAGCACTACAATTGTAAAATTATATTGTAGCCGCTATCGTGGAACACACGGGCAGGTAGAAGCCCATTGCCATACGTCTCCGTTAGAGAGCCATCAGGGTCAACAACTAGTAGATTTATTTGAAAAATCTATTTTTAACGGCTAAATATTGTTAACATCAATTAAAAACTAAACTTATAAATACAAATAAACGAAATACATGAAGTAGAAAGCGGATGTCCCTATTTGTATACTAGAGATTGCATACTCCCTACTTGCATTATTTAAAAAAAAAAAATCGTTAAATATTTCAGATTATTTGTTAAAACATCACTAAAAATCGCCTTTTCAAGATATTGTAAATAACTAAAACATTAATGTAGAAAAAACCTATTGAAATTGGGTAGAACGTATTAAATGCGCAATTTCAAGTCGGTATCGATTCCAGGCGAATTATCCTCTGCCGGAACACTTGATTCTCTGTCAGTGGAAATCCCTTTTCCAGCACTGATTCATCCCACAACGGGAGCCCCGTGTCAGTCAACATTCAACTATTCCTCTCGAGATTAGGCATTGTGCAGACCCATGACAATTCTTCAGAAGTCGCAAGGACTCAATGCAGGTGGCAAAGTATAGGTGTTCACCATTTCAATGGTACCCAGAAAGCAAACCAGTGTTTGTAGGAAAAGCAGGTCCTATTGGGGTCTGAATAGTTACAAAGTGAACATTTAACTATGCACCACTTCGTGGGACCCCAGGTTTTGGTTGACTGGTGACAGATGTTAGGTCCCTCAGTCACAAATGTGGCATATTGTCTAAAAATGAAGCTTTGTGCCGAGAAAGTGTTCTCTTCTCATTACACAAAATCAGCAACCCAAGAGAGAAATTATGAAGCTCCTGAAAGAAAAAGGCTTCGCCTGATTCAATGAGGTTTGCTGCATAATAGGGTAAGCCTTTCCTGAAAGATGAACTTTGGTAGAGGTGAGAAATGAAACCAACGATCGGGACGAAATAGAAAAGGGTTGTGTACAAAAAAAGGGAAATGCACAAGAAGTGTACCCCTTTCCAAAATGAATGGTGTGAATTAGTTTCTCACCTTGGAGCCTATATTATTTCATAGCTGTCCAAAACAAATTAACTCAATGTTTCAATGTTGTGGCTTCAAAACGGTGGTAACTCATAGATTACCCACATTTCCTTCTCCAAGTCTGAGAGCAGGTATAATGATAATAAATCTCAATAAGCAGCAAAAACAAAAAAAATATGTCTCAAATATCACCTCAGAAGTTAATTAAGATTTTAAGTTCTGATTTTATCTCCAAGTCAAAAAAAAAAAAACCCTATTAAAATAATTTAATATTTTTTTCAAAGTCACTATTTTAGTTATTTACTGTATATACAAATTTTTTATTTCTTCAAAAAGCAGTATCCAGGTTTAATAAATAAAATAAATATTACCGGTCAAGACCACAGAGCATTTTTCATAATTGAATAAGTTTTTAAGTAGCCAACTGGCTACTTGCATCCCTATTATATCCCCTTAATAAATTTTTTTATTTACCGTCTTTTCCAAAAATACAATTTATAAAAAACAGCCATATTTTACTCTTAGTAAGTTAATTTTGATTATATATGGCCATTTTTCACATTAACTTTTTGAGTTAAATCTTCTACACTTGTCTCAACTTTTTATTCCCGATTGCTTTTGTTTTTCATATCCCATGGTGTGCCAATACTTATTGCCCTCTGTATATGGAGAGAACAAATTTAAAACAAAAGTTTAGACGAAAGAATTAGTTAAAAGACATTTTTAAATAATATTTCATCACGATGAACATTTATCTTTCCTAGAGCTTTTATTTAATTTATTTGTGATAAATTAAATAATTACTTGAATTTGATCCCGGTATTGTGCTAAAACATTTTCTACAGGATTATTATCTGTAAACAAATTATTAATAAGTAATTAAAAATTAAATAAATTTCAAGTAACTGAAGTCCTTTGTTTAGATTTGATGCCTTGAAATTTGTATAGACTAACAGAGGTTTGTAGGAGACCACTCTCCTCCACAGGTGAATAACTTTATTAATCGATATCATTGTCAAACACATTTTATTTCTAAAAGTATTAGTTTGAAAATGGAGTTGCATCTTATTCACCAGGTGTTACAACAAAATTATTATAATAATTATAATCTGTCTTTTGTGTGATCTAATAATTGTGTTTTAGACTTGATTTAATATTTTTATTGGGAAAAATGAAAACATCTTATCCTCTGATTAATATGATTTTTAAATAAATAAATGATCACAACATGGAGACAATAATTTCATTTGTATAAATAAAATATTTATTTATAATAAATAACAATCTTAGCCACTAATTTACAGTAGCACAATGAAAAATAAATATAATTAAAAAATGTTTTATTTCATAAAGTGTAAAAATACATATCTTTCTGCATATAAAAATAGCTAATTTATTATATTTATATTTATTTACTACATTAATCACATAATACTTTTTAAAGCAGCAATTAACTTCGAAAGACCAGAAGTATAATTTAAATCTTTCTGGTTATTAGCAGGAACAACATGGGCAAAATCTATCATATATACTTTAGCCCAGGAATCATCTGATTCAAGAGCTTTTGATGATGATATCTGTAGTTTTTCACCATCATATACTAGTAATATAGAACTAGCATATAAATGAATAACTCTCTGTGAATTCCACCAATTAAGAAGCTCATTCAATTGCTTTACTATATGTTGCAAAATAATATGGGATACCCCAGAAGAGTGATTGAAGAACTGCTTGAAAGCTGAAAAAAAAACATAACATACAAATTATTTTTATTAAATCACAAGTTTTAAATATTTTCCAAATATGGCAAGAAGATTTAGCCTAGGGATCAACCAAGAAAAAAACAAGTACATGGTATCTGAACAGACCCCTACACCTGGGGAGAAAGTGCAGTTTGGTTTCTACTTTTTCGAACAAGCTGCTGAATTCACATACCTTGGATCACAGGTTACCTGTAATAATGAAATGGAGGATCACAGGTTACCTGTAATACATAGAAACCAGAAGGATATCTGCAAACAGCACCTACTTTGGGCTCAAACACCACTTCTCAAGTAGGTTTATTAAGAGGATTCTTCTGTATAAAACTCTAATATGCCCAGTCCTCATATATGGTACTGGACCGCGACCAAGGCAGTGTGTCAAAATCTTATGATTTTTGAGAGAAAGATTCTCCCTAATCATAAGATGGAGAAGAAGGACCAATCAGGAAATTTATAACCTCTTAGGTGAGCCCAACATTGTTCCCATAGTAAAGCCATCCAGATTAAGGTGGGCTGGTCATATGGCTAGTATGAATGAGGAGGGGACTCTGAGGAATCTGCTGATGGAAGATATCCACAGGCAAAGAAGGGTCAGCAGGTCACTGGATTGATTGCACATCCAGAGATATGAGGGGCAACTGGATGGCGGCAGCACTGGACAGACTCCTGGCGATCTCTTATTGAGAAGACCTAGACACAGTAACATGTTGTAGCATCGCACAAAGTATGTACATTTGTAATTCTTTTGGAATTATAAGAAATAATTTGATTAATAAAAACCAAAATATATTATTTGTATGAGTGTGTATACTTTTTTATAACTAATATATACAGAGATATAATAATTATATCAAAGTACAAGATAATATAATAAAAGTGATAATAGAAACAATAAACAGCAAATAGTACAACGGAAAAAACTACCTATTCAGTAATTGTGAAATATAAATTGAAAACAAAAGCTATTATTAAATAATAACCTTCATAGGTAGATTCTTTATTCAATCTTTTCCCTTCATCTTTGCCAAATTTAATTAACTTTCCAACTGATACATCATAAACATGATATCCAGGAATGCAAAATTCAAATTCTTGTTTTGAAATTGCATATTTCACCTACAAAATAGATATAAATCTAAATAAAAAATATATCTTAAGGACATTAAAATGTAGCCTGTTTCTGGAGTAAATTACATCTTCTCCTTTACGTTTTTCCAAAGGAGCATTTGGTTCCCAAGTTTGTTTTCCTATTTTAACATCCATCACACAAGGTTTGCAGAAATCTTCAGTAACATCTTTAAGCTTTAAGTATTTTAAATCTGAAAATTACCAATTGTATTTTTTCTAAAAAACAATAATTCAATTAAATAAATATGATTAATATTACCTAAGCCATTAATCTGTAAATTTGTAAAACCAAAATATTCTGGAATAAACTTTCTGATTATTGAAAAATCTGCATCCTGTTTTACTTTCTCATAAAAAGAGATTTCTACTTCACCTTGAAGAGACTTAGTTATAGATTTCAATAAATATCCATCCTTGTGTTTCAAAATGCCTGTGCATAAGAAATCATCATAACGTAGATGTATAAATAATTAATAGTTAAAAAAATGACATCAGGAGTATGTGATAAGCCATAGGAGAATGAATGTCATAACCAAAGAAGTTAGTAAATTGCTTATACACCAGTTACATTGTTTTTCATATGGAAATAAAATAAATTAAAGACTTATTAACCGGAGGAGGACCCTGTCTGTTGTGGTAGGTCAGTTATATATATCAAGTAGCACAGGTGCCCCAATAAATAATTCCATGGCACACCTCATTAAGAGGTAAGGTCCAACCTAAGGTAGTTTGTAGGTGGCACAGAGGTTAGCCTTGGCTAGTGCCTCTCGACCCATAATTTCGGTTTTATAATCCAGATTCATTATTTCTTAATTCAAGATGCAACTCATTTATCTTAAGGCTGAATGAACCCTGACCAGACTAATCCCACTAAGGAAAAAATCCTTGGGGTAGCACAGAACCTAACATGGGTGTCCACATTTAGAAGTTATCATACTTATGAGTAGGTTACATTCGTCAAATTAAAAAAATACATTTGCATCTATTAAGAACCCCATCCCCCATAAGTGAGTTGGGTTTCACAGTTGTCCCCGTGATATTCCAAAAATTTTGTTGTTAAATTATCAAAAAACAAGACAATTTTCAAGCAAAACACTCATTTTAGTTTTTAACTATTGATCCATTAAAACTGATTTTCTAACAAAAAAAAAATTATTAAGATAATCTAGTTTTGCTATTTCACCATAATTTCTATAATTGACCTTCAAAACTTCAGTTTATTAAATTCCTTTATCTGCAACCACCTTAAATTTGTGCTTAACATCAGGGAAAAAAGAATAAATTGCAATTATGAATAGCTTCAGAGCTGAAAATTGAGTTAATAAATATCGTGAATAAATTAGGAGTGCAAGAAGTTACTAAGCTGAACAAGTAGGTGAAAAGGTTAGCTAATCATGTAAAATAATTTTGAGCAAACTTAAAAGTGTGGCGAATCGGTCATGTTTATACATGCATTCAAGAGAAATAGTTTCTTTGATTAATTATGATTTTAAAATTTTATTCCTTAAATATAATAGAGAGAGTTATGTAATTTAATTACCACTGCTTCCAGCTACATTTTTTACGTTGTGGCCAGCTACTTGATACTTGAAAGGTTGAATATCTTCTAAAAACTCACTTGTAGTAGGATCCATTTAGGGACCTGGCTAGGTTACCATGCCAATGAAACCTATTCATTTAGCTAATGACTAATGATATGGTAAATATTAGGATTTAGGTTTGCTTATCATTGATTTCATCATGCTACACTTATGTTGATCTTGCCTTGGCCTTAAACATCAGATCAGAGATAGGTAAACAAAAGGTGAAGCATTTCACTTTGTTGAAGTGGTGACGCTCGCCAGAGATTTATGGTTCGTGAACGAATAGAACTTGGAGATCCGTTCATCTAGGAAAACTAAATGACCGGATCTTAGATTAACGACTCTACCAAGGAGGTCGAAAGAATAATGGAGAGGACAACCTAACAAGAAAGATTGGGGCCGGGGAGGGGGTAGATTAGAGATCTGGCCGCGCCCCTTCAGGATCAATTGAAATGGGTTGTTCGCCTGTTCTATCAATTGTGTAATTGTTTTAATTTTACTGGATGGTTTTAGCACTATTTATGCCTTATTATTTGAAAGTTTCACAAGATTACAGAATCGAGGGTAAAAAAAAACTCCTGGTCTGATTGAAAATATATTTTTACGAATATGCTTCAAACCAAATCTCTTACAAAATCTCACTTTACAATTTTTATTAACATTTATTTTTTACAAAATTTTACACAGAAGTTCAATATATTAAACTTTTATAAATATGCTTCAAACTAAATCTTTTAGAAAATCTTACTTCACAATTATTATTTACATTTAAATATTTATAAATGCAATATATTATACATTACAATTATTATTTACATTTAAAATTTTACAGAAAAATGCAATATATTTGTAAACATTGTAAACACAAAACAGAACGAAAAAGTAATTCATAAAAAATTATCGCCTAATACGAGAATAATAAAAAGCAAGCCTTAAATTCTTGCTGGTATGAAAAGGATTGAGCAAAAAATTTAATTTGTATAGGGATTCCTGCGATGTAAAAATAAAATTTACTTGGAATTTGGTTGAATTCTGTGTGAAGCTGTATCAAATTAAAAAAGTAATCTGAACATGCGACTAAGCATGAAAAAAAAATCATAGATTTCATATGTAACACTTCAGGAATGGGTATGACTGTAGACCTTGTTATTAAAGTAAACATAAATTTAGGGAACAAAATATATATATATTTTTTTATATATATCAAGAACATTTTGTGTCAAAAAAGAAAATTAAAATAATTACGTTTTTAATTTAAATAGTGTATGATTCTTACATGACGTTTATTCACAGAGTTTTTTTTAAATATTGTTGGGTGAAAAAAAAGTTAGTGAAATTATAAGATGTCCTATAATTATTAAATATATGTCCCATAAACAAAGCTGTTTTTAAATTATGTTGCCTAACATTTTTTTTTATAATTGTATTTTTTGAAATTCAATGTAGTTTTTTGTTGTACATGAAATTTATTCAATATTTCTGTATTGTATGACCAACAAATTATGAAAGATAAGAGAGTAACAGTAAAACGATTAACATTAATAAATACCTTCAATTTCAAGTAAGAAATCAGTGAATTAATTTTGAACCCAAACACTCAACTAACAACCAAAACAACACATATGTTGGTTGGCAACTGTAACGCAGACTGTCAAAAGGAGAATGTGGGGCACTAAGGTTTTACACCTTAGGTTGCGATAGAATCCCACTAGAAGAAGTTAAGGACAGGTTGATTCCAGGAGGAACAATACCTGGATACCTGGATGGTATTAATACAAGTGCTGACAAAAAGGGTCATAGGCATTGTTGTAGGACCGATAATTTTTATGTGTTCCCCCTCCACTATATCTATATGCTACCTGGTTTATTTTAATAATATTCAATGTTGTTTCAAGTTTGTACTAGGGAACTGGATTATTCATATTTAATACTAATTATTTAAAAACTGAAGTATGCTATGCTATAATATTAGAATTGTAAAAACAAATTGTTCTATTTCAAAATTTGATAATATTTGTCGTTAGAATATGATTATTCTATCTAATAATAAAAAAAATAATAATCTGAAAAAAGTTAGTAGATAGGGTCTATCATCTAATAAAGATATGTCACTTTATTAGTCTAAAAATAAAAGAATTTCAAATTAACTCTCTTTCTGTCTTGCTAATTGGTTCCTGGAAAAAGTTTAATAATGAAAGTTTAAGATAAAAATAATACGACAGATGACAAAACAAACTATCTCTCAACTTTAAAAAAAAAATGCATTCAATTGCAAAATATCATAGAATAAATAATGAACGTGTAATCATATTTTAGAATCATGATCATCAGATGTGGAAGTTAACACAAGCATTGCAATAAAAAAAAAAAAACCTTGCTATGCACTACATAGGATAGTAAATAGAAACATAGTTATACTGATTTAATCTTTATTTGTTAACATAGCATGGACACTTCAAAGATTTATTTACATGAAATTAACATATTCCTTTTATAAAACTGATAAATAAATATTAAAACTTTAATAGATAACATACTAATCTAACTTTACTTATTATTATAAGTAGTAAGCTGTGTTTTAAAAATATTTAATACTTCTGAAATTTTATAAAGAAGCTAAATGGATTAAAAATAAGAATAGAAGAAGAAGAAGAAAATTTTACATTTACAATTCAATTTGTTACTAAATTCTAATTGTATGTTCCCATGTTATTGTATTGGCTATAACATAATGATATATATACACAATTTTTTTTTAATAGTAGGAACAATAAAATAAAAACCTACTCAATAAAAAATAAAAAAATTAACGAACTGGATTAAAAAGTATTAATTGGAGTCTCTCCCATACACAAATAGTCTCATCTTATGCAGGGAGAGCTGGAAACATTTATAATTTAACAAGCTGTTATTGCATTGCAGGATCCATGCCTTGCAATATGTAGGATGATTTAATTTAAAATCACATACTTAATTATCTAATTCATATTTAGATAACAATTGCATGTAAATTTAAACTCAGTTTCCAAGTTATAATCGCATAAAAGATCAATAAATACAAAAATACATATTTCAATTTATAATACCTCATATCCAATACATTTTAAACCTATTCATAAATCACATATAAAACAAAAACAAAACTTATTTGATAAATAATTAATTCGGTGATTGAATGGTAGATTTCAATCTCCTGATTTTAAATTTCGCGGTCTTGAAGGATTAGAGAGATATTATTTTATGTAAATAATTGACATGCAGCACAATCTGTGTGTTACATTTGCAACTAACATAAAAATTTAACAAATTTGTAAGCATTGCAATGCTATCTGTTGAGAAAAAGGAGAACTAGCTCTAGTAGAGGCTGGCAAGAGAGAGAGAGGAAAGTATTTGGTAAATAAATTGACATGCAGCGCTTTCTGTTGGCAGATAGTAAAAACTAAACAGCAATATTTGGCCTTTTTACTGCACCGTGGTGCATTCTGTTGAGCACTACAAGAACTAACTGGTCCTAGCAGTGCCAGTGTTTTCATCAGAAAATTTTTATTTAGTACCAGGTCTTCAGGATCTCGCAGGAGCTCACGTCTCCGGTCAGTACCTGGCTTAGTTATGTCTCCACTTCGGAGCAGTTAGCTCCTACAGGGTCCTGAAGACCTGGTACTAAATAAAAATTTCCTGACAAATACCGGCCCTGCTAGGATCAGTTAGTTCTTTTAGTACTCAACAGAATGAGCCACGGTGCAATTAAAATGACATATATTGCTGTTTAGTTTTTACTATCTGCCAACAGGTAGTGCTGCATGTCAATTTATTTACGGAAATACCCCTCTCTGTCCCCTGTACCCTCTGTCGCTCTCTCTTTCTCTCGCTGGCCTGTACTAGTTAGTTCTCCTTTCTATGTAATAGCTGTTGATTTGTATGACGACTTAAACAAAATTGGTTACAATGTGGTTACAACAACAATGTGTAAATATCCCCTACCTACTAAGACAAACTCACATTCACACATCTAACACATAGGAATAGGAGAGTGAAAATAAAGTAAACAGATTAAATGTTTTTAATATACAATATAATTACAATTAAAAGCATGGGATTCTGTACATATCAACTAAATTATAATATATCTAATCATTTAATTTTGAAATTTAATGGTCAGCTTTCCTTTCTTCACGTTCTTTCTTCTCTGATTTTATTTGTTCAAGATAAGGCTGTAGAAATCTCATCCTAAAAAATAAAATAATTAAACATTTAATTTTCAAACGATAAAAATGCTATTGATACAAAAAATACTAATCTTTCATATATATAATAATATATTTAAATTAAAAAAAATATGTGTGGGTTATCGGGAAGTTCAGTAGAAAAGAATTCTTAGTAAAAAGAAAACTATTTTGTGAGCGTTAGGGAATTATACGAAAATATAAGATATTTTCATATATATTGCTTTTGTATAGTCAAATTTTGAAGTGGAATAGATCGTATTAATTAGTCAAGAAAAAAATACAATGGCAGGATCAGGACTCTAACCCAGGACTTCCCCAATATCCAGTCAAGGGCTCTCTCTACCAATTGAGCTAAGCTGCAAGAGTGAACAACTGGGGAGGTCTCAACTATGCTTATCTTCTTGTTTCACAAAAATATTCTTTAAAGAACAGATCTCACACCAGTGGACAGTGGGTGGAATCGAAAATCTAAATAAACAAAAATAATATCATGTTTGAAAACTGTCCGATTGGTACCGAAATTGGGTGATATCTGTTTCATGGGGTGGTGATTACAAATTAGAAGTTCAAGAAGTCTGTGCGTAGAATTGAGTTTCGATTTTATTTAATATGCAAATTATAGTTGTTGTTTTTTTCACTTCGAATCGTGATCTACAACCATAAAAACGTAGGATCTTATTCAGGAAAGGTAACAAAGACTATCTTGTGTTAAAATGTAACACGTAATGTATTAAAATTTTTGCGAGCACGCGATGGCTTTTAGTCCATATCTTCTTATTTTGTCCACAAAACTTTCCCACCAATTTATTAATAGACAGATCTAATTTGTTATGAGATCTTTCTAAGTTTAAATATTCAATTAATTACTCCTCATTTGTGTTCAATATGGGTGTAATTAATCAACGGAGAGTTCTGCTGGAAAGCCTGATGTGTGATATAAAACAATCAAGTTGCATTATACAATTAAAGGTTTCGTCACTGCTCCGAAAACAATCTCAATGGCAGTTTTAATGACGCATTATAAATATACCCCAATAAAAGTCCCAACATATCTAACATACTATTCATTAGATCGTCAAGATTGCTAATTGTATACCTTACTTAATATGATAGGAAAATAATTATTAGATGTTTGTCTCGAGGCAGTTAGAAGGTCCCTTTTTTGGGGCATATTTCGGTAACTATCAACTTCAGCAAAATGTACTTCGTACACAAAATTACAGTACATAAAATTTCCTATAAGAAAAAATTGATTCATTTTTTTCATAGTCATTAGTTAGATAGAAGGGATCATAGGGAGACAGAAGTGGATAAATTGCTAGTTTTGTTAAAAATTGTCTAACAAATCACTTTTTTTACCTCTAAAACTTGAATTAATGGATATAATTAAATTTCATTATTATAATAAAAATTATCAAGTAATAAGTATTTGATTTAACGTAAATAGTGCGTAACTTTAAAAGCTTGAAAGCCCCAATAAGGGGTTTTGTGAAGATCAGGTACCACCGTATTGTTGCAGACCATTGGCCCATTACTGATTCCACCTTTTTAGTAAGTATTCTCCTTCCCCCTCAAATTTTTCACACTAGGTGATGGGGCTCACCTTCTGTTTACAGTATTGGGAAACTAAAACTAAAACCTAAAACTAGAACCTAAGACTAAAGCTTTCCTGCCTCGACAGCGTCCTGCCATCGATGGAGGAACGGAGCGGGGGTTATCGTGTTAAACACCGGGTTTGTCAAGTACTGTAGGGAGTCGAAAAATTTGATATGTCTACGTTGGATGAATTCACCCCCAGGGAAATAGGCAAATCAAAGATCTCGTGAAGCTCACTATTGCTCCACTACTCGAATGAAGTATTTCTGACCACTTTCATCAGTATACCGTTTAGGAATTGTTGGAGTCGCCGAGCTGTCGTATACGTCAGATGACGAAAAAGCTGTGCATCATACAGCAGAGTAGGCCTGAGTATGCTCTTGTAGATCAAAAGCTTGAGACGCAGTGATATATTGGGGGAATGGGGCCTAGGGCTAAAGCTAAGGCATATATGTATAAGAAAAGGATAAGATTCTGGGAAGTAGGGAGGTCTTGGAAGGATGCGGTTGCTTACTTAAAAATAGCAGGGAACCATCAGTGACTTCCATGAAGTCACGAGGCAGGTATACAGGTCTGCTCAAGCCCCTTCTGCTTGTTCTTAACATTATAAAACTAGTGGATGAAGAGTTTTACGTAAACGAAAGAAAAAAAACGTTGTCTAGGCGTCGACAGGTACATGCTGTCCTGTCCTGATAAAGTGTTTAACTTAAACAATACGAAATATATCATTTTCGTAGTAACATTTATGCAGCTCAATTTTAAAACTTTTCTTTTATAAATATATGTCTCAGCTTTAGCCCCAGACCCTAGTTGTGCCTAGACATTCACTACAGTATGTAGTAGCTCATCTCTTAATATTTGTATATACCAGTGTTTTGATTGTACTTCATAAAAAGCTTTTCTTTCTTTTCTTTTAAAAGACTCTCCTCTACAAAGATTATTTAACTAGCACCCTGAACAGGCACCTGGCAGTATACTCAGTAAATTCACGGTAGTCCACCATCTAGAGATCCCTCATGAGAGTTTAGGCAAGTTTTTTCTAACTTTTTGGTTGACTGAATTAAATGAAACGCGATTCATGTAATATCCCAATACTTGAAAATAAGTATATGATTTATTTTTTCTATCCTTTGTTGTCTGGACTATATGCACAATCCACTAGTATAAGTTTTTCAGGCTTTGAAAAACTCTCAACAGGCCTTATTGTTCCTGGGATTAATCAGTATAATTGTGAGTAGTACACTCCCGTATATGTATAATAAAGGCTGTCCCTGTATGCAGTTTATCCCTGTACGAGTACAGATCAGTGGTTTACCTTAAACTTCCCTTAAAAGGATTTGACTGGAAGAGGGAAGAAGGCCGGACTTATGTTTAGTAAGCATCGATGGAGGAAGTGAGAGTCTATCGATAGCTCGGGAATGACACTGTGTTGACTTCATTGCTCTCTGGAAGGTTAAATCTGTCATATTTAATTACACAACCTTATACTTCAGTAAAATTTTTGAATCTTCTTTACTAACAGTCTTAGACGAAACCTATTTATAAATGTTGATTGCTCACGAAGCTTTACGTTTAATTTTAATTAGCGTGAAGTAATTTAGATGATACTAGCTTGTTCTGGTTCCAGTCCCTTTGTTCTGTTCTATTCACTAAAATATTAGTCACTACAATTTTCGAGAAAAAATAAAAAAAAAATATGGTGCAATTCAAATAATGGAATTTCCCCCAAGGTAAGTTGCCTAATCTATTCAATATATTAACAACTTTAGGCCTAATTAAAATTAATTCAAAAGATTTCCTTTTTTTTTTTATAGCCTTATTCTGTATTCAGAATATTATTCATTCTATATTGGAATGGTGAATGTTTAATAAATATAATTGTATAAAAAGTAATGAGCATCATTAAATAATTTATTTGAAAATTAAAAGTTCATTGAAATAAGTCAGTACAGTTCATGAGTTATTTTGTCAGGAAATCTCTATAGAAACCATTCTAATAAAAAGTAGTCATATTTATTGTTAAATACCAATAGATCAATACATCAATCTTAAGGTTCGAGTACATTAGATTTATTAATAAATTAATGAATATGTAGAACCCAACAACAAAAAAAAAATTAATGACTATTCTAGTAATTGTTCCACAATTAATTTAAAACTTATCAAATCAAGTTTTTGATTAACTATTATCATACAAACGTATAAATAAGAATTTCTTATTCAATGTTTACGTTACGACTTACTTATGGGTTAGCTTAAAATCGCTTTATTTTTTTTATAAAATATTTTGGTTTTAAGTTCTGTATCCTAAAGAGGACTAGTTTAATATGTTATTAAGTGGATAGTGATAATAATCAGTAGAAGTATTTTTTTGTTACAAAACCGCTAATGAACATTGTTTGATGACTATTTGAATGTTTAAAAATATCATTATTTGTAAACATTTATTACATAGATTCTATTTCAAATCATGTCATTTTTTAGTAATGACTAATTGAAAGTTGGATTATTATTTTCTTGAATAAGTCTAAGAACTTTCCTTGATCTATTTTATTTAATTAAATATAAATGTATTTAATTAATTATGAACCATACATTGTCAACATCAATTGATTAATTTGATAATTAATAGTATTTTCCAAAAGATCTTTAATGTGCTCTTTGAATAATATATATATGGTATGAATGAGAGCATTTATCTTAATTACTTATTGCCTAGTAAGGCAGATTGTAATTTTAGCACAATAATGGATTTTATGAATAATATATCATATAATGTGTGATATTATATAAATATAATATTTTCTCTGAGTCCACAGTCTACAATCAAATTCACTATTTTCATAAAAAGACACTTAGTTTGTTATGAGCAATATTTCTGGATCGTTTTTGTACCTAATTCAGCTTTTTTAAAGAATCCTATAGATTTATACCCTATGTCATAAATATATTGGCCTTAGGCCAATATGGTGCAATGATCACCACCATTTCAAATTGTCAAAACAATTACACTGGGCTTTTTCGAATTCACTTTCCTGAAATCGTATCCCTACCCCTCATTAATCAAAGGATGGCAGGCTTTATAGGCAATGGTTGTTATTACAAAGCTTTTCACTTGTGATTATTCTTTGTGAAGTATACGTACTTCTGGGTTTGCAAAGCATAAACTCCTGTTATCTATTTTTAAAATCGTGTTCCCGATCATTTGTTGTACAGGACTGAGGCATATGAATGATTATTTTCAGAAAACTTTAAAATTTGCAATATTTTATATGCATCAGATTTTTATAAGTTTATTGAGTACTTTTCATAGGTTGATAATCTACTTTTTGTTTTTAAGGAAGTTGCTGAGGCTGGCATTACAAGCATTCATACTTTTATGTCAATGGTAAATGGAAGAGATTAAACATTGGACATTCACTCACATAAGACTAGGTACTTTAACATCATTAGTTACTTTTTATTGACTGGGATGGCTGAACGACTTTGAACTATATATATCACTATTGTAATGATATTTTACATAAGCCATTTTTAGTTAAAATAAATTAAATGAGTGCCCTATGTTCCTCTAGGAATTAAAGGACATAAAAAAAAGAAGAGATTCACCCTCAAATGATCCTGCAAAGTCCAAAAATATATCAAATATCGTATGTCTGTTCTTCAGTACTGCCAAAGCTGTGTTCTCGTCTGAGTCCAGTCAGTTAGGGGTTCGAATATTTTATTTTCTGCCCCTTTTTATTATTTGTCAAGAGTTCAAAAAGGTGTCATTCATTGTGAGTGTTCCTCTATTGTGTTTTCCATTTTTTTTTGTTCGCTTCCTCTTGACGGTGGAAGGAGGAACATAATCATATGCTACCGGCAGCTGGTCATCAGGCTGTCTCATTACCTGCAATTCCTACATGAGTTCAAATGGTTTATACTGAGGGGTTTTAAGTTCTCATATTGAGCTATTTAAAAATTTCATTAGTTCAATTGAAACTAAATATTTAGGTACAGCAACCGTTTGAATCCACTATAAATATAACATCTTCTTGTTTATCTATTCTTCTAATTGCTCATAATAACTAGAACAAGTGAGTGCTTTATCCTGGCTTTACTTCAGTTTTTTTTCCAACAAGTGACTCAGCTTAATGGTCGACCTTTCAGTTGCCACCCTTGTTTCCTGTTATTAAATAGAGTTCACAAATGCACTAATCAATTTAACAAAAAAATCTTTAATGTCATTTAGCAGCTATTTCTTAAAAATATTTGATGTAATGATTTTCTGATGGGAATAAACAATATTTTCAGCAGCTATAGAGAGAATAATAGATTGATGCTTTCTAATTCCATTCAGTGATTCATCATAGTTTGTCAGCGATCATGTAGTGAAATATATTGAATTAATGAGATCTCTGCCTTACAAAGTATTAAAGTATGGTATTATTAATGATTATTTGTGACAGGTCATACATTTTACATTTCTTATTTATCTTATGTTTGACATTGTTAATTGAATTGACTTAAAGCCTTATCTTCCTTATTTTTTACCAACCAATTTTGTACTATTTAATAATTAAATGGGGAATTATCAAATTATTATAGTTCCTTCCTACCTAGTTTTATATCAAAAGCTTCTTAATACACTGGTATTCTTATAATATATTGTGTCTATAACATATTTTCTTATAATTTTGTTATTTGTTTTTTAGTAAGACATGGAAGGAAGTAACTCTGATGGAGCTAAGCCCAACCTCCAGGATGACATCGAGACACAAGACACTATTCCTTCTGTAGGTGCTGAGGAAATCGAAAAGTACGCTCTCTTGCAAAAGCTTAATCTTGCCCATGAGATAGGGCTTGATCAGAGTTTCACTTTAAAAAAAGAAGAACCGCCTGATAACAGCTTAGAAAAAGTAGTGAGCGATGTAGTTCATTTGGCATTTTGGGATCTTTTTAGACTGCAGATATCTGAAGATCCACCGAACCTCAGTATGGCTCTTGGTCTACTAAATGAAGTCAAAGAAGGCCTGTACAATATTATGATGCCTCATCAGAAAAAGTTGAGATCAGAAGTTGACGAAACACTTGACCTTGAACTTTTGAAGCAACAAGCACTACATGGTGCTTTAGACGTTATGTACTTTGCACAATATATATTATCAGTAATGAAACGGCTCTGTGCACCTGTGAGGGATGAGAACATTGCAGAACTGTCAAAGGAAACTGATATTGTATCACTTTTTCGAGGTATCCTAGAAACACTAAAGCTTATGAAGTTAGACATGGTAAATTTTACTTTATTTTCAATCAGGCCTGAACTGGTATCCAATCATATGGAATACGAAAGACAGAAATTCGCAGACTATATTAAGCTGTCTGGTGACGAACTACCCATCACAGAAGCTTGGTTAAAGGATCACATAAAACCTGGTGGAAATATCAAAGATGTATTGTACAATGCTTTTCTAGACTTACTTATGTGGAATCCTAAGGAACCTTATCCAGAAACATTGATATTAGATGAGAAGCGCTTGGTTATATTGAAACAAGAATATTACCTAATTACAGTTACAGGAACTATTGTATTGTTATCATTTAATTCGATTCCTGCACAAATACTTTCTGATGTATCATTCAAAGAAGAAATTAAACAGCATGTAGGTTTATTACTAGAAGGCATCAATAGTGACCAACAGTTATCTCAAGTAATACCAAATGTAATAGAACAGGTAAAAAAAGATATTAATGAAAAGTTGTCATCAAGAGAAATGGATAATCTAACTGAAGATCAAGTAGCTAGTCTAGCTAATCAGATTCAGCAAGTAACAGATCCAGAAAATAGGGTAAGAATGTTGGTAAATCTTAGAATTCAAGATTTTTTGAAGTTGACATTAAAGCATCCCGGGGGGAAGACAAACTTCCCGCCAGCATTAGTGCTGTTTAAGAAGGAATTGGAATCTCTGAGCAATACTTTCTTGAATATTGTGCTGTACAATACTAATATATGCTTTGAGCACTACAAGAAGATTTTCAACAAAAATGAAGCATCAACCAGCAATTCATAGGTCATTTTCAAATAAGTATCTTACAAACATACAATAAACCCATTTAGAAGATTCAATAACTATTTTTTATTTATTTTTATAAATAACCAGCTAACAGTTTTATTCTTAATTGCAGCTATTTTATGTTCCTAAAATGCTAACTATTGCTTTACAAATAATATTAATTTTCAAAGCTATTTTGAGTTACTAAATTGTTAATAATGCTTTTAAATAACCTTGTTAATCAGTATTATTATGATAAATATTTGGCATTTAGATAATCAAGTGTATGTATTGTATTCAAGCATACACTAAACATATTTTATGCTGAAAGTTAGCAAAGAAATCTGTGATGAATTGTCAACAAACATAAAGGAGGTATTTAACCAACAGAATTGTAGAATACAAAGTAAGTAAGAAAAGATGGATGTACTAAAACATTCTGGTTCAATGTTTATTTGAAGTCAAATCATTTGTCTTTTATTTCTTCATGTTTCTTGGTCTGGTGATTGACCGTCTCTTGTGGTTTTTTCGTGCTGTTATTTTCTTATTTTAGGTGTTCTATCTTTATCTTTTGAGAGTTTTATGTAAGGACAATATGATGAGTTATGTTCATTTTATAATGAGTGAATTGTGGTATCTAATTGAATAGGTATATATTATTTTTGCTTTGTCTGCATGCAATAATGCTGAGAAACTATTTTACTCAATTCAGAAAGCAAGACGGAAGAAAATATTTACTAGACCCATTAGTCCAATTGTGTTAGTACCCCGGTTAAAATTAACAAGCACTTATAGAGAGTATCTCTTGTGTAGCAATAATGTATGATTTTAAGAAGTGATGCACATTAGTTGTTAAATTTTATTTTGAATAGATTTCATTTTAACATTTAGAGCTATAAAATTTTTATTTCTGATAAAACTTAAAAGTTTTTGTTGACTTTTTTTTTTTTTGACCTTATATTTAAAAGCATATGTAATAATTATTGATTGTGCATGAATGATTCTGATATTAAAGATTATTAATTTTTCAGCTAAAAGAAAAGTATACATATCTAAAAGCTTTTTTATAAAGAATAGAATAATTTTTGATTTGTTATAAATTTTTTTCTTACAAATTTTTTAATAAATATACAATTCAGTTTATATATATATATATATATAGGTATATGGATGATTCTTAAAAAATGAAATAATAATAGTCTTGCTTAGCATTAATTGCATACATATATATTTTAGCTTATGAGTTAACTATTATGCATATGTTAGTTGTCCTTATCAAGGTTAGTTCATGTGGCCATCTCTTAATTACAAATAATTAGAAGCTCCCCTCTTCTCGGCTCAGAAAATATCTATCTATGTTTCCATATTTTAATAATAAAGCTTATGACGTCAGTCAGAGAGGGGGGAGAAGCTAGTGGGGGAACTATCCCCACCACGGCTGGCCTGCCTATATAACCCAAGCAGCCAGCTAACGCAGACCACAGAACATACTGAACCGGCACTGGGGTCACTGCTCTACTCAAACCATGGCCTTCTCATTCAACTACCTCTGCATCTCTCTCCTAGCCTCGCTATGTTTTAGTCCGGTGTTGTCAGACCCCACACCTTCCTAGTGGGAATCTCTGCCTTCGTCTCGCTAAAACTAGCACCCCACACCTTCCTAGTGGGAATCTCTGCCTTCGTCTCGCTAAAACTAGCACCCCACACCTTCCTAGTGGGAATCTCTGCCTTCGTCTCGCTAAAACTAGCACCTCCTTGGGAGAGACCTTTCCCTCGTGGACGATGGTTGCCTTGGCCCTACAAACTTTACCTAGTAGCATCTCCTACGGCAATCCAGTCTGCTTCTCTCCAGTTCACAGTCGCCTTTGGGATCTGGACGGTTTTCGCCTACCCTTAGATACCGACTGTGAATTTGTGGTCATTCCAATTTAAAATCGCAGAGCGTGCAAATTTGGCGGGCTGTCAATTTTGTATTTGACATTACAATTAGTGATGATAATGTTGGTTTTTGTGGCAAATCTTATCTAGGCGAGTCTAGTTGTGTGCATTGGAATGCACCTGTAGGTAATTGTTGTTCTGATATATAGTGTGTCATATATTAAATTGTATGTAGAGGAATTCAGGGTTTTGATGGCTTCTTCCTTCTGTATGGCTACAGCTTGCTCCAGGATTGGTTGAATGGTCCAAACCATGGTTGGATGGATTAGGCTTTCAAATGAGGTGTCGGTACTTATATTTGGTCAGCAGTTCTACAATTCAGTTAAGATTTATTGAAGGAAGGGTGGCCAGATATAGTACTTATTTATAGGAGATTTTCGGATATCGATTGTCAGGTATCGGAAGTAGTTTCAACCACCTGTTTAGCTTTAGATGATTTTAATTCTTCTTCTGTTTTATGGTCTTGAGTTTCAAGCCTTATGTACTAATGTAGAGTTGATCTACAAAAGTTAAGATTTGATGTGTAGTGTCGAGTGAAAAACAATGGCATTTAATTCTTTGTATAAAACTTTAACTTTAGTGGTCCAGCTGTCACTCACAACTGGCTAATATTTTCTCATTTAATAAACTATTTTTGATTCAACACCTTTGTGCTCTTCCATTAACAATAGGAAAACAGGATTTTCTCATGTCACCCAACCAACATATTTGTTCTTTATTGGTATCTAATAGATTTGATTTAATAATATGACTGTAAATAAAATTATGTTACATTTGTCAGTGATTTCTAGTTATGAAACATTCGGTCTATCTGTACTGAGAGCGATTCAAGGAAATTTAGGCTTAATGTCTGATATTATCACTCATATGTTAAGAAAAGCTGGTCGGTTTGCTCCTATTTCTATCTTGAGGGTAAAAACTGAAAATATTGTTATCTTCAATAACCTATCTACAGTAGATCAGCAATTTTTTGTCTATATATAATTTTGTATACCATGCATATTAATTTAATGGCTATAATTAAATAAAAATCATATTTGAACTTTTCTAATTACTGTGATTGTTATCTAAAATATATTTAAAAAAAGAACACCGGCATGCAATATTTAAGTAGCAAATTATAAATTATATATATTTTTTATCATATAAGACTCATTTCAGAAAATGTTATATTACTATATATTATACAAAAGGTAATATTACTAAATACAATGTAATTATAACTAATCATAAGTATTAGTTAATTTTATTAAAATTGTCTTTAATGAGATTATTGACTATTTATCAAGTATGCATATGTATTTTTATGAGTAGGACCTTAATAGTTAAGATCTTTCAACCAAAATAATAATTGCTTTTATCTTCATTAATTTTAGTTTGTTTCTATATGCATTAAATTTTATTTTTATTTGTTAAGAATTTAAAAAATTCCAAAATAATACTTGAATTGTTATTTATATTTTATTAATAAAGTTTTTATTGTTTAGAAGTATTTATTTTATATTCCTTTATTTATGGCAATACTTTATAAGTAAGAAAGCATAGCCGAATTAGTTCAGGTCCCTATTGTGTTTCCTTTTATATCTTTACTAAGGATTGTGTTATTACTATTTAACAAAAAAAAAAAATCACCCTAACCTTACGATTATAGTGGTATCGAGATGAAGGTATTTTTAGAGCTTTCTTAACATGGTCTCTTTATTAAAGTAGCTATCCTTAGGTGGAGTGAACCCTTAACAACCCCTTCCCCCAAAGAAAACATGCTTCTGAGAGCTGTGGGATATTAAATATTAACAGGGAAGTTGTTTTGATATACGGTTGGTTTGTTGAAAAGAGCACTTGAGTAAATCAGGAGGTACATGGATCAAATCCAGGCTGCTACTATTGTTTTCCTTAGGCTGAAAGCCACGATAATTGGTACTAATGAATTGTGCGTAAAATTGGGACTCTTGTGTTTGCTGCGCAAACCTGTGTTATAAAAATTAAAAATGATCACTTGCAAATCAGAGATGTACTTAAGGAAACTTCATGAAGCTTAAAATTATTCCCCAGGAGTGTCTTATCAGACACAGTATAAACTTGCACATGTAGCCAAGTAATTTTCAACTTCTATAACAAAAGCAAGTTATCAATCGCGAGTTTCTTCATCCCTATTTAATGCAGAAATTAAGCACTGATGATAAAGTACAGTCTTACTTCTAAATATTCTAAAGTAGTAACGTCAAAATTGTTAATTTATTTGATAGCAAACCTATTAATCCTAAGCAGAAAATTTATAATTCCTAGTTTTCATTAGGTTTTTTGTATTTTAGCAACTAGTATTGAAAATATTTCCAAATCTTCCTTTTTTAACTTACTTCTTGGGGCCTTAAGGTGCCAAAATTCCTCCATTGGTTCATATCCCTTGCCATTAGTCGCACCTCCAGCATCCAAGTCTCCTCTGGTCAGGCTTGAAACAGCCAGTTGAAACAGCCAGTTGGCTTTTCTTTTATCTCTCATGTGGTACAAATGTTTGAATCCATGCCATAGTTGAGGCTGTACAGCTCCTGATTCCTTTGTCTGCTCTGTCTCCTTCTCTGGTGGGTCCATATTACTCCCCAGAATTTTTTTCACAAATACAAGCAGCTTTTTCTTATCCCATGAACCATACCTTATACCCATACATACGTACGAAATTTGCGTCTCATACATGCCAATCTCGATTACAAGAGAAACCAGCTTCTAAAAGGCTTGGTCAGGGCGAAGTAACATCTATTTGCAGCTGTTATAGACGAAATTGATTTATTTCAGATCTATTTCTTCTATAACATATATGTACTTTTGTTTACTAGGTTACTGCAGTTATTGTTTAATAACTATTTCGGTATTTCAGCTTTTGAGACACAACTTGGAGGAACACAAACCACTAATCCTGATAGGGGCTGCTAAAAATATGTGAATACGATTTTTTCTATTAGTCCACCGAATCTTACTCCATTGGCCATATACAAATCGATGTAAACATATTTTGGTCAGCAAAAATTGAAAAAAAAAAAAACGTTAAAAGCTGAAAATGACGAAGCAACTGATTTATAGATCAACGGCTTAAACATCATAGCTCATAGAACATAATAAGGTTGTAAAGTATGTACTCCATGCAAACTTAGATTCAGAGAAAAATAGTTTTATTTTTAATTGGAATGTGCCTGGTTTATTTCCTGACTGTGAAGAATATGCTCTACTGGTGGTCTTTTAGATGATCTCTATGGTAGTTAATAAACCAGCGTGTAACCTCTATTTCAACTCCATAGTTTGAAAGATCGTCTCTTGACTGTGAAATTATCTTGTGATATATATTATATAAATAAGTGTTGCTATTATATATCAACACATATTGCATTTATTCGTTATACAAACGAGAAGAACATTTTAGTCGCTTTACACATTCCGAAATTTAGAAGTCATTAGCCAGAAGTATTTTAGAGTTTTGCATTATTTTCGCTTGTAATTCTAATGATCTGATAAGTTTAAAACTGGTGTAAGATTAAATTATGACGAATCCAAGAGAAAAGTTTGTGAGTAACTCCGTAATCCTGCTTTTTTTTTTTTTTTTTTTTTTTTTTTATTGTGTATGTTAGTATACTTTTGATCTGTCAATATTTGTTTCTCTGTTATTGTTACTAGAACCCAGAAAAAAAGCCTCTAGAAGCGCTCACTATTCTTGTAAGTGAAGATGGAGTTCAGAAGAAAGTACCTGCCTTGGTAATCTTACTCTTATTTAATGTTTTGTTAATCTTCTTCTTATTAATCAGGGTATTCAGTTACAACTATTTGCCTTCAAAGCATATTGTGATTGCATCCTCTTATTATTTCATAGATTACTAAGCTGGGTATTTAACAGTTGCCAGTACTATTGGGGTCGAAAAAACGAAAGTAGAGCTAATGAATTTACATCTGAATGTACCTAGAATTCTGATGAAGTCCTAATTTGTAATGTGCGGTCTTTCAGGCTCCATTACATTTAATGTGACAGCTTTCATGAAATATTTTAGGGATATGGTCTGATTTTGGATTGTGGATGGTGTGCATGAGAGAAATACATTATTTATTCATTTAAAAGAGGATCCCAAATTGTAATTAAGTTCCTGTTTTAATTAGACAAGTATTCAACAAATGACCCTATTAAATTTTAAACATATTTAATTTTTACATTAATTGTAGATATTACAAATCTTTTGAAATTCATATTAATATGTAGATGAGAAACATTTTAATGATATGTAAAATTAAAAAAAAATTAATATGATAGTGTTGAAATTACTCAATTATATGCAATAGTAATTGACCAAAGATAACAAATACTGGCAATAATATTGGCCAACAATAAATGGAGGAAATTGATGGAAAATATTTTTATAAGTTTTTATAAGTATCTTGTCACAAAAAGATCAAGCGGTTCTTCTATCATGCATAAACTGCACCATTACTGTCGATGGTAAAAGTGCAGTTATTTATCCTTTCTTACTTTTCCAGAAGGTATCGATAATTACAAAGAAAACAGAGGAAGACTTGATCATGTAAATACAGTATGAAGTGGCTCCATTTCCTTTAGCTTTCTTTGATGAAACACGAATGAGTAAAATCAAGAAAGCAGGCCTGTACAACATGTTTGAGTTGACAAGTGAGAACTTGGACTCTTAAGTACTATGCCCTTGTTCATGGTGGTTTGGTGTGTTCCAGTGCTCTGGCCTTCTCCACAGCAAGGGCAGAGAGTTCTTGCGCTGCTCTCCTAAACTAATGGAGGCTATTCCGGAATCCACCTTCATGCATATGAGATCACCTAACACTTAAGAAAAACTTATTCAGGTAGTGGGAACACCCCCAACAATTCACTCAGCACAGTTGAGCCTTCCACTGTTGTGGGTCCTCTTCAATTACTCGTGATACCGGATTCACTGATCTATTCTTGCGAGTCAGTCGATGTTCAGATATTCTATATAGGAATTTTCTCATTCTTACAACCAGTTATGTTATTCCTTGATTCCCTCTTCTCTGATTTTCTAGCTGATCAGGAGAGTGTATTTTCCCTGATCATCAGAAACTTTCTGTTTCTATGCCAGTCATCATTAGCTATTATAAAAACACTCTCTTGAAATTTGAATAATTTATTATTTTCAAACAACTGGAATATTACTTAATCTGAAAATTATATTTGACACCAATAATCAAAATGTCAAAACTGGTTTGGTATCAGCTGTGCCTTGGTTTTGAATAAAATCTAGCTCCTAGATTCAATTTCTTCAGAAATAGTATCTAGTTAATACTTCTTTTTTTATTACACTCAAATAGTAGTTGAGGGTTACTTTTTACGAATAATAACAATTAAATTTGTCTCCAAAAAGAATTATAATTAAATTATATTTGGAAACAGTGATAATTTTCGTTATCAACATCCTAATTATTCCTTTTATTTCTATAACTGACATAGTTGATTTAGTAGATATTCTATATTATTATATGTGTGCATGTATTTTGCAGAGTCCTCATTTTTCTGGTGACAGACCTATGGTTTCATTTTTTGTGCCTCCGTCAATGAATGAAAACGGAACATTCCCTATGGGTGCTAAAGAAGAATGGTTTCATAAAATGGAAATTTTTACTGCTAATTTGCAGTGGTTATTAGCCCTACCTCACCATCGGTATTATTAATTATTTCATAATTTTTTTTTTGGCCTTTTTTACATTGTACTGAAGTCTATTCTAATATGTTTATATGTAACAAAAATGTTTTGATTTATATTTATGTATCTTTTTGATTAGTAGAGAGTGTATTCAAAATGACCCTATTAATTGAAATTTTATTCCTCAATAACAATGTCTGGCCACAAATTAGTATGTTTGATGCACGAGCACTATCAACGACTGATGCTGGTAAAGTGCTGCGTCAACTAACAAAACAACAATTTTATTTTACCAATAATTAATTAAAAAAAATTCTGTATAAAAATTTAAAAAATGGCAAGGTGACTGATACTTGGACCAATTAGAAATTTTGTTTTCTGGTTTTGGCAAATCATTTTTGATGGTTTATTTGTTCAACTTACTTGAAAAAAAAATTTACTTTCCAAAATCATTGAATACAATTAACAATACTACACAAGGGTCGAGTATTCAAGGAAATAACAGTGGTTTGTAGCCCGAGAATAACTTGTCATTTTTTCTTTGTAACATTAATAAAAAAAAAATGTGCAAATTGAGTAAAAGCTCAGTGCAAGATGAGATTGCTGTGTTTCTTGAACAATGGCTAGGGAGGTGAAGCTGTCATTCTCATGCACCCAAATGCCAGGTTTCGAAGAACTGAAATTTTAACTTTTTTTTCTCAAATTACTCCTTATATTTTTTTTGTATAAATGTGTATCAATAACGTTACTATTATTTGACTTTTATTAACTCCACATTTTATTGATATGTGTTTAATATTTTATTTAAGATTCTGGTCACAGATAGTGTATGGAAAAAAAACTTGGGATTCTATTATTTCCTACCTCCAAGAAGCGTACCCCTTTTATGCTATTCATAATTTACCTAATGATAACGAAGTCAAGCGAAGATACAATGAGATATCGCATCTGGTCTTTTGTGTAATATGTCGTGTTACCACTCAAAATGAGTCTGAAGTAAGCATTGTCAATGGATATATTGTAACATTTAAAAGTAACTTGAATATCTTATTGTCAGTTTTATCTTTTATTTAAGCATTAAATTCTAATGACTTTTATAATTTTTTTAATTTTGTGGTGCTCAATAGGATGCTTGGATCAGTAAGGAGAAATTCAGCGACTTGTTATACAACAATACTGTCATTTCACTTCCTATATTATTTGACATTTGTGTCGTATTCGGAAGCCATAACAAGGATGAAGTAAATCATGTTATATCGAACATTTTTTCTGTTCAACCATTATATAAGGATGACCTTGACAGTTCTGTTCAACATTTGAAAAATGCAAGTAACAATTTAACCATTCACCAAAAAAAAATAAAAAAAAAAAAATATTGGTATTTAATGCAACATGTTTTTTCTTACATATAGGTGTTGACCTCTATTGAAGATAGGTTTTATATGAGTCAAATTAAACATGTAGATCTTACACTTGGTGATTCCAGAAAAATGAGCATTTCAGAATTGCATGATATTACGTTTTACATCCTAGATATAGTGGCTACATTGTTTAGTTTTATAGACACATATCCTGAAGGAGCTATGATTTTGCATTTGCATCGTTTTGAAGTGTCGTAAGTTATTTAATTTATTGTAATTTTATTTCTTGATAGTTTTTATTGTTGTTTTTAATTTTTACTTACTATTTTCAATAGCAATATTGTAAGATATTATTAACATCAGTTACAACGTTATTTGTTTGGTCTAGAATAATGGTCTACATCAAATGGTATGACACCCGCTATTATTAAATTTTTTATATGGCATTATAAATATAATTGAGATCCATACCACAACTAATGTCATTAAATTAAAAAATTAAAGTTCTAAAAGGCATGAGCAGAGTTTTAATATCTTATTTTGACAGCAAATGAAAATATATTTTTCTATTTTATTATATTTTGTATGTGCAGGTTGGCTCAGTTTTATGAAAGGGTTTTTCCAACAATAATGAAATTTTTGCAAGAAATAGTTGGTGGTACGCCTGGGGCTTTCGAATCTCTACTGTTCACAATAAATCAAGCACGCTTTTTTATAATTAAGTTATTTTATCTTGTAATTCAGTCATCTTTAAATGTTATCATTGAAAACAGGTATTATTTTCTCAAATTATATAGAGTGCATTCATTAAGGTTTGTTGTTTTCTATTTTCTATTTCTGTTCAAATGTTTCAGAACTACATTCCCAGAAGAATTATTAAAATATAACGCTGAAAGCTTTGTCAATGTTATTAGGGAAAGTGTTGCTTCTAAACTTTTTATTATAGATTATGAAAAGATGTATCCATTAGAGCAAGACTTACATATTCTCTCCCAAGTATATCAAGACATGTATCCTTTTGTCTGACATTTTTTAAAACCATCATGAATTTTTATTACAATTATAATACTGAGTTGCAGTTATTTTGTTTGTTGGATAAGTTATCTAGGTCCAGTGATGGATTGATTCTATCTAAAAGCTTTTAAATTTACTCCTATGAATTGCGAGTATTCTATATTCTATAACTAAAGCAACTTTTTATGTGTAAACGCACCTAAATTTTTCAAAAAAGCATACTTTTTTATTGAGTCTGTTATTACATTATAATTCAACTGCGATTGGTTAATATATAAGAACCTATTTGGAATAACCTTTTGTTGTAGCTTGGTGTTTTTCTTTTATTACTCGCTATTGCATGTCCATGTTTTGGATCGTTCACCCATCATCTTATCATTGTAATTAGTTAAAACTTTTCGAATATTCTCAAACATTGATTAGTTCTGTAACTTATACAAGTGTTTAGTCTCTTTTAAAAAGGAAAATGGCCATTTTTTTTTTATATGGCTAGGTTTTTAATGAAAATTCCAAAAATATTTTGTGATTTTTCTTAATAGAAGCTCAGAAACAAAGCAGAATTCAATTCTGTATTAGAGCTGTTACGTGCTAATTCCTCATGCAGCAAGAAAACAAGTCCGAATAAAAACAAGCTGGTGGTACAAAATAATTTACCTGTTAATTTATCTATTAACGTGAGTAAATATATGATATACATAAAATTATTTGTACATATAACTTTAAATTAATATGTATATATTTTATTACAAAACAGGAGATCAGAATGGAAGAGAATGTTATTAATGGAAAGTTGAATTTATCCGATGTCGAAAAAGATTCACTTATTACAGAAGTCAAAGATATTTTGCCGCATCTGGGTGAAGGATTTATCATGGTAAGTTAGAAATTGGTTTCAGCTATATAGTAAGACTTATTTTTTTATCTACAAGTTTAATAGTTACATGTTTGATATCATGTGTTCCTGAGTTAGACCTTCTTTTCACTAGTTCATCCAAGGATCATTTGACACACCATTTGTTTTTAAATTATTTAAAAATATTATTTTAATTTTTATCTACTACAAATTTTTTTACAATTAATTATGAACTAAATGTTATTTTTTGAAATATAAATAAAAAATGTAGACATTGATGAAACAGTGAACTAGTCTAGCTTCTTATAGTTTATTTTCTTAATATGTTTAAATTAATTTTAAAATATTATTTTATGAATTATTAATGATAATTTATAATTTTCCTTACCTTATTTCATGTGGTCTTAACCATGGGCAAAAACCAGAACAAGGTCTTTGGATCTTAAATAGTTTCTGAGTGAGTTAAATAGGATATCTGCAGGTTTACACCATTTTCTTGTCAGATTTGGAATGCTAAGTGTATTCTTATCGGCTAACCATAAATAAAATCTATGGGATCAACTTGAACTAAATGATGTGATATATTAGTTTAATAAAACTGTTATATATATTTAATAAGCCAAAAATGTATTATTTTTTTGTTTTAGAAATGCTTAGAACATTATAATTACAAATCTTCTGACGTTATCAATGCAGTATTAGAAAATATGTTACCTGAAAAACTTCAAGAGATTGATCCTAGTCTTCCGATAATCCCTCCCGAGCCGGGGATGTCTGGCGTATGTTTCTTTAATAGATAATATATTAAAAAAATTATAATTAAACATTTATATTATCATCCTGGTATTCTAATAGTATTTCTAATAGTGATTTGAGTCTGAAATTTATTTCAGAAACCAGAATTTATTGCCCATAGAATCAATGTCTTTGATAATGATGAGTTTGATATCATGTCAAGAGACTATGTCGACACTTCAAGGATACATAAAGGGAAAAAGTATGTACTTTTAATTTTATGTAATATTTTCTTACGTTATATTGTGGGAAAAGAAAGTAAGCACCAATAATATTAACAATAAATAAAACTAAACAACAAATTTCAACTAGACTTTCTATTTTTTTATATTGTATCTCACTTATTTACATATCGTAGTTACTTGATAAATTTATGTTATGTTACTTGTTTAATTTAAACGATTTATTCATTCTGATAATTACTTATCAGGAAAGATGCCAAGGATGTGACTGAAATTCTTGATGACAAAACGTTCAGAGAAGAACTTCGAAATAAGTTTAGTGAGCTTGGAATTGTTGAAACGCTGGACAATGTATATGATGATGAATATGACGACACATATGATGACACACTAGTACCTATTGAACAAGAAGCCGAAGATGAAAGGTTAGTCAAAGTTTTTGAAGTGTTTATTTATTGATTTTCCTGATTTGGGTGTTCTTGAGAAATCTCGGCTTACGCCGCAATGATAATCAATAAGAAGTGCCAAAATTCATAATGCATTTCTGCCCGAATTAGCATGGGGTTTGCATTCTGCTATGGAGAAATCGCTGTATTTAATACCTAAGTACAATGTCTTTAATTTGACTATACATTATTACTCTCATCTTACTTTGCTCAAACTTGACTTGCTTATTCATAAGCAGTTAAAGTATGCTCTATAAAAAGTTTATAATCAATAATAGTTTATTTTACAACATTTCATTAAAATGATTTCATGGAATTGATTCTAGTGCATGATTTTGGTAATTTAAATATTTCATATTAACATAATTGGCTATAGAAATTGATATATAGTATAAATAATAGTTACCTAATCACTATTAGAACAATGTTATTGGTGGGGCTGTCCACTGGGGGAGGTCGTCGACCTAGCCAATCTGGTGGTAAGAAAGATAGATAAACGTGTATAGGTCTTTGACCCTTTGGTGACGGGCTAGTCTGTGGCAATCATATTTGTGTTTGTCTTAGAAGGTCTGCACCAACAGTGCACTACGTTCAGGATCAGAGGTACAAGCTAGGTATAGGTAGTTTACAGAGTCTTTGAAAGACCATGAATTGACACTTGGTATCTAAGTGTAGGTAAAAACTGTCCGGATCCCAAAGGCTGAGATAAGCACTCAGTGGCCTCATCTGACTAACCAGGTAAGGCATTATTTTGACAAATCAGGTCCGACTATGTCAAGACTCTGGCGTGCTAGCATAGTCAAAGAGGTTTGAAAAGCTTTTGTTTCTCTCTATAGTGAAGCTAGAGAAAAGCAAGAAGAGTGATTTATTGACATAAGAAAGTAGGGAGGTGTTTTTAGAGCCGTGAAAAAACAGTTATCAAATAAGTGACTATACTCTTGACTGGTTCTGAAGGGGTTTCTCGCTATTCACTGATTCCAAGTCATACCAGATGGTCTCGCAATAACTGCCCGACTGGGCTGGAACAAACTGAACTATTCTACCTCTAATGCACACTCCTCCAATCCTACAACTATCCTTTATTTATCTAGGTCAATTTACCCTTCTACCTACGAAGATCCCTGGATCTCCCTGATGCTTCCAACCATTTATTCATTTTAAAATAAAATTCAATAGATCATATAAATATTGTTACAATATATTAGACTGATGTTTGCTGTTAAACTTTTTTTAATAAAAGGCAATTTCTAATAAATATATATAAACAAAATAAAGGAATCAGTAAATGAAGAAATGCTATGGAGATATTTACTTGACTCTGGTACTTGAGTTATTTAAATACGAATTAAATGATTTTTGAAAAAAAACTGCTTGATATTTTTGGTCAAAAATACTTTTTTTATTTTATTTGTTAAACCATTTTGGCCACTGAAAATTGCCTTTTCACCAACAACAATTGTAAATACCTGAAATATTGCTAATAAATATCATTTGGATATCTGCTTAAGAAACATTAAATAACTAAATTAAGTAGATGATTTACTTGGTAGGCTCCCAAATTTTACTTTTTAGAAAACCATTGAATTTACTTTTGTGTTGCGATCTTTTATTAAAAAAAAAAACAGAACGTAAACAATATATCAACAGATATCTTCTAAGCAACCTGTCAAGTCAGAGAGATATGAGCCAATTAACAGGTATGGCACTAACTTTTATCCCAAACTTCCCATTACTAAATTATGTAAATGTGTACTGGTTTATATTTAAACCAAAACACATCCAGAATAGCCTGTGGTGTTATCGAATGAATATATTCACTAACAAAATTTCAGATCAATTTCATCATTTTTATAGCTGTTAAATAATGAACACAGTCGGACAAACAAGGATTGCTCCTGTTTAAAATTAGATTCTCTTCCTTCGAGCATGGCAATAGTCTATTGTAAAAACAAGTTTTTATCAACTCTAAGCGAATGGCTGCACTGTAATGATCGTTGTATAAAGTTTGTAATTTTTTCGTGAGGTTCTTATTATGGTATAATATCAGTCAGATTAATAATGATGCTTAATCTTGTTCTATTATATTACTTAAATGTGCATATCCTGGCCACATTTCACCGAAAATTTAATATATGCAGCTAATGTGAACATCTCTTAAGCAATTCTTTCTGCGAAAATCCTCAACTCATGTTAAATGTGTTATGTCAGTTGCAATATTCATAGGGATAGATAACACATTCAGAAAATCAGATTCTAAACAGAACTTAATGTAATTAATCAGTGTAATTAAGCTTCACCTAGTAAAAAATTGTAGGGTTAGATTAATACTAGATTAGATGAACCTTCAATACGTTCACTGAAGCAAACGGTCCAAATGGAAATTACTAGTATTTTTTTGTTCAATTAAATGTAATCTTAATCCTGAAGCATTCACATTATAACGAATTTCCGCTTACTGGTTTATGACTATTTAAAACTACAAAGAGTACCAACTATTGGCTCGTCGTTTTGGCACTACCTTTTAAGTTTATGTCATAGGTAGGGGAAGTACGTAACTTGCTGTTGATTGCATATCAATAATGATTACTAATTCATTTTTATAAAACATAAAAAAATTATTTCATCTCTTATATATTATTAAAATATTTATTTATCATATATTTTAATTATATATTTTTTATATAACTTATATTTTATTTTTAATCTTTACATTTAACTTTTACTTTATCTTAAGGTTCTGTTAATAAAAATAGGATAATTCTGGCAAAAGGAATAATTGTTTATTTACACAAATTGATTTAAAGATTGAATATACATTTAAACTACGTACGTAATAAAATAACATTATTAAAACTAACTTAAAATTGTACCTTAATTACTACATAGCTGGCCAGTGTTTCTTTAATGTTGTGTCCTTTGTCTTCTTTCTCGTGGTTCGGATAGCGTCTTGAGCGTCCTTGGTTCTCGATGCGTACCTCGTTGCGTGTCGGGTGAAAGTGCAAGAGTGCCCCGCTTCTACCTAGGTCTCGTCTCCTCGGTCCCAGATGAAAGAGTGCCTGATCTTGTCTCGTGGCCGGGTCGGTGCCAGTGAGTGGAATCTTTGTTCCTCGATCTGTACCTCGAACCTTTTCGCTGCCATCTTGATCTCTTGGCCTCTTTGGTTGTTCAATCCTCTTTGGCTCATATATGATTACTTTTCTTGTTTTGAAGTTATTAAAATAAAATATTTATATTTAATTATTGAAATTATTTTTATTATAAATATTAATGGTAGATACAACGCAACGAATAGTGTTTGAACATTCATGAATCGTGAACCACGGGTCATATATTTTTCATGTACGCTCGCTAATTTCGAGTTTATCTCAATAACACCATCTAAAATCATCACATCAAAATATCACAACAATATATTGCATTGTAAAATCTTGTTTATGAACCAACAAATTGTTAATATATTTATTGGATATTTTAATTAATTTATTTAAACAAAGTGACAATGTATTTAGTTTGATTCTTTTATAATTGATTTTTTATGCTGCAGGAAATTTGTTACTCCACGAGTACTGCAGCAGCTTGAAAGAGAGCCAAGAGGATACAGGAATGACAACGATGAGGGATCTGGAGAAGAAGATGACCAAGAGCCTGGGCCTGGCTTTTCAAGAGAAAGGAAATTTGTTCCATTTGTTGAAAATCCTGAAATAATTAGAAGTCGGAGGGAAGCCAAATACAATAGCAGAGGTGGTTACAATCAGCGAGGTGGTCACATTCAACGGGGTGGTAGTGGCGGCGCCGCTGCTTCACAAAGAGATGTTGTTGGTTAGTAGTGTTCAATTTTCACATACTATTTATTTTTTTTTGGATAATATTTACTGTGTAATCACAAAATAATAAACATAAGTAATTTATGTAGTTGAGAGAAAGCAGTCTCAAAATTCACCTAGAGCAGGGAGATTATATATAGATAAAAATGATGTGATAGGTTGGCAAGAAAGTAATTTTGATTTTTTAGTGTGAAATAAAACTTAATTTTTTCTGTACAGAAAATGATCTTCCATTCTGTTCGATGACCTTTTGCCATCTCTCTGGTAATTTCATGATTCCGTGCTCATAGAACTTCTGGTCCTTACCAGAAAAAACTCAACCAAGTGCGATTTGAAGTCATCGTTATTACTGAAATTTTTACCATTTAAGAAGTTTTGTAAACTTCGAAATGAATGATGATCCGATGACGCAAGGTCGGGGCTGTATGGAGGATGCAACATGACCAAGCTCCAATAGTTTTGTACGTGTTGCTAAAGATGTGTGAGGGCTTGCATTGTTGTGGCGGAACCCAAATATCGAGCTTCTTAACAAGTCCAAGATGTCTTATATGATTTAGAATTGTTTGTGATACATTTAGCTGCTTTGCAATCTCTTGCACAGTTATATGACGAATTGATTCAATTATGGCTTTCATTTTGTCATCATCAGCTTCAGAAGGTCGACCAGAACAACGTTGGTCATCTTTCAGTGAAAAATCTCTAGAAAAAAATTTTTAAAACCAATTCTGACATGTGCATTCTGTTGAACAATTGCCACTATAAACTTCACATAACTCTTTGTGAGCCTCAGCTGCTTTCTTGCTTTTATGAAAATGTATCAAATGTATCAAAAATGCTTATTTTTGCACTCCATGTTTAAACTGACAGTTGTAAACAAAATTACATGGAATTACTTTCTATAGCAACCTAAAGGTATCGACTACCAAATCTCAAAAGAATTAAATTCTAACATTGACAAAACAATAACAAAACAAACATAATGCTATCTACTAGTACAAACCAAAATAATTTTCTTGCCAACCCAATATATACTATTCTTCTATTTTATTTTTTATATAACATTAACTGTTAGTTTCATATCATACTTCTTACTTTAAATATATATTTCTGCATGTTGTATTAAAACTATTTTTTCATTTAGTGTCTAAGAGGTCACTCCACTCTTAAGAGAGAATATTTTCATATTAATTAAACACTTGAAACATGGCTCAATTATTAAAAATATTTGTGAGTAAGGCCCAGAATTCTGAAATGCTTGCTGGTTTTTGGTCAACTGAAAATATACATATTGAGAAAGTATTTTTTTTTTTCATATTCTGTCAATTATATATTTACAGAACATGGATGCATATATTCTTAACAAAACTGTTGATGCCTGCTTTTGACAAACTATAAATGTATTTTTTGGGAGAAAGTGTATGGGTTTTTGTAATTGTTTTTCGAAATTGTCATGCGTCATATTGAATTAAAGTTTATTTAATAATTAAAGTTACTAATAACCGTAAGTGTGCAGTATCATGTGACATTAAGGGTTTGAGGATAATGTTCCCTCTTGATGGTTTTCATAAGTTTTTTTGAATTACTTTTAGTAATGTGTAAATTCAAAATCAGTTTCTCTAACACACCCTGTTGATTGGTACCATACATAGGAATTTGTCACCACTACCACAGGTGTTTTATGTAAATGTTTAAAAATAATTGTCATTAATCTAATTTTATGCTGTTGTTTTTACGTTATAAAAAATAATCATGTTTATTCAGAACCTCAAGATCTTTAATTCGATACCCCATACATTATGCTAAGAAGATTATTATTTTTATATTATTCAATAATAAACATATTAATAATATTCATTATTTTTCATACAATTAATTGTATTTTTAGCATCAAATAGAATTACTGTGCAAAATAACATACCTCTAAAGAAATCATTGATTGTGTTATATCTTTTTAGTCACGGACCTGATTGTAATGACTGTAATTCCAAAAGTTCAGAAATAATAATCATATGTTACTAATCAGGGCTAGAGATCTTTAATTGATACACTACTAAAAATAACAGATTTTTTACTAATAATAATTTTTAGAAATAATTTATTTTGGCCCATACTTAACCTTTTTTTTGGCTGGTTTTATTTTTAACACTGTTGAGTTATTAAATGAAGCTATCGTAAAAAATATCACCTTGCTAGTTGAGATAAAGTTGCGAGCACAATTTTTATGACTATCTTAATGACTTCGTGTAATTACAGTTAAAAAAAAAAAATTATTGATCAGTGTAACGAAATCTTTAATTTGATACCCTACTAAATATGATAAGAATTTTTTAAATTACCAAGTAATTCATTATAAAATGTGACAGACAGATATTAATTTTATGTTACCTAATAATTAATTAATACTTTTAATTTTATTTGATGGAGTTGAAAAGATTTGTGATATCGTCTGATAGTCAGATGGAATCTCGATATGAAATTTCATGTTTATAAGGGACTTGCAATCGCCGGGACATACTTACAGACAGGCAGACACGCAGGAAAGACATAAGGGTTCTGATTTTGAAAAAAATTAATGAAACACTAATAACGATGCCTCTTTCTATATCTACAGCTTGATCTAAGAGAGTTTTATAAAATGATCTGTTTGCCATTTTTTTTAACCATTCCTTTTTTAAATCATATTTTGACTTGAAAACTGAAATATGAAAAAATTATATTGAAGGACAGGTCATCGACACAAAATGGAATGAGGAATGACCCTACTGTGTTACCCCATTTTCTATTTCAAAGAATTGTATTAATAAATTTAAATAATATTTTTAATTTGTTACAGGGCAGCCTAAAGGTCATGGGCAAGAGGCCGATGTCATCAGAAATCGCCAGAAGAAAAATGCTCACAAATCTTCTCAAGGAAACCACAACAGAAAGAAGGGAGCTCAGTTTAAACGCTCACAGGGCTTCATCCCATCGTAGCATCCGTCCAATTGTTCCCTCACTCATTGCTCCACAGTTGTTGACTTTTCATCATTTATAAATATTCCTTTACCATGTTATTTGTTTAATTTTATAGAGTTATAATGCAGGTAAATTATGTAAAATAAATGTATATAGGAACACATTTTATTTTTTATCAGCCAGAGAGTTTACATTCTTAAGTATTTTTTCTTTGTTTTATTTTTACACTTTATTTTATAGTTAGTCAATAAGGATCTAGCATTGAACTAGTTTGACCCTATAAAATAAAACCGACTGTATTTATAATATAATGGTTATATAAGAGGCTGTGATTTTATAAAATGTTCCTTCAATGTTTCAAATAGTTATATTTTGGTGAATCAATATGTTATATTTTACTCAGTAAGAAATGTTATTTTATGTTATGTTCTCATGAAATACTATTGCCGATTTAATATAACCTAATTCTTTATCATATGTACATATGGTTCTGTTTGATAAAATTATTTATTTATTTGTTATACTAAATAAAACATACTAAATAATAAATTTTGATAGTGGAATTAAAACCACTAAAAAACTATTTGTTTACTTTTTTTGTTATCCCTTTTATATGCTTTCCAACTGCCGAGATATGGCTTAAAAAGTCCAATCTAAAAATTGTAATTTCAAAATAATCAATGTTACTCATAGTACTTACTATACCAATTTATTTTGTTAAAAAATTTACTCCATCTGCCTTTAAAAAAGCTAAGTTATGAAATAAAATTTTGGCGATTTTACATTAATTGGCATGGATGCCTCATGGCTATATTTCAACCATACACCAAAATGATTTCCATTTGTTTAAATACATTTTGTTAATCTACTAGTTGCTGCTCACAACTTTGTGTAGATTTGGCGGTCTTGATGCAATTGTTTGTTAAAGAAATAATAGTTTATCGTACAACTATACTAAAAATAATTTATAGGTTTCAGATGCATTTGTTACAACTGTTAATTTATTTTTCAAAAATAATGTAAATACCCAATTTCTAGATTTTGAGATATTTATCCCATATGTTCCTTAATTGGTATTTTTGTAAAGTAACCTAAAAATAAAATAAACTTAACAGATATGGTAAAACAGATTTTCATGTCTGAATCATCTTTAATTTTTGAGTTACAGACAGAGTCACTTTTTCATAAAATACACTTTGAAAGTTTATAAAGTGTTAACAAAAAATTTTCCCTTAGAATTTGAGATATGGGAAATAAGACCGATTTAACCTTTAAAAAGTTATTTAGAGGAAACGGTAACGACTAGACCAACAGTCGCCTATAAGGTCTGACACTGGCCACATAAGGGGCCTCACAGAAATTTTTATTCATTTAATGGATTGAATACTGCACTCTCACTCTCTCTTTATCTCTGCAACAGCACATGCTGCTCTATTATGACTACGGTTTTCTTATTAACTTACCTCAGAAACTCTTTATTTTGTTACCGGCTTGATCTAATCTAGGTGCTGATGGCCTTCACAACTTTCCCACTGGAGACTACCACCTTCTACCCTTTAGAATTTCAACTCCTAGGAAAAGACCCTTTCCATGCAAACAAAGGCTCAGAGGCCCTACTAACGCACCTAGTAGAACTCCCCCAGTGGTCCAGTCTGTCTCTTTCTGGTTCACACTCGCCTTTGCAATTCGTACGGTTTTTACCTCCCCATTATTTTATGTGGATTCTTGGTCATTCCGGTTTTTACCTCCCCATTATTTTATGTGGATTCTTGGTCATTCCAAGACCTAATAAACTACTTGTACCTAGTCTTTACCTCTTCTCCTGTACATTATGCACTGTCGGGGTACACCTTTTAAGATCTCATGGAGTCAGATCAAAGCAAGTTGGCCGCGAACTTATTGAGACCACAGGTTTAGGTTTACTTACTTCTTCCTTCTTGCCCGCCGGGTATTTGTTGGATTTCCTCCGGCGGGCATGGCTAAAAATTATTAATGTAATTACCAGTGTTCTTATTTTAACGAATTTTAGGATGAAAAAAGATAGATATCTACAAATTAATTTTATTTACAAAATAATTGCATAATAAAAAAACAAAAATATAATTTTAACGTTCATAAAAACATTTTACAATAAGCTCATAATGACACTAGCCTTATTAACAACAAATGAACTAACACAGTGCTTTCTTATAACGCTCGCTAACATCATTCCAGTTGACGACATCAAATAACTTCTTAGTGTAGTCGGCACGGACATTTTTGTATTGTAGATAATAAGCATGCTCCCACACATCAATTCCCAAAAGGGGCACCAAGCCTAAGATAAAGGATATACATTAGTTAAATAGCAGATTAAAGTATACTTTACAAACAATACAGACCGTTTTATAACTATTCTATTACACTTACATAAAATGAACGTCGATGACACACGTTATAAATAAGGATATATATATATATAAACCTTGGTAATTGATGAAATAAATATAAGAATAACAGTGCAAATTCAATAAGGGAATTTAAATTTTATTTTCACAGTATCAATTCTGTTTGGTTGAAGCCGGTTGTGGAATGATATTTTAATATTAAACACTCGGTCTCTCCACAATATTATTTAGTACTAAAAATACTATAGCAAGCTTAAAACTTTGAGGTTCTGTTAACAAACCTATTATAATTATCCCAAGTTTATTGAAGTTTATATGATTTTGAATATTTAAATCATTAATCACTAAAGATGTCAGCTTAAAACTGTTGCAAACGTTTTTAACAATAAATAATACTGTGCAGAGGCTGAGGAGTGTTTATTATTTAATCATCAAGTCTAATAAGCACAATACATTATAGATCACATAAAACCTTCCATCATTATTGAGCAATCTTTTTTCCATACAAAAATGAAGTATGCTAATTCATTTTGGGTTATATTTAAATTATCCTGTTTAATGTTGATTTTGCCTATCTGGATTTTGGAAGCATTTGGATTAATTATAAGCAAAGAGGAAAAACTGTCAAGGTTAATGAATGCTTGGATCAACCTGGCAATATTTCTGGTTGATTAAAATAAATTGTATCTATTAGCATTAAAAACATTTTAAATAGCTAAAATATTAACAAAATTGAAAAAATATTAACCAATTGAAATCTACTTGAACAACTGGTTAACCCTTGATTTATTTTTTTATTTTCGTTACATTACGTTTTGCGTTACTGTCCTCCTCAAACATGGGTAAAAATTCATAATATTAAATCTTAATTAATTTCTGAGCTTTAGAATGCTAATTATAGTTGAAATAAACAATGCAAACCTGTAGTAGCATGTAGTGGATCCTGGTTAGCACAAGTGGCCAGCTGAAGCCTCTTGGTGGCTGGGTTGAAGCCAAGCCAACCCCACCCAGATCCTTGTATGCCATTGCTCATCGCTTGCATCTGTGACTTCAACTGGTCCAGGCTCCCGAAAACCTCACATATCGCACTCGATAGTTCCGCTGAAATAACCATTTTAAGTTAGCTGACAATAAATTTTAGATAAAAGTATAAAAAATGGAGGCTCCAAGAGCACCAAATTGAGTTAATACAGTATCTAGTAGCCAACAAAGTGACAAATCTACTGCTATAGCTTAATAGCTGTAAATAATTTGTAAAATATTGTTGTGATATTAGAGATTGTGGAGTTTTTATATAATATTTAATCCAACTTATCAAGAAGGCGAAATAAAAACAAGTGAGAGTGTATGAAAAAAACAAAGGATAGTATAGTTGTTGTTGTATCATAATGAACACACACAAAATTACTCTCTAGTTTTAGCCAGTTATAATGAGTTGTTGTTGTGGTTCTGAGAGAACACACACAATTAGACTCTGGTTTTGGGATCGGTCCGTGATACATGTTAGCTGTAAATTGTGAGTCAGAAAGAATTTAAAATTTCTTTTGGTTAGTGGTATTGGACTTGGCAGAACCAAGAAGAGCCATTGGAAGAAAAGAAAAAGAATTGATTTGGTTTGGAAATAATTGATGAGGATAAAAGAGGAAGAAGAAGCAAAATTTTAAACAAGTATTTATAAATAATTAATTTAAGTTTTTTTTGTAATTAAATTCATCTTTTTGCCAGATTTATTTTTGTTAATAGAACCTAATAGTAAATAGTAAATAAAATAAATTTAAAGTTAACAATACAACTAATTTATTTGAAGAACGTAATAATATATTATTTATTTATTTTTAACTCATAGATATTGATCTATAAATAACAATAAGAATGTATCACAAAAAGCTCAACTTTAGGATGGGTTTTCAGATTTTAGATTCTCTCTCGATCGTTTTAGTGTTTGACTGGTTAGTATTTTATTATTTTTCATTTAAACTTCTAGAGCTACAACGTTCTTTAAGAAATAGGAACTACAGTTTCCAACTGAAAAACAAGTTTTTAAGATACCATGTTCTTGATATTTACTTTTAAAACTTTTACTTTAGTTTTTAAATGCATCAATTGTTTATATTTTAGAGATTTTATTTGTTGCATACATTTAAAATATAAAAAATTGAAGTAAGGTGATATTTTTTATGACTGTTTATAAATATTTTTCTATTAATTATATTGCATTTTCTTTGCTTCCTTAGACCTGCTGCTCTAAACTATACTTCCCTTATTATTACATGGAAATGATCATATTTTTCATAAGTAGATATAATGTAATTTTGTTATCAATTCAACAAAAGAAAATAAGTAAAAAAATATGAGATTTTAAGTTTTTTTTTAGAAAAGGTAGTGAGAAGTAGTGGCAGTAGCATGGAAAGAGCAGTTAGACACAGTCAGAAATAGTTCAATTACTTAACTATTAATGGATTTATTTTTTACTACCTTTTCTATTAAAAAAAAACTTATAAACTCTTTTTTTTTACTACCGTTCCTGTCAATACCTCAACTAACTTAAAATTTATAATTTAACAAATTACACAATTTAGAAAGCAACAAAAATCCATGACTGTCTCAATAAAAAGTTAAAGAAGTGACCTTACCACTTGGTTGTCCACCTTTTGGCGAGAGGTTGCACCAAAATATTGAATGGTTGATATGTCCACCACCGTTGAACTTCAAAGCAGGCTGCAGAGAAATTATCTTGGAAACATCGTCTAAATAAAAGAAAGTACTTCAGTTAACTCACTTGTCTTAAGCAGAGCAGGCAAAGGTAAACAAATTAATAGACAATTAGAATACATAGAGCATGATAATACTTATGACCTTAAGTAATTTATCTCATAGATAATTTACTTTTGTACTTGACAGGTTTTTAAACTTTTAAAAGATACTTACAAATCTTCATAAAATATGTAATAAACCTCTGTGGTAAAAAGTTGTTGATAATGATAAAATTATAACAGGTTTGGCAAGATATATAATTTAACTAAACATGGTTCATTGACAAATTACTGAATTTTGTACTAAATTATCATATCATTAACACTGATATACTTATAAAGCGTTAGAACCCTTAAAGAAGTCTAGACTGTAAGATTAGTCGTCAACCAATGGTCTACAATGATAGTTTTATATAGGACATGAATATTTGTTACTTTTTTGTACAGCTTCTTGGATTTGTGATTCAACAGCGTTTAGATTAGTCACATAAGCATTGTGGTGCTTTTTATGATGTAATTCCATTATTTCAGCAGAAATAACCGGTTCCAAAGCATTGGCAGGGTAAGGTAGTTCAGGCAGGGAATGAGTGAACCTTGAAATAATAGTCCTGCAAAAAAAATATTATCTTATAGTAGAGTTTCTTTTTCTTTAGTTTGTTCAGAATAACTTATTCATCATTTAATATGTTATAAATTTAATGTACCCGCCAAATTGAAAATCCTATATAAAAAGGAGAGAAGACAATTAAAATATCTGTTACAGGCCAATTTATATTGAAAATATACAATTAATATGTTCTCCAAAATTATAGTAATGTGCATTACGGTGTAATGTTGATAATTATTGGTCAAAGATAAAAAAAAAAATAGTGAGGTAGGAAATTCGAACCTGGGACTTTCTGATTTCCGTTAAGACGTCATTTTAAGTATTCTAAGACATACAGACTGACAAGTCATGACCAATGTCAAAATGTATCCCACAAATAGTAATTATGAATATTATAGCAGTACGTGTTTGATTTGTAGTTTTTATTGATTTTTGTCATAGTCTTAGATATCTTTTGAGCGAATAGAAAAAGTTATTTTGTGCTTAAAAAAGATATTAGTGTTAGCTACAGAACATGAAATGGTATGGAGGTATGGTCAAGGCCAATGAAACATTTTACATATATTTCTGTACTGCTGGAAGTAATCAATTATTTTCATGGAGTGATCATTACTGATTTCAAGCCTTTCATTACTAAAGTTAAATTGATTTCAACATAATTATCAAGTCGAGTGCAATTGTCATGTAACCAGGAACTATCGACTTAGGTGAGGATTCCCCTTAACTATCACAATAATTGACTACCTACGTAAAATAGAATTTAGGAAAAGTGTTCATGGTGTTTTATTAGATTTATTTTTAATACAGTTATGACACCTTGTAAGTATGACGAGTTGAAAAGTAAGAACCCTTACCGGCCGGCAGATGAAAAACTGTTTTTGAGAGCGAACATTGTTCCGTTTTAAATATCTTGCCTTCTTCTTCGGTATTTGTGCAGAAATGATTATGAACGGAGGAGCTCACAACGAGAGAGATGGGTCGTCGGTAGAATTAGGGCAGACAGGGCGCCGCTGGTGGCTCTCCTAGTGGCCAGTCACTTGGCCTTATCAGCCCAACAGCTGATCTGTCAGTGGATGGCTTTCTCTCAACAAGGAGGCTTCACAACACTGTCCATTTTATCTTTCTTGTCTTTATTTTGAAAAGTTTTTCAATTTTAAACTCAAAAAATCGTAGAGAGGATGCCATTTTTCTCAGCGATTACTTCCGCTGCCACAACTTCACGTCACTGATCTCGTTCCAGGTAAAATATCCCTTCCTTATATTCTTGTATTTATGCTTTAAGCAATATGAACTAGTCAGCCAAGACAAGTTCATATTTTATTTTATAAGTTACTTAGAAATTGTTTTTTTACCCATCCGGCCAAAACTTTAAGAGTTATTGTATTATTTATGAAATGTTTCCGTTTGTTGTGTGTGTTATTTTGACTAATATTAACTCTATAATACCTTAAGAATTATTGAAAACAAGTTTCGAATAGATACGCTGACCATTTTGAGTAGAAGGATTTCCGGTTTGATAAATAGGTATCTATCTATCAAGGCTGATTATACATTCCAGAGGCTGCATGAAGCGTCATACAGAAATGAAACGTATTTATGTTGTGAAGGCGAATGGAAATTAAACTTGGTGTGTTAAGAGAAAATACTGAGTTGAAGACTGGGATCGATCGATGGTCGACAACTCCCTGGCCAGTCTTCCAAGTTCATGTTCCTATAGCCACATGATCATCAGGAGCACCAAGCAAAAAAAAAAAAAAAAAATAAATATTAAAAACTGAAGAGTATTTTAAAGCTGAGGAATATTTTTTATCTATAAATGAACCGTAGCATTTTGTTGTAAATATTAAGTATTGGTCAGTTCCATCAATATGGCTTATTTTTTAAGACAGGTTTAACTTCACGAAACACAATATACAAATCTAAAGGAGTAACGTAAATTGCGTGCATTGTATTAACAAGGAAGAAGGTACTGGGCGTTTTGAGGATTCCTCCCCCCCCCCTATAATCAGTGGTTTCTAAACTGAAATTAATAAAAAGTTTTACTATAACAATACGAATTTTTTTTTTATATTAAATTACTAATTGTACTACATCTAACGCATTTAGGGTCAGGAATATGTCGTTCCTCGAGTATATAGTACGACTGATATTTTCAGTTCTGATACTTGATATGAAAATTATGTTTTCGATCAACGTATTTTCCAATGATCTACTTTCGACCCGACTGTTGAATAACTAGCTTGAGTGAGATTTCACAATCACATTGTTCATTCTTTTAAAATTGTATTCTGGACACAAAAGTTAAAAAACTTACATTTTTATTTCACCTAAATGTTAACTCTTATCCTATCAACCTCATTGGCCCTGAATTTTTCAACATTGCTATTCTCAATTGACTCAACGACTAGGATAAAAAAGAATTTTTTTATCATCGTTGTGCGAGGGTTGTTGATGTCTATTGTCACCAACTTTATCAAATCTTGGGTCATCAATTTGTTATTTTACTGAGAATGATGGAAAAACATTATTTTACTAACGAGTACTTAATGATAATTAATTTCATTTTATAAGGCCAACAATGTTTTTTTTTTTGTTTCATCGCGTCATCAAATGAAAACTTTGTCAATGTTTTATGTCTCCAGACTTGAGACTGCCATAACAGATAGACACAGGCCTAAAATATCTTTGAAAAACGCTTAAGAGGGTGTTATTTTTCATATTTTCTACATAGCGTATGTTTAAAATAAAAAACAAAGAGAAGTTTGTCAGATCCTTTTTTACGATCTGGTGAAGTAAAGATGACGTACGTCCCTATATTGCATTATAATCGTAATTATACTGGTCGAACTGAACTCAAAGTACCCAGACAATTTCCCGAAGTACATTTATGGATGTCACGGCACAACGATGATAAAAAAATTCTTTTTTATCCTAGGCGTTGAATTAATTGAGAATAGCAATGTTGAAAAATTCAGGGCCAATGAGGTTGATAGGATAAGAGTTAACATTTAGGTGAAATAAAAATGTAAGTTTTTGAACTTTTGCGTACAGAATACAATTTTAAAATAACGAACATTCTGATTGTGAAATCTCACTCAAGTTAGTTATCAACTGTCGGTTATTAGAAAACATGATTTTCATATCAAGTATCAGAACTGAAAATATCTGTCGTACTATATACTCGAAGAACGACATATCCCTGACCGTAAATTAACTGATCGTTGAACAGTTCATGACGTAGTCGATACCACATTAAAAAAAAAAAATTGGAAATATACATGTATGAACATTTCTCCACTAGTATTTTGAAAGACATATCAGCGTTGCGTCATCAAACATACAGTGCCAGTCCTCATCCCATTGTAGAACAGGGCTGTGTGAGTAGTTTTTAAATTTTGAATGATGTTTTTGATGGTGAGGAAGTTTTGATGAACGTAAGAGGCAATAATGGCGAGACGGTTAAGATGAAACGGAGTGAGAACTACCTGAAGACAAAATATGGGAGCCTACCTGAACCACAAAGGCGCATCATTTTATGTACGAAATTATACCCTTCACAATAGTATAAAAAAAACATACACGACTGAGAATATTATATAGACTTTTTCACAACAAACTGCACGGACATACAAACCCACTGTTGCGGCCTCACTTATCTGGTAAAATACAACTTGTTGGAATAGATCTTCTAAATTAATAACAATAAGATAACTTCAAACTTAGCTTGAACAGTCTATAGGAGAAATTTCAGTGGATCTCATCTGACCTGCCATTTTATCATATTTACATCACTGCTGCTAGTGAAGCAATAAAGTTTGAAAAAAAATTATAAACACGTCCTTCTTGACACGGGAATTGTATAAGCTTCTTCATGACTTAATAAAATGTTAGTATTGAGATAAGAGTTTCACCAGCTATTAGTGCCCACATAATACCAAGTGCACTTTCCCTTTACCGACCTTTTGCTATCCGGCGGTCTAAAGGAAATCCTATTGCCTAAATACGTTTATAAGTGTACGCTGGACAAACGGAGAGGCTTTACTTTCAAATATGTATAAAAGAACCGCCACCTCTTGTCTTTATATTCTAATTTTCACAAACGAACAATCAAAGTTTGAACCGAAGAAAAGGTTTGTATTGATCTACAATAAACTTTGGACCGACACAACTGCATTTACTATTAAATCTTCAGGCAACCTCGGTATAAAAAGATAATGCGTCGTTTAACTGTGAGTTCTTAGTCAGGGATGAATTTCGATGCTTAACTTAGGCTGATGAAATAAAGATATTCAATGTTTATTAAACAAATCAGTTGTTATTTTTTAAATTTTCTTTGACAGTTTTATACCTAATGTAACCCTTAAGTTTTCATTTTAACTTAAAAAATTCATGAAAATTTTTCTGTGCCAAAAAGAAAACAAAAATGCTTGGCTCTATCAGTTATTTAATTTCTCCACCTTAACTGAAGTTTTGACCACATTTTCTTAAACATTGTTTAATTTATTGCAAGACAAGTGTAATTTTATTTTTGAAAATAAGCGTTAGCAGTTCAAATTGTAGGAATATTGATTGAAAAATTCAAAAACATTTAAATGCTAACGACGCTGATGTTTTTCTGGAAAATGGCAAAGTGCCACAACAACTTATTACAACACGCTTTGGAATCGTATATTTAATATAGTTATGCCGATTTAAATCGAAGGAGAAACGTGAGACTGTGAAAAAACTTGCTGTGCTCTGTGCATGCATTTATTAAACTACCTGTTCCATTTACCGCAAGGTTTGGGTCGGATTTGTCATTAGTTCGTAGTTACGTTTATCGGAAAATGGCGACCTACACAAACTGATTTCTGTACGGTTTTTTATGGTGGTATTGTGTTTATTGTCCAGCGTGAGTGCCGGATAGGCACACCCCATCTACCCGATGGGCATTCAATAAGCCAAGTCCTCAGTTAGCCAGCGTCAACTTCATATGGATTTTCAGAATATATTCGCTAATTTCCTATTTCACTTGCTCGATCAACTCCTGGTCGATTCCCTAGATACTACTCTGACGTTTTCTCAACTTCCAAATAAAATTACTCATAAAAAAAAAGACTAGATGAAGGTTTTGAACAAACCGTCGGAATATGAAATGCAGTTTTTTTCAAAGGAGATTGGTATTTTTTAAGAAGTAATGTAAGGATGGCTTAAAGTAACTATTGCTGGTTCATTTTCTTGTAGGTACTCGTATTTTTGTCGTGGTGAAACTTTTTTGGTTATTCTCACTTACATTTATTCTACAATTTAAACCGGAAACGCAATGCTGTGCATACGATTCGAAAAAGCTTATTAAAAAAAGAAATTTCTTCGGGTACTTTGCTAATTTCAAGAAATGTTTCGGAAAAAGTTGCTAAGTTGAAGACGTTACTGAGGTTTCTAGGTAATTTTCAAAAATAAAAGTACCCTAGTCTTACATTAAAATTAACGCTAGTTATTAAAAGCAAAGTTAAAATTTAAAGTATTAAATAGAGTAGGTTTTTATTGCAAATACGTTGTTTTCACGAAATAACCTAAAAAAAATCATATCTTGGCAACGGGTTGTGATATAAAACTGCGGTTGGCAGCTTTTACCTCCATTTTTTGTGAAGTTTCACCATATTTTTTTTTGTTACACGATCAGTCCAACACGTATATATGTATGTGCATATTATTTAATATTTGGAAAAAATAGTGCTTACTTCGCTAACTGCTGCATCCTCTAATACTGTGCAATAAATGCTTTGCACTATTCTCATCACACGGAATGTGACAATTTCTCCAGCTTCTTGAGAGATATTCCAGCCTTATACTGAAAACACTAATTGAATAACACTTGTATGTGCATATAACATATGTTTGTCCTGACGTATCTTATTTTTTAAGAGGTTATAGACAAAATAAAATGGCAAGGCCAGGTTCAGTCCAGTTTATTTTCAACATAAATGATTTCCAGGTGGTGCAATGGTCTAGCCATCTATGAAAAATATTCGTTCAATACCCAAGACTGACGTCATTCTCTCTTTGAACTAGGTTAATTAGAATTGAGTGGATCACGGCAGAACTCCGAGGTTCCCTCGTCTTAATTTAAGATGCATTAGAATATAAAACCCAGATATTAGGAATGTGGCTAATAGGACAAACTAACCTGACAAATAGTGAGAATTAGGAGAGATAAGGCATCTAATTTTTATTTCGTGATAAGTATAAACCACAGCAAAATACACTAGTTATATTTTTTAAACACAAATCCGTCGAAATTCCTAGTTGAAATTTCGCACCCAACGTTTTAAGTTTTGACTTTTTATAGAAGGTCAACATGGATGGATGAAAAGTGAGTGTTTCCTCTGCACACAGGAGTTTCACTTTAATAAACGGATCACCATTTGTTGAACTTTATATAAACACACGAATTGTACAAATTATTGGTTTCAGCGGCAAAAATAACTTTTTTTTTTATCATTCTTAGCGAGGACAAATTTACTCTATACCTGTAATATGGAAACGAAGGATTTTGTAAACTTCAAGGATTTGTGATCCGTACTTTCAATTTATTTATGGGATAACCTTGTGGATTGGATAGCATTTCTTCACAACTTATGTACTCAGTTTTTTATTATGTACGTATGTAATATTATGTGGGTTATGTACTTATCTAGGCAAAATACCGGACAGTTCAGCTTGAAACACTTTTAAAGATAATAGCCAGAAGATTTACTAACACTGTAAATGGAGAGAAGACAATTAAAATATCTGTTACAGGCTAATTTATATTGAAAATATACAATTAATGTGTTCTCCAAAATTATAGTAATGTGTATTATGTGTAATGCTGGTTATTATTGGTTAAAGATAAAAAAAAAACAGTGAGAGGTACGAAATTCGAACCCGGGACTTTTTGATTTCCGTTTAAACATCATTTTAAGTATTCTAACGCATACAGACTGACAAGTCATGACCAAAGTCAAAATGTATACAGCAAATAGTAATTATGAATACTATAGCAGTACATGTTTGTTTTGTAGTTTTCATTGATTTTTTGTCATGGTCTTTGATATATGTTGAGCGAATAGAAAAAGATATTTGGTGCTTAAAAAAAAAAAATAGTGTTAGCTACATAACATGAAATGGTATGGAGGTATGGTCAATGAAAGATTTTACAAATATTTCTGTACTGTTGAAAGTAACCAAGATTTACTAACACTGAAAAATAAATTTAATTTTTTTTCTCAATTGGATCTGTTCTGCATACCCAGATGGCATTCAATATTCGATACAACTTATAAACCTTCTTTTTGTAACAGGAAAAGTCAAGGGTACCTTTGAGGAGCCCAGACCCACTGTGATGGACCACTTGTTCATTACAATAGTGACTTGAGGGAAGAATGGTGGGTTATCCACAGTCCTTCGTCCGCATAAAGGGGCTGCTGTAGACACGTTGTGGGGCCTACAGAGCCACGAGACCGCGTTGTCCTCGGAAGTGACATTAGAGGGATGCGCTGACACAGCACGGGCGGTGAAAGGCTTCCCTTTGTCATCCTCGTGTCGTCGTCGTTATGCCGAAACGAGAAGCCTCTTGTTTAATGCTGTTTATAACAAACTTGATGAAATAATTTTTTTTTTATCCATAATAGGCGCTATATCACAAAATAGCTTAGTAAAATCGAGTAGTTCATTTTATAGTTATGTATAGATAGCTTTGTTCCTCATTGTGGATTTTGATGCGATGCTCCCTAAAGTGAAATGAGTTCATCGCACTTTACTTTACACTTAGCCAACACTTTTTGTAATCTAACATAAATTACCGATTTGAAAATTTTCGGCAATGAGAATACTATTCAAAAACTGCACAAGAGTTCGTCTACTTCTCAGGGCTAGTCTGTTTTAAAGTTTTTACTTACTATAATGAAGATTATTCAAAGAGAAAATAATGCTTTTTAACTATTATTTTCATTCAACTAGAAAAGATTTTATATTAAAAGAGAGTTTACCCCATGTTTTGCAAAGTAGGGGATGCTACGTTTTTTATAACGGTCGTAACAGGTTTTTTATTTTTATTCTTATTTTAGTATAATGAAAATTCTTTTTATATTCAAAAATTTTATTATGATAAAATTATAATATGACTTATTGGGCAATAAGTAATTGTGATAAATATTCTCATTTGTCACCATATTTACAATTTTCATCCACTCGCTCATTCAACAGCCCAAAGTCCTCCCAAATCCATATGGTTGTCACCTCCCCCGCACACGTAAGAGGAACCCTAGTCTTGGGAAGTGCTGTTAGAGATTCTTTGAATGTTTATGATATAAATATTTTTGTTTTTACCCAAATTACTTTATTATGATTGTAAAGCCTCATGGGAAAATTTAAACAAGTAAAACATATTGAATAACCGCGAAAATTGCCTTTTGTAATTTCTTTGTGTATATTTAACGTGTCCATGGAGGAAAATCCCTCATGATACAAACCTCCCCCTTTGACTAGATTTTCGGAAAACGGTAAACTCGTGTATTTTATTTAATGTGTATTGTTCCTCATTTGGACAAGAAACTCAAGGGATAGAAGATACTACTCACTTAATATTTACAATTCTACATCTACTCTCTGATACAATATACTCGTATAATTTCACAAACTTCAGCGATCCCCCATCCTTAGTTAAATAATCATATTGAAAGAAAGTATTTTTAGAAAGCTTTATTGTGAATGACAATCAAAACACTGGTATGTACAAAGATTAATATATTAAAGTGACATACTAGTTTGAATGACTACGGACTAGTGACAAGTGTCTGGGGCTAAAGCTGAGATATATATATATATATATATATTGAAACCTACCTCATTTTTTACCATTTTATTTTTCTAATTTATTTGATCAATTTACCTAAATTGGTAGGTCCGTCATGAGATCTTTAATTCAACTTGTTTTTATGTCTTCGACATAGGAAATTATCCCGATTGAATCGCCCGATCTCAAGGCTAATGTTATAGTTATTAATAAATTGAGAAACTGGGAATTGTGAAATATATAATAAAATGGCTATAACAAATAATTATAATTATATAGAGTGCTGACATTAATTATATAAAAAATATTCAATTCCTTTTGAACAAGGATAGTTACTACTAATTACAATAATAAAATGAAAATTGAGCTCAATCTCTTTTTAATGGATCCATAATAATAAAAAAACAATATCTATATCACCCAATCGATGATCTCCGTTTAATCCAATCAACGTTACTGTTGATCTCTTCTTCTTCTTCTTCTTCTGTTGGATACCGCCAAGTCGGGGTCTTGCTCTTGTTCGCTCTCTGGCTGTCAGGCTAAGACTGCCCTTTTATCCCATCCCCACTCCTAAGAGCATAAGGGCAGATGCTGGACAAAGTGGGAGGGTGGCTGGTCATGATATTCTCAAATATCATGAATGTTACAATATATATATATATATATACACACACACACACACACACACTATATATGTATATATATATATATATATATATATAGTTTCTTGTCCAAATGCACATAACTTAATACGATTTATATATATAAAGGGTGTCCCAGAGTAAAGCAAGATTTGATTTAAATAGAAAGCACAGTTTTTAATATTTTTGTTGTTATTTTTTTATTGAATAATAAAGTAAATAGGATAGGGTTATTTATGGAATAACACATCGGGCAAATGGCCTCCACGACTGCTGGCACATACGCACTCTTTTGCCGAAATTCTCCACCGAAATGGTTCGAAACCACACCATCACATTTGGCATAAATGTGGTTGAATTTCGTTGATGCAGCGTTGAATTTCCTCTTTTAATGTACGGGTGGATGTGGGCTTGTTGACATACACCTTTGACTTCAAATAACCCCATAAAAAGAAATCTAAAGGTGTTAAATCACACGATCTAGGGGGCCAATTCTGATCACCAAAACTGGAATGTCTCATGCAGTATTTGAATTGCTGCATGGGCTGTATGGCATGTGGCACCATCTTGTTGAAACCACATTTTGGCCGCATCAATATCATCCAATTTTGGCACAAAGAACTGTGTTTACGACGCGGAATTGATGTTTCAGGATTTTCAACAACACTCTCAAGCATTGCTTCGATATTGGCATTTGAACGCCATGTTTTTGGACGACCAGTGTGTTTAGTGTCTCACTGATCCAGTCTCCCTAAATTTTCAATTAATCTCTCCACATGGCACGCAGGTTTGCTCTACAACCTCAAAATATATTTACCACAGACCCTTTTCCTAACCCTACAGTCCTACCTTTCAAACCGTTTCTTCCAAGTCCGCTGTGGTTTAGAATACTCTAACTACTATCCCATAAGTGCAGGAGTTCCACAGGGCAGTGTCCTGGGCCCCATCCTCTATAACCTATACACCGCTGATGTCCCCTCTACCACCAATACCTTCTTGGCCACATTTGCAGATGACACTGCAGTCTTGTCATCCCACCCAGACCCCGACATAGCATCCCATAACCTTCAAAAACACCTTGTCGAGATCGAGTATTGGTGCAACCAATGGCGGATCAAAGTTAATGAAGCAAAATGTTCCCACATTACCTTCACCCTTTGTCGCAAGTCTTGTTCACTAGTTTCTTTTAATTCTATTCCTCTCCCTGTATCCGAGACAGTACGGTACTTAGGCTTCCATCTCGACAAACGACTGACCTGGAACCCACATACGAGACTAAAAAGACAAGAACTAAACAGACGCTTTGGACAACTGTACAGACTACTTCAAAGGACATCCCATCTCTCAATAGAAAATAAACTACTAATCTACAAAGTTATTCTTAAACCAATCTGGACATACGGAATAGAGCTATGGGGGAAAGCAAAAAAGTCGAACATCAAGCGTATCCAATATTTTCAATCAAAAGTCCTGAGAACAATAGTAAATGCCCCTTATTATGTCAGCAACAAAACCCTTCATAACGCCCTTAATATACCCTACATTCTAGAACTCATCCCTTCCAAGTTTATGAAATTCCACAGTAGCCTTTCCAACCACCCTAATCCTGTAGCACAGTCATTGCACTGCGCCACTCATCCCTATAATCCCCCTCGGAGACTGAAACGGCAGTGGCCTCGTGACCTGCTATAACCGCGTGACAGTGGGAGTCCTGACAATGGCCAGTTTCTCCAATCATGTCCTGAGCGTCTGTGGCTCTCGCGCTCTTGGTCAGCCTCCACTGGCTAGTATCCGGTGACGCGGCTGACGGAGGAGCGCGGGGGACTTCCCATGACTCTGCTTTCTCTTCGCATGTGGACTTGGGAGGACTCTGGGCTGTCTGTAAATATTGTATGAATGAGCGAGTGAATGATGAATTGTAAATATGGTATGAATGAGAGCATTTATCTTAATTACTTATTGCCTAGTAAGGCAGATTGTAATTTTAGCACATTAAAGAATATAATAACTGTAATCTCTTCACAGTTGATGAAGTCAAAACACTATTCCGACCATATTTTGTATGAAATTTTCAAACTGCGGCCACCAAACTTTCATTATTTTTGAGATAAAGTTCAACAATAAAGACACGTTGTTCTATCGAGTAACGCTCCATTTTTACTAACCCCTAAACTGTCAGCTGTCAAATTGTTTTTTTTTAGGGTTCCCAGTACTTTACTGCACAAATGGCGGCAAATTCAAATCATATTATATATATAAAATATACATACGAGAAAATCATTAAGATTATGAGAAACAAATATTTAGCTGGGTGATCTTAAAAAAGGAGTGGATATTTACGTAAATACAATAGAGAACTATCAGTGATTTCTATGAAATCACAAGTTAGGAGAGATAGTCGGTCCAATTGTTATTGTTTACAGTGTGATTATTCTTATTACATAACTCTTACATGTGTGTCTCCTTTCCCGCTTATGGGTGACGAAACAGAGATATCGAGAAGATCTCTTTACTATTGAGTCAACCGGTTCACTTGATACGAGACAGCGGAAGTCACAGATGGCGAGACTAAGGACAAGTTGGGAGAATCCTGACCAGTGCCAGAACCCCCAAAGGAGAGAGACCCTTAAGGCTGTTTCCGGGAATGATTGTTGAGTATCCCGGACACTGATAAAGGGTTCTGGTTAGGTTGAACAATTTTCGGTGTCATTTTATGAATTCAACTGGAACATGACCTAGGATTGTGGTTACGGAGTTTATTGGTAGGTAAAAAGTTTCATTGTACTCAGGACTTTGGATGCCCAGGTTCTAAACCATTAAAAAGCAAGCCTTTGTGTATTGTAATTTTTTGCACAACTAGGGTCATATGTTTTAATGCGTAATAGGAGCCTACATAATACAATAAGAACGTAATAAAATCCAAACTCACAATTACTCATTCGTTTGTGGTAACTAACAACTGAACATTATTGTTTTGAGCCCGTTCAATGCGGATTATTACTATTAGTATAATAATGGCGAATGGAGGCGGGGAATGGAGTTACAGATGGGTATTGCAATTATAACAAAGGAATTGTTTAATATTGTAGCTCTAAGGGGGTCAGTACAAAGGATGGACTGTCGGCAGCGGGTTTGGCATAAATTACGGTTTGGTGATAAATATGGAGAAGAGGTATTAAGGTTGTTGGCTAAGGAAGAGTTATAGTTGTGCTGTGTCAAAGGTGCGATGAGGACAGATGAGAACTGTCTACTTCGCGTCGTGATATTAACTTTGGAGGTAATGGTGGCTTTGTCAATGGAGGAATTTTCTTTCATATATTTTTCTTATCCATCATTTAAGCACCATTCAATTTTGGTAGAGCTATTAGGGTGGTGCGAATGAAATGTCGAATTCTTAAGTGGATATATTAAACTGCATATCTTTTTCCAAAAGCTGTTTTTATTTAATAAAAATATGCTCCATTTACTTCAATACACTTTTCCCAACGAGATTGAATGCATAGATGCCTGTCTTGAAGAAATTCTGATCTTTAGAATCAATGAACTCTGATATGGCATTTTTCAGACTGTCTTCATTTTCGTACTGTTTAACCAGTAAAAAAAAAAAAGGGTTAGCAATGATGAGCATACGTTCAAGCGATCGAGCTTATTTCGCTCGGTTAGTTCGTGCGGTATCCACTTATCCATTTTTTTCACCTTGCCAATTTCAGAAAGATGTCGCCATATTGTTGTATGGTCAACTTCCATTCTGGCAGCAGGTTCCCTTGAAGAGACAGTTGGATTCGTTTCCACCAATGCTTTCAGAGCATCTTTTTCCACAGATGTTTCGGGTCTTCCACGCGGTTCATTTTGCAGGGAAAAATCACCAGACCGAGATTTTTCAAACCAACGCTGCACTTTTCGATCGTTCACAGAATCCTCCCCAAACGCCTGGTTTATATTGCGTGCAGCTTTTGCAGCATTATTACCAAGTTTATACTCATATAAGAAAATTACACGAATATCGGTTGAATTCATATCGGTGCAAAATTCAAAGCAAATAACAAAAGGGAACACTTTTGAGAAAATCTTCTTTGCTAAAATGTGACTCTAGCAATGGACAGTACGACTATAAACCAGGTTATGTCAAAAACAAAAGCATAACAAAAACAGGGAGACAAACGTTCACATTTAAAGAAAATCCGACATTTCATACGCACCAACCTAATAGTTTGCAGGTTTAAGGGCGCAGCATCTAATCCATGGATGGAACGAGAGAACTTCCGTCAGCGAAGGTCACAAAAATTGTGAAAATCTCTCTTTTCAGGGATAAGAAAATCTTCAGGGACCCTGGCTTCGACTGGAAGTATTTTTAATATTCTAAGCCGCAAGGGACTTAAATGAAGGTACACTAGTGCTTGCTCCGCCGCCGCTCATATGGAGTCAACAATGCGATATCGCAGCTTGTACAGTAAAAATTTGCAAATAACTTATTTTGGGGTTTTATTACTACAACGTTTGAAAATTTCTACACCTGCATTTAATATTGTTAGATAAGTAGGTCATGGGGTGGTGGCACTGGCTAGCACCCTCATATCCTGGTAGTCTGTGGCTCTCTTCCTGGTCTTTGTGATATAATGGAACGGTCGGAGGGTAAGGCGGGGAGCTTCGTTACCCCGACTTCTCCACCATCTTTCCTGTGGGAATCCTCGGGGGCATGAGTGCTTTTGAGCAGATTTGTATGTACATATTGCATAAATGTTATTATGAGTGTGAATTGTACATCACGAGTAAGTGCATAAGGTACGAATGAGCTCATAAATAACAACTATTAATTATGATAAGCAAATTGTTATATGAAAAATAAAGAACTTTCCAAATATTGTTATTACGAAAATTCGTCATCAAACATTACATATGTTTAGTATATTTACGTTTATTTTTTAAAATAAATCAGAGGACTAAATGTTTCATGTTCTATATAACTGTTATGAGATAAATAATAAAATCACATAGCAATAGAAATAGACTAGCATTTCCTGGATGCGATGTCATTTTCCCGATGTGTCATCGGTCGCCTGCAGCATTGATCTGTCTCGACACCCACTCGCTTGTTTTTCGCACAGACCAAAGCCAAAAAAATAAAGACTTATAAAATTCAATACGAGTTTTTTTTCAATTACCGAACACGGATTCAACAACTGTAAATACGTCCATAGTGATCTTTAAAATTATATAATTGAAGTGAAACATAAAACACGAATCGCGCTTTGTTATTGTTGAATGTTAAAATTCAACGGCAGGTATACGAAAAAAACTTTCACCTGAAAGAATCTGTTTTTTTTGAGTTTTCATTTTCAGGCCTTATCTTATTATCTATATCTTTAATCTAATATTGTAAAATATTTAATGTTAATATTGTAATTTTTGCGGTTAGTCAATAGATTGCTTAGAGAGGAAAACCATATATAGACGACTAATACATAAAAAGTTGTTTTATAAATCCATCCGAATAGCTATTTCGGGATTTCAAGAAAGCAGATATTCTAAAGAAAAATACTGCTAAAACTAATTGTAAGCTATCGATGATGAAAATTTTGAATTATCTTTTAACTAATAAAATGTGTTAAGCAATTTTTTTATTTTAGCTATTTAGTCAATGGGAAATTCTAAGGAATATTATTTAGCATTTTTGATTGAAAACCCCTTGCATTTTCTTTTTCATAATCGTCCATAACAGTTATATTTTTTAGCTCACTTTAACTCAACTATTTGGTTATAAAGGGTGATGCTTTTTGGTTGCTAGCTAACAGGTAGTGCTCATATTTGACAACAGCCTTTTGGCTTGCGCACTTGGGCCACATTATTTCTGTAATAAGTGACATCAATTTACCTCTCGAGATTCACCAACTCTAGATTTGGCTCTACGCGATAGGGAAAATGATACGATAACAATTCTGTCGAAAGAGAACATTCGAAATGTAGTAATTGGTTTTCCGCAAATTCCTCATACATAAGGACTATATCCTTAACAATGAAAACAAAACATAATTATGTCTTCAACAATAGTTGTTTTTATAACAAATTTAGAATGGTAGCTCTAACTGGATAAAATGTATCTATAATAATATGTAAATTAGGTTATAGTCAATTGCCGAGCCCAAATGATGAGGTTTTACTTACAAACAGGTATTTCGTATGTGTCTTTATTTGTGTTCTGCTACCATCTATTGGATCTAAAATTGAACGGAATATTCACAACACAAAGTAATGCTATTTTATTATACGGGAAGTTTAAATGCAATAATAAATACACTGAAAGAAGAATAGATTTGGCCCCACTTCGCTAACTTGTAAAGTTTCTTAAGACAACGCTTAATTACTATTTGAGAATTAAAGATTTTTTCTCCCTGGTTAAAGACCCAAAAGATCTTACGGTAAAAAAAAAAGAAATTGAAAGATATTATTCCCCCCCCCCCCAAAAAAGGTTCTGAGAGCCGAAAATAAAAACCCTTTCCCTGCTTCAACTGATTTTAATATTTTTTTTAGTTTACTTTAGTTCTTAATATAAAGTTTATGTCAACTATTACTTTGTTGGTCCTTGATGAGTACTATAATAGCAATTGCCTTGTTGACTACTGAGCCTTGTATAATATTATGTTTCATTGTTGAACAAAGTATCTGCTACTAGAGGTGTAGCTTGTGGTATTCACTGCTTCAAAGCCTTTTCGCTCTCTCCTCCGCACCCTCATATTGAAATTCCAACCCTCTTCAGCTCTCCAGACCCTCTGGTATTGGTCGCTTATATTGGGGAGGTCTCTTACCCCATTGTATTTGAAATAGAATGTTTCATATAAAGAATATTATATTTGTTGTACTTAATATATGGTATTTTAAATGCTGCGGCAGATGATTATGGTTAAATGATTTGCATATCTTTCCCAAATTTTTATTAGTCAATAGTTTTCTGCTACGTTTCGGACTGACTCCAGTCCATAAAAACCTAAAGAATAAAATTTAGTTATAATTTTGATGAACTACGCTTCCTCTTTCGCATGCGAGGGAGGCAACAACTATGTGGACTTGGGGGGTCCCTGGGCTGTTTGTAAATATTGTATGAATGTGCGAGTGAATGTTGAATTGTAAATATGGTATGAATGAAAACATTTATCTCAATTATTTATTTATTTAAGTATTGAGGCAGATTGTAATTTCATCTTAATAAAGTTGTTTATATATATAATTTTGATAATAATTTTTTTTTCTTAAAAACGGTATTTCACTCAAAGTTAATGCTTATGGCTTCCTTGTGAAATTTAAATAAAAAAACCTAAAATAAATTAAATCAATTCATCAAAACAATATTTTTTAGACTATTTCTTGGCTAGGAATTCGTCATGTCAGTTGAAAATAATTTATGTTATCCAGCCTGTACTTCTGTGGGAATTATTTACAGCTGAAGGTTATTACGGGTTGTCAGTGCAAAGTGCTTTTTAATATGCTTAGTCAGTTCTGTCATATTGATGTCAAATATTGTTACTGAATTAAATTTAATAATTTATCTACATGGTGGATAATGGATACATGGAAATTTTGAGGTAAACTTAACCCACCCCCAGATTACACTCCATATGTTCTAATTAAGTTATAATATTAGGGAATTTGAGAAACATAATGAAACGCAAATAAATTATTTTACTTTTAAAATTTCTCTAGCTACAGCTAAGAAGCTGTTACAGTTCTGTTATTATTACAGAGTTGAAAGTACAATTTTTAGCAATCAAAAAGGTTTGACTAATTACTCGTTGGTTTTTATTTTTAAAATAAAAATAATCTTTGGAATAGTGAAAATATAAAAAAAAAAATGTTTAATCCACAAATATTTAAAGAAACTATAGTAATCACTAAACAAACGCACAGTGCATTAAAATCCTTCAGTGGAGTTGGGAAAATTTCCTTTTTTTTCATCCATTTTTTAAAGATGTTTATTATAATTACAAGTTGAAGCTCGATGGAATGAATATGAAAATTACAGGCGTGAAGTATGTAAATCACCAACCAGCTCCCATCCGGCGACATCTTAATTATGATAATGATGATAGTTACAGTGTCGCTATGATCAATAGTTATCCTAATGACACGGTGGGTGGACTAGATCACCATGAATGTACTTAAAATGAGCAAAACATAAATAACGTTATGAGGAGCCATTGATTAATTATTGACTTATTTATTTACATACATACTTTTGGCTACATAACTTTTGTTTTTACAATTAGCCTGTCACAAATGATCTTATCAAACAGACCTTAAAAATCTCCGAAATGAATAATGGCTTCCTCTTAAATATAATTTAATTCAGAGTACAGAAAAAGCTACAACAGTCACTAATAGCTTATAATGACAAGTAGAGCATGAAAGAAAATGCTTAAGAATATACATATACTATGTACACGTAGGAAGGGTATAAGTGATATTAACTGCTTAGCACATGTTGGTGATTAGTTCCCAGAATGCAAACGTACATCGTGAAATTTGTAAATTTGGGGCCTAGGATATACTGTCGTAACAGTACTTACGCTCTTAAGGCATTACAATGCTGACCTTTACTTAGCTACCAGCATTATAATGCGTTGAGTGGTTAACGAAGACTGTTAATGCCTCAGACTCTAATAAGAAGATTAACACACAAAGGAAATATGTCTGATTGGGATCGATAATTTGATCCTCCTTTCGTCCAGCAAAGGTACATTGTGTCAGAGAGTTACAAAAGTATTTATTAAATATCCTCAATTAATTATCAAATACTCTGAGCTTACCTTTTATTATTTCTAGCTAATGTTATGAGAAGACATTAATATGAATACGTGTGATTGAGAAATAAATCACAAAAAATGTAAAGAACCACGACGATGATATTTTATTAAATAAAAGAGGAATATCATAATTTAAAAAATGAAAGACAACAATTAAGAAAATACATAATTGATTAAATCAATTATTCCTTTTTAATGTAGAATAAAAATATAATAATATATTGTATCGCATCAAACAAAATGTGTAACTAGTTTATTATAAGAATGGAAGGCACTTTTAAACATTTGATCTTAACTATTGAATCTACTTGGCTCAAAATATGGCATGGTATTAAAAATGAATTGGTAATGGCTATGGTACAATATTAATTCAAACTCACTGCGTCCTCACTAATCAACGCTAACAACCGTAGTGTGCAGGCTCCAGGTCAGCCCAAACCAAGGAGTCTTCTAGCGTCATACTCATCAGTCTCAGGGATGTTTTCTGCCTGACTGTCTACTTGCAAGTTGCCTCCACAGAAGTCGCCAGAATAGTCACTCAGCACTTTTTTTTTTCTTTTTTTTTTTTCTAATCCTCTTTATTGATAAGTATACAAATGAACAAAAATAAAGAAATAAATTTGAATTCACACACTACATACACAGATGCATTCAAAGGAGTGCATAAATATAATACATTCTTTTTGAAGTTATAAGTCCAATAAAACCACATACACACACTAGGTGATGAGGCTCACCTTCAGCTTACAGCTTACCAGTAAACTAAAAACTAAAACCTAAACCTAGAACCTAGGACTAAAGCGTTCCAGCCGCGACAGCGTCCTGCCATCGATGGGGGAACGGAGCGGGTTATCGCGTTAAACACCGGGTTTGTCAGGTATTGCAAGGAGTCGAAAAATTTGATATGCCTACGTTGGATGAATTCATCCACCGTAGGCAGCTCAAAATCTCGTGAACCTCACTGTTGCTCCGCTGCTCGAATGAAGTATTTCTGACCACTTTCATCAGTATACCGTTTTGAAATTGTTGGAGTCGCCGTATACGACAGACGTCAGATGACGAAAAAGCGGTGCGCCGTACAGCATAGTAGGCCTGAGTATACTCTTGTAGATCAGTAGCTTCAGACGCAGTGATAGATTGGGGGAAGTCAATAAATGTGTAAGCCGGTAAGACTTCGTGCGAGTTTGCTTAACTTCTTCACAAAATGGTTACTAAAACGGAGGTGTCTAATAAAGTCTATTGAGTATTGAGTCCCCCCAATCTCTCACTGATCTGGTTACAGGCTACTTCAGCCTGTCTTAGAGCTACCTTGGTGATCATGCTGCTACTGTACACCGCTATGTCATCTGCGAATGCAGTAACTGTCTCACTCAGCGCTGCCCCATACCACCCCTTATAAGTACCCCTCTTCGACCCCGTCACTCCCCTACTAAGGCCGTGCGGGTTTCTTCTAATCCATCTTCACCCCACTGTGTTAAAAAGTAGTCTTTGACACCTCTTCTGGGGTGTGAGACTTACATTTCCTTGGAGCCCGGAAATGTATATTCATTACTGGACCACCCAGCTTTATTGCCTGTCGATCCAACTTGTATAACATTTGATACATGTAGCTTTTGCCAACTTTCATCTAGGCAACCTCTATACCTTAGTACTATTTTCTATATTATCTTTACATTGGAGGGTAGCCCATTTACCAATAGTAAGTCGCAATTCTGCCCATAATAAATTTATTGAAAACAACACTGTAGCGACCGCTAACTACATAAAATAAATCACCCTATACTCTATTGTATATATATTGTAAACAAATGTAAATAAATTACCAAAATATAAATCATTGTAAATGTGGTAAACATTTAGCGAGCCAATTACCAGTAGCAGGTACTAAGCGACCCAAACCGCCGAGAGGCCCATAGACCCTTACCCGGGTCAGGTATCCGGGACATATCTCTTTGTCAGAGAACAAAGAAAACCACATACTCAACTGGCATTGGGTACAATAAAACCAAAGCTGATTGGCTACTGACGAAGCCAGCTGGGCATTTAAGACCGGCGGTTTGGGTCTGTAGATCATTCTCCTGACAACTGGCTGATGACTGGCTCGTGGCTGCTCTGATGTAAACTCTGAAACTTGGCTTCTTCATTATGAAAACCTTCGCATCTCTCACTCTTCACCTCGCTACGTTTCAGTCCGGCGCTGTCAGATCCCACACCTTTCTAGTGGAAATCTCTGCCTTCGCCTCGCTAAATCTAGCACCTCCTTGAAAGAGACCTCTCCCTAGTGGACAACGGTTGTCGTGGCCCTACAAGCTTATCAAGCAGTGTTCCCCACGGTGATTCCGTCGGCCTCTCTCCGGTTCACACTCGCCTTTGGGATCCGGACGGATTTCGCCTACCCTCAGATACCGAGTGTGAATTCGTGGTCATTCCAAGACCACACAAACTACCTACCCTATACCTCTTCTCATGAACATAGTGCATTGTCGGGGCACATACCTATCAAATATGGAGTCAGATAGTAACGCCGTCATGAAACGATTATCCAGGTTATAAACTTAATCAACCCTCACTTCGTCACCAGGGTTAGGGTACCTAGGCACCCTCTCGTGAAGACCAAACACCAAAGCCGATATTCCATCACAAAAAATAAAATCCCTCTAAGAGACATATTACAGGACCATCTAAGTTCGTAGAGGACTCCTCCGGGTATTGGGTAAGTCGTGGGTTCGAGTCCCGATCGTGCCAGTATACCTTTTCTTTGGCTAAGAATTATATATCATTCATAAAATAATTACTTGGAATTTCATGACAGTGCAAATAACGAACGTTATATCAAAAGTTTTGATGCACTGGCAACATTTTTTGCAACGCATTGAATATGAAAGTTGTATTTTGTATCCAGCCAGTTGTAGATGAACTTCAGAGATTATATATTTTACGTGGGAAAAAAACTTACAAACCGCCTTTATTACGATTATATTTCTCATTATTTATTATAATTCAATAATTGTATAACATTCAATTATAGCCCTAACACATAATGTATATTATTAACCAGGACGATGATATCTTTGACTTAACTCAATATGATAGAAAAATATTTTTAGGGGGATGATTAGGGGTAATGATTAATTTAAAATGACCCCTCATTATTTTTATCATCTTGCTTTGGGTAGCAAATAAAATTAACATGTGATAATAAATAAAAAAAACACTGGTCTGGGGGGTGGGGGTATAATTGAGTAAAATATGCGAATGGTTGCTTTAATTACTCACTGTAGTTATAGCTTAAAAAAAACAAACTAATTTAGCTGTTAATGAATTACATTTATTCATATTTTATGGAGATGTGTGTATATTTTACGTATTCCTCGTATGGAATGGGACCTCCATGTAAATGAGTTGAATATGCTCTCCAAAGACTATTGTATTATGCTTGGAAAATAGCCTGTAAGACCGCTTTTATTACAATTATATTACAGTGAGGAAAAATGCGTCAGTAATATAAAATTATATATCTACTGACAGTTGTGTTTGGGGAGGCAGTAATACGCAAAGACGAAAGGTAAAATAGATAGAATAGGTAAAGAGAGAAAGGGACTACGTGGTTGGCTATTGACGTCGATTGAAAGGTCATGGATGGTTAGAGGGGTCTTTGCCTGCTTCTAGTTTCAAGGATCACTAGCCTCGGATGAGGAAGAATTTCAATATTTTTTTGTCAGTGGAAACGATAAGGTAATAAAATAATTAGCAATAGCAAAATTCTTTTTTACATAAATTATGAACAAAATTTAATTTTTTAAAATACAAATATACAAGAAAGAAATGACGGTACAATACTGAGAAATACTTACGTAATGATGTTTTAAATACTGCTTGGTATTGTTTCATTTTCAGAGATTCGTAGATTTTTTTTTTTCAAAATCAAAAGCCTTTTTTCTTCTGTGCGTCTGCTCTAGTCATTGTTGCTGGCTTCCTGTTGGAGCTAAATTACAGGCAAATCCATAAAACAAGAGAAATGGCTTAAGTAATTGCTTGGTATAAACGCGGTTATTAAAATCCTATTCACAACTTTAAACCATCAGGCGTATTTTTGTGATATTTTGCACGCAAGTCCATTCAATAACCCAATTATGGTAAAAAATAAACCAGCTCTAGGAAAAATAATTAATGGTCTTGTGACGGCAGTAAGGTCTTCCGAAAATGAAAGCTTAATCTGTAAAATATTCGCTGGTTGCAACAGGCTGTAAATAAATGACAATTCTATGCGTTCTATGACTAGTCTCACACGAAGGCAGAAGTCATCTAGTGAAACTTCCGCTGCACTAATGAAGCTAAGTTTGATATTTTATTTTAATTAATTTAGATCTGTAGTTTATTGTTACCAACTAAGGCAAGCGTAGACAGTGCTTGTAACAGTGGGATTGGGTGTCTGTGAAGTTGTGTGCGTTCGTGAACGTTTCGGTATAATGTTAAGGTGCTGTCATACAATATAAGGATGGATATTTATATTTTTTCCGAAGTATTTCATTCATACATACTTCATTCACTTATTCACAATCAAGAGCGGAATGATGTTAGTATTTTCTTTTTAGACTAGATGCATTGCAGATTAGCTTAAGATCCTTTCTATTACGTAAATATTGGATATACATGGATTTAAATTTGAAGAATGGATCAAGCGATGGTAGTTTAATTAATACAACTTTTAATCTTAAAATTAATTATAAAATTGCTCAAACAAGGAAAAGAATATTAGAGAAACAAAAACAAAATATTATACGTATAGCTTCAAGCTAACAAATGAAGTTTATTAGGAAGATTGTTTATAAATTGTCTTGGTTCACAATATTGAGCCCAGAGTTTGATAGTCGCTTGATGACGCACGCTAAACTGGGGAGGCCAGTGCTGCTGTGGCGACTGTCCTCACGTTTGACAATGCTCTGTGTAAGAGATTTTCTCTCTCCTTACAGGAAGTAGAATCTAGCATAGTAACGTTAAGTGTGTTGATGAGGTTTCTCTAGCATCCTAGCACCTGGTGCAAACTCAACATCCACCACTGGCGCGATGAGGATGTCAATGAGTGTTACCTGAAGGAGATGCCGAAGGCTGGAGGTGACTTCAAATCTGATAAAGTAATAGGCAAACACTGCAGGTTGCTAAGTTACCCAGACAAAATACTGAAGGTTGCTGACTGTTAGAATATTGCTGAATGGAGCCGCAACAGGTCTTTAAATAAGTAATCATTAAGAAGAAAATAAATATTTTTCTGTCATTTTGATACGATATAAATTAAAGCTCTACACTGATTAATAAATAATATACTAAAACGACTTAATATGGACTATAATTACGAGAATTCATTAAAACAGTCATCAAAAAGTATATTCGAATTTTTTCGCAACCACAATTTCATATAGAGGTATGCTATTGTCCATGAAAAACTTATTACTTTAAGTCGAAAAATTTAGAAATTAGTATAGAAATGTTAAAAAATTAAGCAACATTATAAAAAATAATGAAGGATCCTTAATTGGCTTGTGTGTAATTGAAGTTTGTTTCTATTATATTGAGTAGGATATCAAATTAAAGATTTTGAAGACAAAAAGTCATTAAAGCCGTTTTTTACTGCCATTATGAAACCATGCATATTTTGAAATTTGTGAAAAATGTAAGTAGAGTGACAGGCGGCGAATTTACTGCAAATGACTTGTCTCACATGAAGGCAGAGGTCATCTAGTGAAACCTCCCCAGTATTGTTGAAGCTAAGTTTGATGATATTTAATTTTTATTAATATAGATCTGTAGTTTATTGTTACCAACTAAGCCAAGTGTAGACAGGCCTTGTAACAGTGGGCTTGGGTGTCTGTGAAGTTGTGTGCGTTCGTGAACGTTTAGGTGTAACGTTAAGATGCTGTCATTCAATATAAGGATGGATCGTTTTATTATTTGTATTTTTTGCGACATATTTCATTCATACATACTTCATTGAAGACTTTATTCACAATCAAAAGCGGAATGATGTTAGTATTTTCTTTTTAGCGTAGATTGGAGATTAGCATAAGATCCCTTCTATTACGTAAATATTGGGAATACATTCTAATTATGTAACCATGTAAATACATAGGTTTGAATTTGAAGGATGGATTTTTTGCTTGAATGTTTAATGTAATTATTTCACTTTTTGACGCAAATGACTCTTCGTTCATGTGGTTTGACTAGTTGAGAGTGGCGTAACTATTTCACATGGTTCGACATTCCAAAGTTAACTCCCTTCCCCTTCTACGGGACGCAGGTCAGTATGTAAATGATGTGAATTACGGCAGAGCTCAAAACGCCCCCAAAAAAAGTCAATAGTTAAGTCCCCACTAATAAGGGATTTGTTACGGATGAGTTGAGAGTTATAATGACTGTTCAGAATAGTAGTAATACGTATTACTAATCAGGACTTTCTAATCTTTATATCGGTATCCTACTGTTTGTCATAGGAAAATGATTAATTTTAGGAAGCAAAACCTTCCTCATATGAAATGGAACCTCCATGTAAAATTTGATGTCTAAGAAAAAAAAAAAAAAAACTCGCAAAAAACAGTAGAAAATTCAAGGATTTCTAATTTTGAAAAAAAACAACCAAAAAACCAATAAATGGAATAGCTTATAGAAACTGTATCAAAGTGAGGAGTCTAGCTCACTTGATCAAAGGAATATACCTAAGTCTTATTCTGAAACACTCTCTCTCGTCTATTCAGTACCTAATTTTATATAGGATATTCTATCTAAAAAGTTTGGTGCGGTAACTTCGTTTCGATGGGGAGTTGAAGTTTGGAGGCAGGATTCAATTATAAAAGCCAGCCCCAGCCTTAAAACCCTTTGCCTCTCACTAAGTATATTATCTTATCCAAAGGTTAAGGGTGCTTTTAACCCTACTGTCTGCCTACCGTCATAGAAAACTAATCTTCTTTTATAAGGGATGAATTTTTGATTTGAGTGGCCTTTTAAGTGATTTTTTCCCTACTTTATTCTTTTGAGAAACGCCATTAAAAATCTCATATTCAAATTTCTAAAACAAAAAATACTTAAGAGAAAATTTTGTAGAAATGTATACACTTTCACAATGAATAATTCAGCTACTGATAGATTCTGTTTATACTTCGGTTTTAAACAAAAGTAAACACGGACCACGTAGATCAAAATTGTCTTTATATTGTCTACGACTCATTGTGAAATCAGCCTTTTGTAAAACTACTTGGCAGCGTGGAAACGATGTAGCATATTCTCAATTAACAAGTCATGATGACACTTAATCATAATAGGAAACCAATTAGAACCTTCGAAACAGAGAGTTAATACATCTGTTATGGCATCATATTAAGATAATGCAATCATAAAATTTAAATTCATAACAAATAAGCTTCTATTCCCACTTATATGTTTCAAACTTGCCCCTTCAAAGTAATCAATTTTTTTTTATTTTATGAGATTGTAAAATGATACTTTCGAAAATTTAATTTTTTTTTTGCTCCATTAGGACGCATATCCATTATAATCTCAATTTACTGGAATAACGAAGACTCAGAAAGAAATATGAGACCTTATTTAAAGTTCTAGAATTCTAGTTAATTTTACTAGCTTGCCAATTTTATGGGTTAGACAACTATTTTAATAGCAATGCCATATTGAAAATGATTTAATTTTTAAACTTTTTGGCCTTTTCACCAAAAAGCGTAAGGTCAAAGGTTGAGGATCAGCTTCAGATAATATCCTTGAATGACAAGTTTCCTCTGGGAGGAAATTCAGAGGGATATTTAGCATTAGGGACAACTTGGCTCTTAACGTAGAATAGGATGTAGGGGTTCGGTAAGGATAACGTCAGAGTGGGGAAATCAAGAGCTCGTGTGCTTGAAATACGTTTCCCAGATGATTTTAATAGGTACTTTCTTCTGAATTATACTAAAAAAAAGTATACTTAATTTTTTTCTTGAAAAATCTTTAGGGGTCATGAAATGCTTAGTTCCTCTCTATCACACCGGCTTATGGGTTCGAGTTATGCTCTGGGAAGTAATTTTATATCGCGATGAAACTGCGGTGGCAGCCTGTACATAGCCAACCCTTCGATAAAGCGGCTCGCTGAAATGCTGCCTAATTAAAAAAGAACCGTGTGGCTTTTGGTGTAGTCCAAATGTGTTGATCTATCGGTCTCCTCTCCCTTACTTTATTCATGACAGCCTAGGAGATTTGCCTAATGCTCTAAAAGCGTGCTTAAGAGGAATTAACTCCCTATTTCGATCTTACGCTTGATTCCTCCCAATACATCCCTGCTCACCCGTCAAGTGAGACAGTACATGTTCCTACTGAAGACCCGGCGATTGGAACGTACTACTGACCACAGTACCACCTCTAGGGTAAAAAAAGGGATACCCTCAGTTTTGAATGGAGGCGGAGCGGGCATCGACCGGGTTGGCCTAGGCAGAAGCTGTGACGCCTTCGCCCCGATATTGATTGTGCCGCCGACTGCGCAGGCCCGCTTCCCGAACAGAGCCGGGTCTTGGAGTCGCCGTGTCGGCCCCGTCCAGCCCTGTTCGCCGAAGGTGAGCTATCCACAATATATGTATGTATACCTGTGAACAAGTGAGCCCACCTGTCGCCCGGTAAAGCCTCATAGCTTCCTACCTCACCTCTCTGCACCCGTGCTACTTCCTCATCGGCCGCCTGCAAGTTCAGCGCTCAAGCTGTTACATTGTAAATATCATGCGCTATTCATACTTTGAAGTCGCTATCATCCTACTTTTGATGTTTTTTGTATTTTTGTTATTCCTGTATTTTTCTGTCTGATAACAACGAGCCATAATGTATCTTTCACATAAATTGTATTAATGTATAATTTGTACTTTCTAACCCGTCGAATGTTTCCATTTCACGGGCCATTTGTAACTTTTTCTTTTCTTACACATGTTATGTCCGTTCAATAACTTCTACTGTATGTAGCAATTCTGTCAATTAAAAGTCTTTTCTTCTATTCTGTTGTCTCTATTGCTGAAAAGTACATCCTCATCACCTAAAATCGATAGCAATATAAAGGTGTTTACTGCGCCATATGGTTGGCGTTACCGGATAGCAGTTGCAGAGTTTTCTCTGTTTTTGTTTCCTCTTGCGGCTCAATATAGTTTTCGTATGACTAATCGTTTCTGTGCAAGATCGCGAAACAGCGATAAAGTCACGAAAGAGGTTGCTATAATCGATTGTTATCCCTGTTCGATTGATGAGGATGAATATGTGAGAGGCGGTGTTCTTTTCTACCTCTTTGTATTACCTCCATGGGACTTGATCATTGTTTGTCCCTACATCCTGGTGTCCAGTTCTAAAAATATCTTTGACAACACTTTCAGCTGTTTATTCAGTTCACATTGACTGAACGCGCACGTCACACATGAGGTTGTATTTTATTGAATGGAATTTACTTTTCAAAGAGGTCATTGCCAACCAGAGTTCTTTTTAGTTAAATATACTGTAGCCCTAAAATGAAAATCTATGTTAATATAAATGAAAAGTCTGATTTGTGTTGACTCCAGTACATCATCGTACAGTGAATGATATTTGGGAGAAAGATCGGTCTAAAATCATGTCAACACAATTTTTTGTACAACATGCTGAGCTTATTGTATAAATTCGAAATCTACAATCCAAATTTCCCGGTAGGATTTAATACAATTTTCAGCTCTTCAAATTACAACTAAGTGACACCTGTCACACAAGTTGATCAATTACTACAGCGGTTGCCTTGCTCAGTTGTGAATAATTTTTCTTTTTTGTTCTGTTTCCAGATATAAAGTGAAGTAACCAGACAGCGAAGATGTCTTCGGTAAAGGTAGCAGTAAGGGTGCGCCCCTTCAACAACAGGGAGATCTCGAGGGAGTGCAAATGCATCATAGAGATGGCTGGCTACACCACTAGTGAGTCTTGTCAAATTATTAATCATTTAAGCGAGACGTTGTCACCAGCCGCATATGTTGCCATGTTTCCACTGTCACTTTCCTGTCATGTTAGCAAATACTATATAGTTCGAAATGAACATCCATTAGCTAAATTATGATACAATACATTATTTAATATGGAATTACTTACTGTATGCTTGGTGCCGGTTACAAAATATATTTATATAATGTATTAATATAATTATATAGTTAAACGAATGCTCCTCTGTCTCTCCACGATAGTTTGTTAAAGAAGAACGTTTTTGACAGACTAATAAACTAAATTGTATATTTATATCATATGGTGTATTTATGTAGTATGGAATTATTTATTATATTCTAAGTAATGGGTAATGCTTTTTCATTATTTTTATTGGCTACATTTATAATTGGCATTATAAATGCTATAATAGTATATATGCTGTAATATATAAAAGTTTTGAACTGTTAAAGAATTTTTGACGAGTGCGTACTGAAAACTCACAAAGACCAGACCAGACAGACATAAAAGGGAAAATAAAATCAGTGCTTAATTTTCAAATTTGTGATTATAAATTTCATTTCATACTACTTGCATCTCATTTTGACAAGAATATTTGATTTCGAGAATATTCATATATATATTTGAAGTCTTAAGATATGTTTGTTGTAAAAATATTCTTATTTCTTTAAATATACTACATTGATTTTCACAGCGCGAATGATAAGGGCTAAATAAATGATAATAAGGCCCCCCCCTTGGGAGTTTCAGCTATTATGTTTCTCGCGGAAGTTTCACTTCTACCCTCATCAGCTCACGCCCATTTACAACAATTTATATTTAAAAAATGAAATATCGTAAAAAATTGAATCGAGTACATAATTATTATTTTTGTAGTAAGCGCTTAATTAGCGTTAGATATATTTGTTCCGTCAGTTTACTTCCTACAGATGAATCATAGTTTACTATATCACATTTGGTTTAAACGTCTTGTAATATTTATTCTTTGGTTATTGCGCTAGGAGCTTCCTATACGATGGTCTTCCTCCGACCAATTTACAAATAACATACTAAAATAATAAATGAAAATAAAATGCGACCAAAAATATGGTAGGTGATTCTGATTTGAATTTAACTTGCATTTCACTCTCTATTAATATTAACATTTCTATTTAACTCAGTCAAATTGCAATTTTCCGCTCTGTTGATGTTCCGAAGCTCATAAAACTATTATTTTCGTGGTAAAACATGTACAGTAAAACAATTCTAGAAAAAAAAATATATATATATATATTCTTTAACATTTACTATCCGATCTTACTGATAAATAACATTCACCATGACAATCAATAAATTTAGATGCCGCATCTGCAAAAGTGCAAGTTGATAACTTATTAATGAAGCCGATAAGTTATTTATTGTATTTTATTTTTGACTTATTTTTTTACGATAAAAGTTCATTTTTATTATATTGCTTTTGATATTAAATTTAGAATATGATGAGAATAAAACTTTGTTGTCGATTAGCCGAATTATTCTCAAGCCAATGGTAGAAAGTTGAATTTGAGGAAATTAAACATTAACATCCATATCAACCCCGGGCCAGCAAGCCCCAGCATGAAGCTATCATAGATCTAACTTGACAACCGTTTGATATTGCTGCATTGCTTCACTTAAGCAATAATTATCAATAGAAAAACTTAAGAAATTTTGGTTTGAAATGTCACAAGAAAAACACAAAAATCCAGAACAGTCACACTATTGTCCAAGAAAACATTTTACATAATGTATGATTCGAAAGAAATGAAAATTGTGCATAAAACTCTTGGGCAATCGAGTTAGTTCGAGTCTGAAATTGTTATTGAGGAATAAATTGTTATGAAAATTTAACATTTGGGGAGATAAATATTACTGGCGATATTATGAATACAAATTATCAGATAAGGATAGTTATTAAAAGAGTGGGAAGGGGTAAGAATGTTTACAGGATTCTGGAGATTAATTAATTAAAGAGTCTGGATTTGAGTAAAGCTAGAAAAGGCAAAATTTCATTTGATCTTAACGAATGGTTCGTGAACTTTGACAGTAATGACACCCACTCCTGTACCTGTTTGACGTTCGAGTGGGTCAGCGATTCAAAGTGCGCTTATGATCCAAACTGAGTTTTAAATGGTATTTAAATTTAATCCTTTTAACCTTGTTTAAAAATTCAGACTTTATTCATGCTGCGCACATAGAACCAGATTTGAGGAGAATGTATAAACAACTTACGGTTATCAAGCTGATTTATTCATGACTAAAACGTAGTGTATTCTTTATATATTTGGTCATTACTGATGAATGACGGTTAGTCAAGAGGAAATCCGCTGAATAACTACGATTCTTCCTATCACTTAGAGAAGTACTAAGACGCTGGTTGCTTGGTTTTAGATTGTTATAAAACTCTAATTTTCCTAATGATCTCGTCTTTGAGTTGAGTTTTTCCAAAAAATTACCCCAACCCCTTGAATTTTATACTCACAATTGTTTTTCATCATACCAATTAGTACATTACCATTCATAAAAGCTATCGATACGTTATATTCTGCAATATAGAATGTTGTTATATTCTGAAATGTAGAATGTTGTTATATTCTGCAATATAGAATGTTGTTATATTCTGCAATATAGAATGTTGTTATATTCTGAAATGTAGAATGTTGTTATATTCTGCAATATAGAATGTTGTTATATTCTGCAATGTAGAATGTTGTTATATTCTGCAATATAGAATGTTGTTATATTCTGAAATGTAGAATGTTGTTATATTCTACAATATAGAATGTTGTTATATTCTGCAATGTAGAATGTTGTTATATTCGGTGATGTAAAAATCGTATGTATTTTGACTTATAGCACACTCCGGAAACCTTGAAGCATAACGTTTGTATGGAACCGAGGTACAGCGAACCTTTGCTGACTTCGAACGGACATTGAAAGACACACGACATAAATATACCCAAGGCCTTTCGCGAATAAACACGCTTCCTAGTTCATTTACCTTTCGTCCCAACGTTCCCAATGTAATGTCATCTAATGTTTAAAGTATTAAAGGCAGACAATTTCAGAATCGAACTAACTCGATTGCCCAAGAGTTTTATATACAATTTTTATTTCTTACTACTCATACATTATGTAAAATGTTTTCTTGGACAATAGTGTGGCTGTTCTGGATTTTTGTGGTTTTTCTCGGGTCATTTCAAACCAAAATCAGAATTTCTTAAGTTTTTTTTATTGCTAATTATTGCTTAAGGTGCAATAAAGTAAAGCAATATCAAACGGTAGTCAAGTTAGATCTATGATAGCTTCGTGCTGAGACTTTCTGGCCTGGGGTTGATATGGATGATAATTTCCGCGGGGCAAATGGTATTTTGAATCTAAGAATTTTGCGAGTCTTTGAAATGACACTTTCCCAAACTAACTGATTTCCCTCGTTAGTTAACAGTTATAGCATTTATCTTAATTACTTATTGCCTAATAAGGCAGATCGTAATTTTAGCACAATAAAGGAAAAAAAAAAATTAACATCATGTTACTCTTTCGCACAACTTTAAAGTGCTATTTATTTAATTTTGCACTTATTGTGATGTGTGTAAATTACGTTTCAGGGTACGAGGTACGCTCAGGGAAAGCCATGCAAAAATTGTTAATAATTTCACAATCCTATGATATCCTAGACAGTTACAGCAGGCATAACAAGGCTTTCATTAATATTATATAATTCATTAATTCAAGCTAATGAGTAACTTTCCTTGCTAGTTACGTCTCCATCAGGGCTTACGGTCATAAAGGTTCGGAAAATTTGCATTTTAATTCTTTCTATTTTTTTCCTGCTTTTTTTTTGTAAAGGCAGTTCTTTTTTAATGAAGTCCTGGCTATAATCTAAACATGGTCGATTGTTTTCATATAAAAATACGGTCAAGGCCTCGTTGGAATGTACTTGTCAGGTGTCGGGTCAATATTATATCAACGAAAATATCCCAAATTACACTGCCCTCCTAGGATAATAATCCGTGTCCCATCGCAGTCTCATTTATATGGGAAATAGAAAATGGTTAGGATTTTTAGGTGGTTTTTTAGATGGTTATATTTTGATATCTTTATAAAATGTATTAATGAACCGTGGTCAGGTGTCTCACTAGCACCTCAGCGCCACCTACCAACTAATGTACAAACTTGGTTCGGCCCTTACCTCTTCATGATGTGTTACACCTCATATAATTACATATTAATAAAATATATATGCATACCGCTGTTCTTTGTACAGTCATACTACTAAATACTAAATATGAAATTGCTTAGGAAATTTCTAGAAGAGGAAGATTCTTGAATAAAACCCGGAATATAGCCAAACATTTTTAAGAATGAAATTACATATTTTTTGTTGAAAAAAAATTTTAATTAAACATTAATAATTTCGCGATTTATTGCAATTTATTTTTATTAATATTTTCCATAAAATATATATATTTCATATTATAAAAACCATTCGCTTAATTTTGCAAACATCTATGATTTAAACTAGTTAATCCAACGATCAGCCCCGAACGAAAAATTTATTTACGCCGTTTATTGACCTAATTATATCTATAATAATATTAACGAAATAAATTACGTAGAAAGTGAAGAAATGCTGCACAGAAAGAATTATGGCATCTTGCTGTATTATCTGAAGCGTAAATAATTGCCGCTTATCATTGGCCAAAGATACATCTTTCTTTTTTCAAGCCATCTTAACAATAACATAAATATTTATATAAAAAAAAAACTGTTATTATCGGCCTGGAACTCAAATTTTTGCGCCAGTACTTAAGAATTCTTAAAAGCTGTCGAAAAGAGCCCATCTCGGTGTTACTTAGCACCCGATATTCTATTAGGACCATAATACCCATATTATGAGAAATGAATATATACCTTTAAAATTTCATCAAATCATTTTTAATGAATGAAAGTTGAGCCTTTCAGTTCAAGTTTGGCAGTAAGAAGTTCAATATAAGTTGGCTGAAATTAAAGTTTTCGCTTGATGGGTCAAGGTGACCCAAATAGAAAATTTTAATATCAGAAAATGTAATAAGCGAGATGATTTATACACCGTGAAGAGAAGCGAGACCATGAATCGTATCGTAGGAGTGGCGACAATAGCCAGAATATAGGTCACCACCCAGTTAGGGGTCGAGGGAGCAGACAGGGCTTTCCAGCCCCCAGCCCCAAGCCCTCCAGGCTCCTGGCAAACGGTCGTTATACTCCACTTCCTTATTCGGATTTTCTTCCCTCTCTTAGAGAACATCGTAATCTGGTCCTTTCCTACTCTCTGTTACACTTTCATTTTACTTTTAATAATACAATAGTATCTCAAACACTAAAATAATGTTTTTGAGTAATATTTTACATTAAAAATACAAACCGTGTTTTGTTGATTTAAGGATCATCAGTTGCTTTTCCATTTTCTTTACTACATCAATTTTTTTTTTTTACCTAGCCGAATCGTTTGGCTCAATTATAAAATAAGTTCCATTTTTGGGTACATATGAACGAAATTTAATGCGAAAAAGCAATGACAAGAAATGTCCGAGTTAAGGCTGGAGTATCCAAGTGATCCCTAAAAAAAACTTTTTCTTTGTTAAAACAACTTAGCCTTAGCAGAAATACGATATCTATATTATTGACTCTGAAAACTTTACTATTATTAAATTAACTATTGTAATTTTTTTGGGTTATCGCAATTATTACTATTGTAGAAAATATAGGCAGTCGAGACGATAGACGATTGGACCGTACTTGTTTGGATGTAAAGTATTTTCCTTCTGGTTTGGCAATTATTAACTGGTAGCCTACGTGTATTAAAAATCTAATCTCAAGCTAATTCTGATTTGTCAGAATATACAATTTTGAGATTTTATGGAATAATCCGAATGGGGTGAAATGAACTTATGCGATCATATGGAGGATAATAAAGACTATTTTGTTATTATAGTAAACCTGAGATTTTTCAATGAAAAACTAAAATTTTAAATACTTTTTTATTTATGAAACTATTTATTTTTGGTCTAATCCAAAAATAGTATTAATATTTCACACAACTCTTGAAAACGGCTGCTGTATAGAACGATAATGGATAACTTACTACTACGTAGAAGTGAGAACTGGGCAACTGGACCTTGAGAAAGGAAGTGATGGCTAAATGATGCCAGCTTTCGCTTTTTGGAAAAGACCCGTGCCTAAATGTAGGTTGAAAAGGACAAGGTATGAAATGATTAGAGAATGCATAGGAGGTAAAAAAAGAACGTTCTTGTCAAAATCACTGATGAGAGGCTCGGATGGCCTAGAATGGATGATAGTTGATTAGCCATATCGAAATGGGAGCTAGGTGGAAGAAGTAAGAGAGGAGGACTCAACCAATCCTGGAATAAAATGTCACAAAGAAGATATGGGTTGAGAGCTGAAGGTGCCGAATGTAGAAAGAATGTGAAGGTATGGTGGCTGGGTTAGGAAATTCCTGTCAATGGTAAATAGATGGAATAGAGCTATGGGGGAGAGCAAAAAAGTCGAACATCAAGCGTATCCAATCCTTTCGATCAAAAGTCCTGAAAACAATAGTAAATGCCCCTTATTACAAAACCCTTCATAATGATCTTAATATACCTTATACTCTCGAACTAATCCCTTCCAAGTTCATACAATTCCATAGTCTCCTGTCCAACCAGCCTAATCCCCTAGCACAGTCATTGCACTGCACCACTCATCCCTATAATCCTCCTTGGAGACTAAAACGGCAGTGTCTCGTGACCTGCTATAAATGCGTAACAGTGGGAGTCCTAGCAATTGTGCTAGTTCTCCGATCATTTTTTTTTTTTTTTTTTTTTTTTTTTTTTTAAATCATTGAGTAAAAATGACCGTTTTATCATCATTGAATGTGTTATTTTATGTACTATATTATTGCGGAGGTTTGCTCCGTCGGTCATGTCCTTTGAGACCAGAATGAACCCAATTCAAATCCCGTGGCACTACTTGTTTCGTATTTGATGATGTGCGCCAATGGGATTATATGCCACAACTGAATAGTTTTAATTCAATTTCGACAGGTTTTTTTTTTTATTTATTCATTCTATTACGACATTGGTATTTTGAGGGATGTGTTGGATTTTAATGATGGCCAGTTTTCGAGAAAAACTGACTCTTGAGACTGCCTCAGTACGGAATCGAATACAAAAAAAAAAGTTAGGCCCGAAAGGGAAGAATGGGGTCAAGGGTGGACCTTCACGTGCCTAACGAGATCAATAAAGAAGGATCACAACGCTCGTGCGGGCTGCCACGATGCTATTTTATGTTTTTTCGAACGTTGTTCGCGTGTGTGGGGATATGGCCGCATTTTACATATAATACCGAAGGGGGAACATCCCTGTAACAAATGGTATTGACCCTGCAATTGAGATTCTGCGCCGTCTTCGTCCCATCTTCTGTACCTTGCGTTTTCCTTCTGACGGAGTCTTCCTTTGATATATGTTCAAGGAATCGTCTTTTGGCTCATAAAGTACTACTAACTAAAAGTGAGAGTGTGTCAGATCTAATGAACCATATTTGTGGCTCGTCAAAAAAAATTTGATTCTGAATAAAAAACTTTTTATGAACAGAGACCTGGTAAGGGTTCCTTTAGAAAAATATTACGGTTTGATACCACTTCCTGGAGTCCACCGGAAATATCTGAAAGAACCTTTATTCAGAATATTTAGTCCTTAAATTTGTCAGGTTTATTTTTGTTGAATTTTTACGCCAGTGGTTAAGTTTAACAAAATAACTTTCAAGGTTAACGCATTTCCACAAAGTGGTGGGCTATTATGTGAAGTGTAATTAAAACTACCAGGCAGTGGGAACAGGAGTGCATCGCTGAACTTGTTATACTGCTATATTTATGTAGCACACGATACAGCACTTTTTCAAGGCCTTTACATGGTGTAGTGATTACCTTAACTCCACCATGCAGGTTCTGGGTTCAAATCCCTGGAAAATGAATTTATTTCATTCCCTTAAATATAGGTAAGTGGTTCCCGATAAGAGCGTAAATAATTAATCAAACAAACGATTAATAAAAGGTTTTTGACTCGTTGCAGCACCTAACCAACCCAGTGTTTAACGCTATGACTATGACCCCACCACCCTTCCTGGGAAAAAATTAGGTTAAGAATTAGTATGTAAGTTAGTTTTAAGGTTGATCAAAAAGGTGAGCCTTTATTAGAGTGAGTTCAGTCCAGTCACGTTAATGTGTATCATTTCACTTTTTTATTGCATTATATAATTTTTATAAAATAACAAAACCTGTATATAATGTAGCGACGCTACAGGAAAAATTGCAAATAGATTCGCCTGAGGATCTATAATTGAATATAATTATCTGTGCTAGGAAGAAAAAAAAACAAACAAACGATATAAGATAGAAATTTTTTCCCTATTTATTCTTTGCTCAGACTTTGCGTTCACTTATTAAATGTGGCTTGTTCCTTCTAAGCGCAAATAAAATAAGACATATTTTTGGAACCACTATAAATAAATATTCACATATTTTTTGGAAGCCTCCAAAAAAAAAAATCTTTTAAATTATGGTTTGTTTTTTCTGCAAAGTCCGTGCCCTATTTGCGCGAAGAAACAAAGTGTGTCAGGCACTTAACGGCAGTTGAGAACTTTCGCTAATGCATCAGTCAACTTGTCCATCGCAACTAAAGGCAGATAAGGAGGAAAAAACCTCTTTGATAATGGATCACCGTAAAGTTTAAAGACCTCCCCCCCCCCCCTACCCCCTCCCAATCACCAACTGTCTTATTCTCCGTTATTCTACCGACAAATAATTTCCGGGCTTTTCCTACTTCCTAGATCCTTCTTTAACGAGTTCTCTTCTTCGTGCCTTATTCACTCCGATCTGTCCGTCCAAGTATTTATGAAAATTGTCTGAACGGAAATTCGAGAGGGTCGTTTGCATGAGATCAATTACACCGCGACACTACGATCGATTTCGACTTTTTCCAGGGGAACTTGTCTGTCCACTTCCAAGGTTGTCCTGAGACTTGTTGGTTTCTGTAGTCCCATTTGGGTTCAATGGCGCTTTAGGCTATCGATAGCCGCCTTTTACTATGCCTTTTACCGATGGACTATTTACGGAAGTGAAAAAAAATTGTCTGTCCATCTTGATATTCGGAGCTGTAACCTAGATAAACAAGTAGTCACGCTAACCACTAGGCCAAATGAGAGCCCGTAGCCAGACTTAATTATTTTCTTTACTTATTTGTATTTAATTTATTTTTTTTATTATTAGACATGCTTATCTTATTCGATTCACACAGAAATAGCCTTGATGATTAATTGCATTATACCAAATAAGAAATGTTGACTCTTAGTTTAGCACACAATGATTGGCTTCTTTGGAAACGTTGAATTTGATATTCAAGGTTTTGAAATTTATTTGTTTTTAGTTATTTCCGAACTCGTTATCCTTAAATTCGTCCTTTGTTATTTTCAGCGGAGTAGCTCTAGCTGACACTAAACAATAGGACTTTCCAGTGGTCTTTTGCCAGAATAGAAACTTTGAATTGCTTTACTCCATTGGTGCGTTCGGTCCTCGGACAAGGATAAAATTAGGGTAGGAATTGGATTTCTCCTTAATAAAAAAAGTTGGTCCCAAAGCAGATCTGTTGCTCATTAGGACTGTGAAAAAGTCATATTAGACCTGCACAAAAACTGCGAACGCGATGTCATCGCCCGTTTCAACACATTATGCGCTAAATGCGCTTAATCCCCGACAAACATTTTTTACTGTTAACATTTTTCAAGCTACAGCTCAGGAGATATTTTAGATCACCCATCAGTGGGCACCACTGCACCGCGACGTTTACACCTCACCCTAGGTCTCCCAGACTCCTTGATTCCTTCACCCAACCTTCAAATAGGTCCTCCTAGTAAAAGGATCCGTTCACCCCATATAAATTTTCCTTTATTTTTCCCTTATCCTACATTTTCAAAGTTTGAGGGCTGAGAGAAAAAAAAAATTTAGATTTAATTTTCTCATTTTCCACATGATTGAGGGTGAAGTAAAGAATCGATTTGCAAGTCATGTAAAATATATTAAAGGAGCTTACAATCGACTCGCATATTTAACACGTTGCTAGCGGGTTTTAATAAAAACATTTTGATCTAATTATATGTTAGCTTTTTGTTTAATGAAATAAAATTAAGTACTTTTAGTTAAAGATATTGATTTTTTTCACGAAAATTCAGTAATTATTTTAGAGATTCACGCGGATCGCTCCTTGACCATCTCTAGGCACTGTTCCTTCCCTTTTTATATCATTTTTGTTTATACTCACCTAATAAATTATGATTAATGATTTAACAAAATCTTAGAAGTTGTTATAAAATAATAAAACTGAATGACGAGGCAACTAGGACATGAATCAACTAGTGACTAACTGGGCATTATATTACTTCAGCGTGTAAAGTATTGGTAAGCGGACTATCAGAACTGAGATTAAACTGAGGAAGAAAATTCCTTTCTGTGTTCTAAGGAACTGCATAATACTTGAAATGAACTCCACACGCCAGAACTAGATTTAGCCCTATATTGGTTTTTAACGAACATATCACTTAGCTACCGGGGTAGTTTAACGGTGATTGTAAGGCACTGTTCTCTCAAAATATTTCAATTCTACCTTACGCTTCCAGTTCAATGCTCATTGTGGAGAGGTAGGCTCACATGCATCCTTGCTGGATTTCATTTTATTTCCAAGATTATTATATTCATTAAATTGAATCCGTGGCACGCCAATCTTGGGTAGTAGAGGGAAAGCTTGCTTGTTTACACTCACATTGTAGTCCGTTAGGGGTTGCTGAAATCCATTAGGATCAATGAAGAGAGTCTTCTCCACATATATATCTGCTGTCTTGATTGAATCAGATACTCAGTTCCCCTTACCAGAAAGAGTAGGCCTAGTCCAGAGCCAGTCTCCTTTCAGCTGCAGTATTACGTCTCTTTGTACATGGTATACGTGGTTTTTTCCCTAATCCCCAAAACTATTTGCATCTGTCATTTATATTAGTGATCTGCTACTCTTCATCTACTGTTCGCATTATCATTCCAAACATCGAAATATACCTTTCTTTTCTGAAACTGTCCAGCCAACTGAGGACAAGTTATTGTTAAAAAAAAAAAGGTTTAAGGGTAATTTAATAAGATCAAATGTCGTCGTTCCACGGTCGAAAAGTGCATGTATCCCTGTCGGGTCGTCCCAAGGGGGGAGGGCGCCCGCCGCGGGCGAGGGTTACTACAACCCTAGTCGCTGTTCGGTGAGCGTCAAGAAAGAGATAAAATGGGTAAACCTGCGGTCTTTGACCTTTGGTGGCGGCCTAGCCGGCGGCTTTATTCGTATTGATCTGACTTCATAAGATCTTAGAAGGTGTGCTTCGACAGTGCATTATGTTAAGGAGAAGAGGAATAGGGTAGGTATTGTAGGTAGTTTATGTAGTCTTGGAATGACCACGAATTCACACTCGGTATCTAAGGGTAGGCAAAAACCGTCCGAATCGCAAAGGCGAGTGTGAACCGAAGATAGGCAGACTGGATCGATGGGGGAGACACTACTAGGTAAAGTTTGTAGGGCCCAGGAGTCCGTCGTCCGCATGGAAGAGGGCTCTCCCAAGGAGGTGGTAGTTTTAGCGAGCCGAAGGCAGAGATTCCCACTAGGAAGGCGTGGGGTCTGACAACGCCGGAATAAAACATAGCGAGGTTAGGAAAGAGAGTTGCAGAGGTAGTTGAATAAGAAAGCCATGGTTCGAGTAGAGCAGCAAGCGCCAGTGCAGGCAGAGAGAGAGAGAGAGAGAGA